>LPNX010723621.1:107672-143542 GCA_001517045.1 Pseudotsuga menziesii
CTATGTGCCCTTTCTAATTTGTGGGGTCCTTGATAGATTTGGGATCAGCTTTTTACACCTATGGGGGATTTGCCTATTTTGGGTAAGCCTGCTTTATGCTAGATTTGGATGCTTCCTCATGCATTCAATTTGCTCATGTATTCTATATATTCAGCAGCCTATGTTATTACAGGGTTGGCTATTGTACACTCAGTTAATATAATTTTGTGTTACAGCTCCATATTCAGTCTCCATTGTTGATAATTTGCATGATCAATTGTTAATTGTTGTGAGTGAAATTAATCTACTGCAGGCCTGAATTTCTACAAGATGTAATTCACATAGATAATTCCAAGCTATATAATAGGTATTCTATGTACAAAATATAATAAAGAACCTATTCTAATATACCTCAAAGGTACTCAAACATATGCTTATCCACAAGCATAAAAATACAACAAGTCTGCTAGGTACATTAAGATACCAACCGACTACTTATTCAAAGTAGCATAATCTAGATCCGATCCAGAATGCAGTTTCTCTAAACTAGAAACTATGGTTTTCATATCCATCATATGCAACAAATTAAATGTGTAAAATTATGTAGAAAGAAAATATTTTCTTTTCTTTCAATTGTCAAATATGTTGACTTCAAGAATGTTCTACCATATGAAGAAATTCTTAGTGAGATTTCCATTCTCAGTGATGTTCTTCAAGGCCAGATCAATTTTATAGTGATTTCATATCACAGTACCCCGCATAGTCAACCGCATGGCTATGTATCCAAGAGGTATAATTGTTCTCTAACATTGTAAACTATAACTCTTCTTGAGTATCCAATAGTATATGAGACTTTGACCATGTCTTTGTTCAAGTGGGTTTTATCCACAAGATATCACAAGCCCCCGCTTCCTGAGTCATGTGTCATGACTAACTACTTTGGGTAATTTTAACTTCTATTTCCTATGAAGATACATCAATACTCCCTCTTCAACTATAGGAATATTTTTATACTATAAGCTTGTTACAGACAGAGCTTTAGTAAATATGTTGGCAACTATCCTCATTTGTGGATATGTACAAGAGTTACAAAACTCCTTTCTGAACCATGTCTCAGATATAACTAACTAGGAACTTTGTAAATTTTTGTTGCTTTACAATATGCTCTATCTGAGCAACATTTTTGATGTAATATTTCTTGATCACTATAATAGTCAGAATCCATATATCTATGAAACTTACTTTCTTTGACTGTGACATGTCTAAATCCACATACATATGTACCAAGTAGGTAACACATGACATGCTTTGTAGTACATGTCTATATATTGATTGTAAAGAATATAATTGACCTGAGACCTGTATATATATATATATATATATATATATATATATATATATATATATATAACATCTATGAGATCCTACAAATATGAACAAGAATCATATTTAACTTTATGTGTGTGGTCATGGATTTACACTCCATTGTTCTTGAATCCTTTCAAGAGCTCTACTTAAAAATTTTCCTCTACAAAATAAAAATATTATCCAATCAATATTACACCTCTAAACTTAAGAATTATCCAAGATATTTACATATAGATTCCTCTTGAATATGAGTACCATACATCATTTCTACATAGGAGGAGGTTAATTTAACTGGTTCCACCAATTTTTCCAGGAGCTAGCAAATCTAGCTTATCCCTTCCAACAACTATGATGTGTCATAAATTTAAGTCCTCCATAATGAATAATCATACTCCTTTATATCTAACACATATATGAATATGATTAATATAAATACATTACCTTCAGGAGTCTTTACATTTCTCTAAATAGAATTAGGGCTTCTATTTTGTCTTCTTCCTAAGAAACATAGGAACCTCCCAATCTTTTCTTTGTCAAAATAAACCATCTAAATGGAACCATGTCATTCTCTTCTTGTAGGTCAAGGAATATGTTTTTTCCTACAAGAAAAAATATTAAAATTATTAATAACATTACATAACCAAGAAATCATATGAAAACTTTCAACATACTAGCAATGGTTCACACAGTTATGTACATAGACTAAATTAAAGTTTTGAAATAGCCCCATTCATATGTTATGTGATGTTTTGTAACCCTATATCAGTTCAAAAATTCATATTTTATGAAGGAAATATGAATCCCCATATTCATATCTCATGAAGAAAGCATGAAGCCCTCTATCTGATGTATTATGACCAATCATGCAGTCCTACGTTCATAGATCATGAAGCAAGCATGAAGCCTTCTATATCATGACTTATGAAGGAAATTTTAAGCTTTATATCAGTCCTATATAAGTATCTATCAGTCCTAGATAAGTCTTAAAGCAGTCCTATATCATATCACATAATATGGACTCATGAGATCGACAATATGTTGATAAAAGACAAACAATAATGTATATGCTCAACATAATTCCAAAGTCCAAGTATACATATCTCTATATGAAAGTCATGAAACATATTAAAAAACCTTTATATTTTATTTAACATCATATAAAAATCAAAATATAAAGTACTTATCTTTTATTTATTTGTGTGGGATCCCTCTTTATCTCTGCACCCTTATGGAGAATACCAGAGTCCTTCTTTATTCACTTGAATGGACCATATTCTTTGTAGTGAAAGTATTTCTCCCTTTCTTCATTCTTTCTGTGAGAACAAGATCCTCCTCTTTAGTGTACAAAACCTTTCTTTGGACATGCCCCTCTTCTTGACTCGAGACCCTCTTCTTGAAAATATTAGTGAGTGTATCAAAACACTCCCTTGCATCCTTCAATGGAATGATCATGGACATGAGATTGTCCTTAACCAAATCAAAGATGATATTATTGGACTTTGCTTGATTCTTATTGAAATTTATTTTCCCTTATTTTGTGGTAGGATCCTCTACAATTTAGGATACATAACAATCAAGGTCATTCTCTTCAAGAATGTTCATTACTCTTTCCTTCCATGTGATGAAATTGGAAGTAATTTCGAGGAAGTATTCCATTTGAATGGAGATCAATGTGATGGCTGTGATATTTTTCTCAACTCTTCAATATCTACACAAGATTATATTTTTGCATAAAACTAATCTCCTTCGCACCCTATGCTTTGATACCATGTTAATGTTTGAGAAAAATCGAAGATGCTTGAACTTTAAAACTTTTATCAAACAATTTCACCACTCGTGAATTTCATAAATCAATGACATATGAATATTTATATCAGCCACATAAATAAATAATCCATAAGAGAGAAGATATACCCCAGGAAAACCTCCCAACACAAAGGATGAAAAACCCAGCAATTCCTTGAGTATGGTATATAGATTTGCAGAGAATGGTTTAAAACACATAAGCAAATTTCCTGATAAGAGATATCACCTCAGTAGTAGAGAAGAGAGATCCAATGCATCCCTTCAAAAACAAATGTATGTAAATGTATTGAACTTTTCATGTACATAGAATATTGATAACAAACCAAAAGCATACCATGCAAAAGGTAGCACATAGGAGGCTTAGTAAACACATAGAGAGCACCACATAGTGCATTCACAAGGAGGATCTAACTAGAACTCAATCCATGCAAACATTAGCGTCCTTTCTTTCATCAATTAGCTTTAACTGAATGTTCACTATCTTGAACTGAAAGTGAAATGACTTGAACTGAATGTTAACTTACTTGAATTGAATGTTAACTAACTTGAATTGAATTTTAACTTACTTGAACTGAATTCTTACTGACTTAAACTAAATTCTAACTTACTTGAAATAAATATTAACTAACTTGAACTGAATGTTACTTGAACTAAAATGTTAACTGACTTGAACTAGGTGTTAACTGAATGTGAAATGAACTCAATATTTGACTGATTGTTGATCACTTAGTTAACAGACTAACTTAAATGTCATTAGTACTTCACTTTTAGTTCCATCCAAGTACAATTTCTATTATTAAATTTTGCATGGATATCTTTAGTTAATTTATGCATGTTGATTGATGGACATTAATATCTTCTTTACTTAACTAATTAAATTCATTAATAGTTCAATTTATGCTTTGACTAAGGCATTGATTGAGGCATTCACATTTTAGTAAATCTTTATAACTTGAGTTCACTCAAACATTTTCATGGGAAATTCAAATTCTCTTTATTTATGCTTTATTTCATTATCATTAAATAATTAATGGATGGTCCATATGTGTATTATTTATCCATATTATCATATTATACTCAGAATAATTATTCCATACATATTGATGATCATATATATTGCCTCAAGCCATATAGTCATA
Organism: Pseudotsuga menziesii; assembly: GCA_001517045.1. NCBI lineage: Eukaryota > Viridiplantae > Streptophyta > Pinopsida > Pinales > Pinaceae > Pseudotsuga > Pseudotsuga menziesii. Next base: position 111,965 of record LPNX010723621.1, read on the forward strand.
TGTTAAAGTAGTTCACTCTAGGGGTAGCTAAACCCTGAAGGATACTTATAGAACTTAGTGACCATGCCTAGCAATATATCACATAGTATAACCACGTTAGCAAATGGAGGTCCACAATCTTGATACAACACAAGATCATCTTCACAATTGGAGATCCATTCTCATAGGGTACCTTTTATGAGAATACTTGACTTGAAATTAGTCACAAGTCCAATGTTGATATTACTCAGGAGACTTGGCTTGATATTACTCACAATATTTACAATAAAACATTTCCACCTCAATCATATGAGGATAAATAGGACCTGATATGACTCACAACTCCAACTTGATATTACTCAAAATTTTGGAGAATGAATCCTGATGTTTTGCAATCAACAATATTTCAAGGATGATATATACTTGTCGGTGGAACGAACATGCCGAGGAATGGTAAAATTCGTTATGACTCAAAAAATTCTTCGAAAATTCCTTCACACATTAGTCCATAAGGTTCCTAAATGTATGGTGAAAAACTATGTAAAAGTGGGTGAAACCAAAACATATACAATAGTGTACAAGGTACCATCCTAGTCTAGAGTCTCAAGCATAGTTCATTTTGCATGGGGGAGGAAACCGAAGTATCATCTCAACCTTTAAAGGGTCGACTATGACTCCCTCTTTTGAAATGATAAATCCCAAAAGGCAACCTATTCTAAAGTAAAATATGCATTTTTGAGAGTTTAAGTGAATCTTATAACACGTTCCTCTTTCGAACACAAGTTGAAGGTGAGATCGATGATACACTCTCTTATGAGATTGAGAAACAAGGTCATCCAGATAAGTCTATACTATATGGTTGACATCATGGAGTTCAAAGGTCATAGCCCGTTGAATGGCGGGAACCTTTCCAGGATTCACCACTATTAGGCATTGTTGAATATAAAAATTCTCCACTTTAATAGGAGTCCGAGAATGTTGATCAATATGGTAGGAAAAATATTTTCCATGTTTCCTTTAGCATATATGCCATACTTATCCAAAGGCAGCATAGGGTGACCAACTTTCTCAACTAAGGTAAAATGGAATTTGTCATGCTCGATCCTTTCAAGCTTTGTTAGGAAATAACATCTATGATATAGGTCCTCCCAAGGTCTTTCAGGACCATTCATGGTTTCAACAACAACTTCATTTGAAGGCATAGTACCATCAAGACAATGATGTGAGCATGATGAGTTAATGTACGAAGCTAATGGGAGTATGGGATATTACTCCTCCATTTGTGAAGAGGAAAGATCAAGGTCTGCAGCGACTTATTGTAAATCTTGAAAATCAGCCTCTACTACAGATAATGACATGGCCATTCTTATGTATGGGTTCCCTTCACATGACTTAGTTGAGGAAGGAAGATACCAAGGATCACTAATATATGAGGTAAAAAATGAAACAGAACTCAATGATGATGAAGCATCATTGAAAATGGAATCAATATGTAAGAATGGTGCGAGAATATTAAAACTTCCCATGATAGAAGGACACATTCCACCACCAATATTATCAGTTTCCTTCTGAGAATTTTTTACTATAGGGACTGTAAATCCTAATGATGCAAAGGAATTGGGGCTATTAAAATATAATTGATCGATTGTCAAAAATGTTCCTTCATGAGCAAAGCATATCATGTAATACATGGACATGAAGATCGATGTCATAGCATAAATCTAATTCCTACCCAGTAAAATATTATAGTTGAGGGGTGCATCAACCACCTCAACCTCAATTGGTATGGATCCCTTCCCCCAATTGGACATATAGAGAGGGTATAATTTCATGTGCTTTAAATGAATTCCCATCAAATGCAGTCAACATGGTCATAGACTGAGATAACTGAGGACATACAAGGGCCTTCCAACAAGATAGGAACATCACTAATGTTGAAGCAAATTTATCAACAATAGTATGTTTGAGACTCATTTTAAGACATTCCACATGGAATTGGAAGTCCACATGGTAAGTTAAGTGAGATTGAACATTAATGATCTCAAATTTCATAAAGCTAGGGTCACTTAAGTCATGAGCCCCCAGGGCAGATAACAAGGAATTCCTCTGTTTGGGACATGTCTGGAGTACCTCTAAAGCTGACATAGAACACAACTTTTGTTTCAGATCCTCAATAATGAAATAATTATGGGTTTCTCTAGCATTAGTGTTATGAATCAAGTTCTGAAGAACTTCTTTCGAGATAGATGGAATAGATTCAAGATTATCGATATGCAAAGGGATCTCTGAAGGCAAAGGATCTTTCCCCATAGTAGGTTCTGAAGGACCATATTCATGAGAGTGGGTGGAAACCTTAAAGTCTAAGTGAAGCATATTAATGCATCCATGGTCACCATTGTGAGTTGAATGGTTTTGAATCCCACCATACCCATTTCCATTGTTGGAAGCACTCGAAGCCATATTTCGATTATGAGGAACAATATTGGTTAACATAACTGAAATTTGTGCTATAAGCTTTGAGGCCTCATCTATTCTAGGGATCAACTAAGTAAGTTGATTTTGAACCAACCAACAATTGGCATGTTTTTGAACTTCGATAAAGTCTAGAACTTTGACTGCTTCAACGGGTTCAGGATAACCTTCGACAAGTCCGAACCTCGACACAACTAACCTCGACAAATCTCCTTAGATTCTACACTCGACATACAACATCTTGACATGACTTGTCAGCACCTATCAAACATCGATATATTGACTCTCTGTCATCTGCGATGCTTTAACTTTTGAATCGTTATAACTTCTTGTAATTGAACATAACAGTTAGTCACCCAAGCGTCTCATCATTCTATATAAACATTTACATTATTGTAACAATCAACCAACCTTCATGTAAAATAAGTAATAATAGAAATTGGTTCGAACTCTTGCATATTGTCTATGCACATACTTTCTATCGATATATTGTGTTTCTTGATTTCCTTGTTCTTTTTATAAGCTTCCTCCATAACAATGCTTGACTCATTCAGTCAACTATTGTCCCTAGCGTGCACCTAGGCATGACCTGGATCATTGGTATCCGAGATTGATCTTGTTCAGAGCCTAAGTTACATCAACACTTTCATCAAATTTATTTAACTTGTTCTTGTTCAAATATGCTCACAAACTCATGAAAACAAGTAGGCCCTTCCTTTGAATTCAGAAAAGATGGCCAAAGAAGCAGACAATAGGCATGCAACTGACGAGACAGAATAACTCATAGAAAAAGCACTGGCTCATAAGCGGACTAAAATATTTTCCCAGTTCAGTGATATTCTCATGTGATTCACTTTGAACTCTGAGGAATATTTGATGCGACCTCACTCTGATAAGATCAACTCCTTCAAAGTTCAAATGAATATGGACATACCGAATCTTGAAGGAAATATTGACGTGGAATTCGTAGACAATTGGGTACAACAACTAGAATCTTACTACTATGTGAATCAACTCTCTGAAGTGAAAAGGATCACCATTGCATCCTTAAAGATGTCAACCTCTGTAAACTACTGGAGGGAAAATTTATAAACATATATGGAAAAAGAAGGCGACCCCATAGACACATGGGTAAAAAATTTTGAGTATGTCCGAAAGGATTTTTACTCGCCCAAGTGTCTTGAACATAAGTAAAAGAAGTGGCAGTAGCTAAGGAAATGGAAAGACCAGTCCGTGTAGAGTTATACCAATGGGTTTTATCAACTCATGGCTAGACTCGATGTCCAAGAAGAAGAAAATTTTTTCTTGTCCTGAAGTACGTTAGCGGATTATCCCTGTATATTAAATAAGAGATGGAGTTTCTAACTATTAGTATACTTGTGTATGCATTTCATTATGGTAGCAAGCTTAAATTCAAACGAAAAGGAAAAACACATTTTGTGAACAAGCCAATAGGTCAAACATCTGACAAGAAGTCATCAGTTGACTCTAAAAAGTCAAATAACCCTTCTCAGGTGACTCTTCCAAAGCCTTATCATCAAAATAAGAACTTTTAGAAAGATGGAAGGGATCACAACAAACAAGATCCTACTAGGAAATGTTGTGATTATCACAATTCAGTATGGCATGATACATCAGAATGCAAATCTTGAAATACAATTTTGGCAAAATTGTCGACATCTGACTTGTCCGAAAAAACCCTAGTAGAATCTCATCCAGATGCAGCAACCCCATTAGCTTCAAACTCGACCACTCCGATTGCCTTGAATTTCATCGATGAGAAGGAACGATAATTCTTGTTCCATACATAGATAGGGGTTCAAAAAAATCCATTACATATGATTTTGGATAATGGTAGCTAGAAGAAATTCGTTTCTAAAGACCTTGTGAAGAAATTAGGTCTTGTCACCACTCCACATCTACAGCCTTACAATATCGGTTGGATCAAGGATGGATAGGAACTGGAAATAACACGTCAATGCAGATTCACCTACTTCATTAAACCTTTTGAAGATGAATTACTTTGTGACGTGGCATGACTTTTTGTATTCGACACCTTGTTTGGAAAACCTTACTTGTGGGATCGACACAGTACATATTAGTCAAGACCTTAGACGGTGATTGTCAAAATTTGGAATCAGTGGTACGATATACCAGAGCGATGACCCACATCAACAGTTTTTATGATATCTTCCAAACAAACAAATAAGCTTATCAATCATGCTCAAAAGTTTGCATTAATTATGATAAAGCCTCAACATTCTAGAAATACTACAGCAACGAGCCGAATCATCGACCAGCACAACTCTTGACAACAAAAACATATCGGTAATATTCTTGAGGAATACTAGAACATATTTTAAGAGTCAAACAGAGTAACTTTTCATTTTGAGGTAAAACACTCCATTGAACTTGTTCCTGGTTCTTCATTACCTCACGGATCTGTTTACAGAATATCCATTCTCTAGAACAAAGAGATTCACATTAAAATCCAGGATTTGATTGATAAGGGTCATATTATCCCCATCTCTTCTCCTTGTGGAATTCTAGACGTCTTAGTTCCAAAGAAATACGGGACTTGGAGCATGTGCATCGACTATCAGGATCTCAACAAAATTTCAATAAAGAACATATACCGTCTTCCATGGATAGATGAACTCATCGACAGTATGAAAGGTGCTAAGTTCTTTACAAAACTCGATCTCAAGTCGGGATATCATCAAAATTCGATCAAGTCCACCAAAGTATGGAAAATGGATTTCAAGACCAAGGAAGGATTATTTGAATGGTTAGTCATTCCTTTAGACTTAGCCAATGCATCTGCAACCTTCATGAGATATATGGATGACCTTCTACGACCCTTCATCAATAGGTGTGTCATTGTCTATCTCAACAATATCTTAATTTTCAGTCGATCATGGGAAGAACATGTAAGACAACTTCGAAAAGTCTTCAACACTCTCCAGCAACATCAACTATATCTAAACATGGAAAAATGCTCATTTGCGATGACCAACATCAAATATTTGGGGTATGTAATTGACTTTGCAAGCATTCATGTCGACCCAGAAAAAATACACATCCTCAAAGATTGGCCCATTCCTCAAAACATTCATGAACTAAGAAGTTTTCTTGGTTTGGTAAATTTTTATCAATGGTTCATACTTGGCTTCAGTCACATAGCATGGCCTTTAAATCAGTTGACTAAAGGAAATGGGAAAACTATCTTCAAATGGACACCGACATAATAACAAGATTTTGAACAACTCAAGAACAAGCTTTGTACTACACCAGTACTTGTGTTACCTGATTTGCATCAGCCTTTTGAGATTGAGATGGGCGCATTGGACTATTCTCTCAGCGTAGTGATCACTCATTCAGGTCACCCAGTCACGTTTCATTCTGAAACTTTCAACAACATTGTTAGAAGGTATTCAACATATGAAAAATAATAGTACGCCATTGTGCAAGCTCTTAAACAATGGAGACACTACATTCTTGGAAAGTAAACAGTCATCCTCACATACCATAAACCTTTGTAGTTCTCTCCTTCCTAAACGAAACTACACATAACCCAAAAAATAAAGTGGATTAACTACCTGCAACAATTTTAGTTGGTAATTAATATTGAAAAGGAAAAGCCAATGCTGCAGCCGATTGTCTCAACAAACCACCCATTATTCTACTTTCTACAATGATGAGTATGAAGGTTTACAACACCACTACTTGGAAACAATTGTATTTGGTATATTTTGAGTTCTTAGCAATTTATCGACAGCTCCAGACAAACACATTGTCTATTACCGACTACTTCCTGAAGGTCACCTTGCTATACAAGCTTGGACCACTTTTTGTATCGATCGGTGAGCACTGACAAAAGCTCATTTGAGATGCACACTACAACAAGACTATGGGACATTTTGGAGTCTCAAAAACACTTGTTATCCTCCAAAAGTATTTTTACTAGCCTTCACTTAAATCTGACGTCAACAAGTACATTCGATCGTGCGTGGTTTGTGCCATTTCTAAGCCGTCGAATCAATGACAAGGACTGTACACACCCCTTCCCGTTCCTAATTGACCATGGGAATATATTTATATGGACTAATTAATGGAATATCCTACTAACAAACATCAACATGACACAATCTTAGTAGTAGTCGACAGATTTTTTCAAGATGGCTATCCTCATACCATGCAAAAGACTACGACAGTACAATATACTGCTTATCTCTTCTTCGAACATGTGTGGAAACATTATGAACTCCCAATGACCATTATTTCCAACAGAGATGCTATATTTGTTGACACCTTTTTGAAAACTCTCTGGAAACAACTCGACACAAGAATTTCTTTATTGACATCCTTCCATTCGCCGACAGATGGATAGACGAAAGTCGTAAATCACTTGGTAGTACAATTGTTCTACATGCACAACCATAAACATCGTAGAACATGGGATGACAACCTTCCATACATACAACAAAACTACAATCATGCTCAACACAGTTTTATAGGAAAGAGTCCATTTGAGATCTATTATGGATTTCAACCCTCAGTGCCTATCGACTTAATCAGTTCTTTGACACAGTCAAATGACACCGACTTCAAAGGACAAGAAGTAGAGAAAGCATTGAAGTTCAGAGATTAAATATACAACATCCAGAAGTAAGTACAGGAAATGTTACAATGAGATAATGTAAAATCTAAGGCCCAACATGACAAGCATTGTATTCCTCCCTCATTCCAAATTGGGGATCAGGTATGTGTACATCTAAAGAAGGAACGCTTCACTGGTCCACATAGAAATTTGAAACCTTTGGGATATGGTCCATATAGTATCCTTAAACATATTGGAGAAAACCCTTTTCAGCTCGGTATTCTTGCATGATTTGGCCTACATCCATTTTTAAATGTAGATCTACTTTGACCATACCATGCACCATTGTTGGAACATAATGACTTGGAGACAAGAGAACACGAAGACATCCATCCAGATGTTCAGGAACCTCTTCTTTGTGACATCATTGTGGGACGACGCATACGCCATACAAGGACGAATTCCATTCCCTTGTTTCAAGTGGCTAAATTTGGAAATCTCCCTGCATAAGGAAAATGGCACTCTCCTACTGAAATAGCCAACAAGTTTCCTCACCTCAATGAATACCCAATGGAAACCATTGTTTTTTAAGCAAGGAGGAATGATCCAACCAGTAGTTTTCATGTTGTCAAATTTTGACAAAGTCTAGAACTTCAACTACTTCGACTAATCAACTGCTTCGGCAGGTTCAGCATCAGCTTCGACAATTATGAACCTTGAAACAACTGACCTCAACAAATATCGACAGATTCTGCACTCAACATACAACATCTTGACATGCCTTGTCGGCACCAATTGAACATCGACAAATTGACTCCTTATCATCTACGACAGTTGAAATTATGAACCGTTATAACTTCTTGTAACTGAATGTAACGGGTAGTCACCCAAGCATCTCATAATTCTATATAAACATGTACATTATTGTAACAATCAACCAACCTTCATAGAGAAGAAGTAATAATAGAAATTGCTTCGAATTCTTGCATATTGTTTGTGCACATACTTTCTGTCGATATAGTTTAAAGCCTGCTTTCCTTGTTCTTTTTCTAAGATTCCTCCATAACATTGCTTGACTCATTCAGTCAATTTTTGTCCTTGGTGTGCACCTGGGCATGCCCTATATTAGATTTTGTATGCAAAGCTTACAAGGAAATTTCACCTTTTGTTTTTTATTCTTGTCCCCACCAGCATTATTGCCATTCTTGTCCTTATTTGGATTACCTTTATTGTTATTATTATTATTATTCCCACCCTTATGAGTATTCTTCCACTTCTTCTTATTCCCTCTAGGTTGTTGGTTACCTTTCTGGTTGGTTGATTCCACATAATGTACCTATGACGACTAGGTGGGAGAGGACAAAGCCATAGCTTGTCTTGCTGCAAACTATCTAATGGAAAAATTTTGCATCTGATTTATCACATGGTATACAACCCTAGAACTTGTGGTTTCTATAATTCCATCAACATGATGCCCTATATTTTTCTTAGGTTCATGGTTTGATCGCGGTGCATCGGGAATAATTTAATAAAGAAGTCCAAATTCATCATAGGTTAAATCTAACTGTTGATATTTAAATATGGAATGTTCCTCAATAGTTAATCTAGATGTTGAGACATCCTTCACAATGTATGGAAAAATGGACTTAAGGAACCATTTAAAAAAGAAATTTGGTGGAATGTTAGATTTAATCAACCAATTTCATCTATGCCACTCCTGAATATGATCTAAAATGTGTGTGGCTTCATCTTAATGGATTGTTGATAAAATTTATGTGCATGCATAGTAGCAGACCAGAAATTGAAATTGGTTAATAAAAACTAAGGTTATCTCATTAAAGGTTTGATACATTCCCCCATATAGCTGGACATACCATTTCATAGTAGGCCCCATGAGGGTTCGTTGAAACAATCTCAAAAAAATAGAATCGTGTTTCAAGGAATTGGTTGAGCACCAAAGGTGAAAGGTTGTAAAATGATCACCTAGATCCTCACCCTTCTTTCACTCAAACTTGGGAATGTTATATGGAATCTTGGTGGGACCGGGGGGCATGTTAGCTCATGACACATAGGATCGTTCCTTAATCTGGATAAGTATAGAAAATTCAAGGTAGCTATAAATGAGATCCTTGGTTACGAGTTATGGGATCATACCACATGCAATTATTGGTTTGGTGGATAATTTCCCATAGTCATGGGATTAGATACCATAGTCCATGGTGTGTTCTGATAGAGACAATGACCCTGAATAGTATGATAATAACCCCCTCCATATTGATTCACGTGAGGGTGCATGAGAATTTCCATGGTAGGAAAACCCTGGGAGCAGAAAGAAATATTTCCCATTAATGATGGATGATTTCTATGTAATGAACCAATCAGATCTGATTGGACATTAATTCACTTTTCCAAAAAAATAAAACAAAATAATGAAAACAAAAGGTTTAACTTGTCACATTAACAAAAGGATTAAGAGGGAAATTCCAAAACCATCAAATGTAGGAGGATTGTGATATATTAAGGATCCTTTTAACAATGCATTGATACCTTTTATGTTTTGAATATTAGCGAGGATGAAGTCTAATCCAAGGCTCCTGGACACCTCGACATATGCAAATTAGATATTCCACTTGTTTATTTTCGAGAAACAAGGGTGAAGGTTTAAAATTAGTAATTGTTGGAGAACTCCTACTTACTTTCATATATCAGTTTTAGTATGAATTTTTAGGTTTAGAAAAGGTTTGACAAGTTTTATAGGCCTCATAAGAAAAACTAGTATTCAATATTGCACAAATGGCTTGGGTTTTAGGAATTCCAAACAACCTAAGATGCCATTTAATATGAAAATGTAACCATGGTATTTTTTCAATAATATTTTAATTAACCATTATAATAGAAATAATTCAATTTGGATAAGCTTAAGGTCATATATTGAAAATATACTTAAGACTAGTCAAATTTAGCAATTATAGACTAGGTAATGGAAAATTAGATGAACATTAGAATTAATAATCATGGAAGTTCTATAATACGCTCATAAAATTTAAATTATATACATTACATAATAGATCATTAGAAACGCCTCTTAGATCTTTCTCATACTAGACATTATGAAACACAAAATAACCATCATGGGAAATGACTGGAAAATACATTGAATTCAAATTGGAGCCTTTGCAAGGCTTGCTATGGATCTCGACTAAGAACAGAAACAACTTAAGAACCTGAAATAAAACCATTTAAAATGGTTTAATTCCAACATCCCAAACTGTAACTGAAGAATCATCTAGTATAAGTAGTAGGGGCACGCCTCCCAGCTATTACTAGGGGCACATCTCCCGAGTCAAATTGAGAGCTCAAGAGATATAAACATCAATTCAAAATCCACAAAAATATGTGATTAGGGGTAAATTCCTTATATTTATAGGCCAAATGAATTATTTTCAAACTACTTGGTTCAATGCGCCTTCATGAGCAAGTTTAGGAGTTGCTTCTTTGTGAATATTTTCTTTGCTTTCTTAGTACTTTTCCTTCTTTATTATGCTTTGCTGCTTTTGCTTTGCATTTTCTGATTTTCCATGGTTTTACTTGATTTTACTTCTTTATTATTATTTTCCTCTACTTTCCTACTTTTGAATACATTGATGCCTTTATGCCAAAGGCTCTCTTTTCCCTGCTTTATCCACTTTCTTGCTTTGCATTGATTTTCAACTTTGGTTGCTTTCTTCTAGATTTATTATTTTTATCAAGATTTCCATAAACCCACCATATATTATCCTTTTATCCATATGCACCCTCCTTTCCACGTCTTCTTCAACATTTATCCAAAATTAACTTATTCGTGGAAAATAAAATTAACTATGAACTATTTAAAACATTGGCATTATTAAATTTCCTAGCTACTAAGGTCTTGATCAAAGTTAATCTCAAATAATTAATAACTTTTCCTCCTCAACCCATAGGGTCTATATGGGATAGGAATTGCTCAAGTGGTCACTAAGGAAGGGACATGACAGTGCTCCCCTCTTGATATTTCTTGTACCCAAGCAATTTCAAACTTGGATGTTGAAAAATAAACTCTCCTTCCCCAACATTTTTCTTTCAAGCTGCAAACTGTAAAACCAAACAATGCTAGGATCTCACTATTTGTACTGTAATCCTTCAATCTCAAATTCCATCAAGAACACTTTGTCTCCCTAGGATTCCAACATCCCATGTTTTGTGTAGCAATCCACTTGACATCTTGGGCTTCTGGAACAACTTGGAATTCCAAAGGATGTCATGATCCCAAAACCATGTTGGAAGCCCATAACTACCAATGCTTCCGAAAACAATTTCCACGCAATTGCACACCCAATCCTCTTGTGCATGTGTACTGGATGTATCTAATGGTTTCAATACATATATTTTATTATGCTCACATGTCAAGGAAATTCCAATTATAAAAAAAATCATTGTAGAAATAAGGGAAACCCTTACCTCCCAGAGTTTTCATTTTAATGTTGTCTCTATCCACCCAATAAATGATTCATTATAGGAAATTTGGGGTCTAAAATGGGCCTCCTAATGAATAGAATAAAATAATAGTTAAAATAATAAAATAATAAAATAATACTTATTAATTTTGGAGGAAGAATGAAAAAAACTACTATTTGTGTTCGTATTTTTGGCATATCTCCCTATGTATTTACTCAAATTCTGAGCGGGAGAGCTCATTGGATGCGGAATTTAATTCCGCATCCAACGAGTACCCACATTGCATACTTTTGATGGACCCTGCTACCCCAAAAACAAGAAATACCTGAAAAAATGTGATGATGATGTCATCATCACATTTTTCAGTTATTTCTTGTTTTTGGGGTAGCGGGGTCCGTCAAAAGTATGCAATGTGGGTACTCGTTGGATGTGGAATTAAATTCCACATCCAACGAGCTATCCTGCTTGAAATTTGAGTAAAAATACATGGAGATATGTCGAAAATATGAACAAAAAAAGTAGTTTTCTTTTATGACAAATATGTCAATTCAACCATTATGGTTGACTCATTTTATTGAAATTCTATTGGTTCTTGAATTCCAACTCATAAAATTTGTTGTTGGCACGTTTTCTTATAAGGCCCATTTTAGACCCCAAATTTCCTCTAATGAAATGAACACCTTTGGTTGTTGATCCATATGTAATGTGATCATCCACCTTCTTCAAAGAAAAATAGTCTTTCCATTCAAGCATATCATAATGTTTCTCCTTCAAACATGCATGTCAAAAATCCCTCTACTGATGCAAGAAATTTTAGTGCATCCTTGATCCTCCATTTGGGTGATATATTTATCTACTCAATTTATGAATATATAATCACATTTTCTTGCTGATTCAAATGGCATGTATTCATATATATTTCCCATAGCTAAGGCCTCCTCAATATCATTATGAAGGAATACGTGTGCACTTGTCACATCACAAGGTATGACCCTACGACCATCGACAAGGAATGTGGGAGCCTGTTGCTCCTAATGTGGAACCAAGAGAAAGAATCCCTTCACTCAATATTCATTTACATGTGTCATGGATGTTATAGGCATGTGGGATGAAACAGAGTGAACCAATATCATCTCCATGTGATATGCATCCATTAAATTGGTGAATGCATGTTGTACTCCACTGGTTGGTTCAACAATGGTGTGCTTCTTTGCATCCACCATGAAGGTGTGACTTGCTCCAAATGGAAACTCAAATGATTGATCCTTCTCAAACATTTGCAAATAAGCATGTACCTCCATCACATGTGGTTCCTCCTTTGACCCAGGAATGCAATCATCCATATGGGATGGGATGAAAAAAGTGTATGAGGGTGAATCTGCTCTCTCCATCTTCTCTTGAATATGCTCAATCTAAATATCAGATTCTTGAAGCACACTATGAGTTTTCTTCAAAGAATATTGGGTGGACTCCAAATATAGAGTGAGATTTCCAATATTATCTTCATCCTTTAAGGATGTGGCATGATACAACTCAACAAGATCAAGTAAATTATCTCTATCAGAAATAAACTAAAAAAAAAATACCTCTTATGCTGGTACTCCATGTGACAATATGACCACTAAATTCTACAAAAGATTACATACCCTAACCCCCTCTTGATTTGAACCTATGACTTCCCAAGAGGAAACACATGTTCTTAATCATTGACTCTATGTATGAAAATTTACTTTCACACATGTTGAATATGACTATGTTGTTTTTAATGTATCTTAATATGAATATATTCTTTAGAGTGTATATATCCAATATATCAATTTATATTAATTAACTTGACATATTAAATATGTATATTTTTAATCATATATATTAATTTAGAATTAATACACGTATATAACTTCATTCCCAATCCCACTACCATCCCTCGCAAAACTCCATTGTCCTTAAAACTAGGATCACCAGAGATATTCACATCTCTAACCCCAACATATTTCCTAGTATATATCCCACCTTACCAAATCCTTCATGGCCAATGGCTACCTTCAAGACCTAATTAACAAAACCTTTCAATAGTCCCTTCATAAAAAGCCTTTCAATAGGCCCTTCATCCAAAACCTCGAACCTCCAAACGACCCTTGCCAATCCAATATTTTGTTTTTCTCATGTTCATCCATGGCATCACGGATCAAATTTCCAATATTCTTATTAAAAAGGAATCAAAAATATATTTAAACCCCATAAGAAAATCAAATAGTTACTCAAGAGTGTTAAAGACAAATCTAATCCATTTCTATCCTAAGGTGTCTACCAAACTATGTGTTCTTGTGGAAAGTCCTACATTGGTTAAGCTAGAATATCCATCCAAACTCATTTCAAATAACACATCACTAACACAACCACAATCACCTCAATAAAATTTTATAGTTGAACATTCGTTTAACACTAAGCACCAAATTTGTTTCGATCAAACTAAAATTCTTTCCTATAGTTTTCATTGCTCTTCACGGTTGGTAAGGGAAGCTTTATAGATTGAAAATCATCCCATGAATGTTAATCGTGAAGATGGATATAAACTAATATAATCTTGGAAACCATTAATCCATCATCTTTGTCATTAATTAATTTTGTCTTCGGGGAATTTTCAACCTCGGAATATTATATGAGATTTTATTCCAGAGAAGCCCCTACGTATCTCATATTTCCCCTTCCCCCTTTCTTTGCGTCGAAAAGGCATATTCTACAGCCCAGTAGGGTGGAGATGTGTAACTCCTTTTGTGCTCATTCTAGATTTGACATGTGTACTTTATAAAATAAAATAAAAATATTATAAAAAATAACATCATGACTCAAATCAGATTTGAAATATTTAGAACAAGGGTGAAATCATGAATCCAAGTGTCTATCAGTGAGAATCGACTTTCGAAATCCAAATTCCAAAACCTTTCATACAAACTAATTTATGTTTTTGGCAGAAAACATGCAACTAACTTTCGAGCAAATAACTTGTTCGGCTAAAAGTTAAAGTTAATGGAGTTCCCCGTAATGCATGCTTTGCACGAATGACCAAAAAAATAGCATCCGATAGATATTTGTTCGCCCTGACAATTAGTTTTTTTCAGCCGAAAAGTTGTTTAGTAGAAAAATGTTTTCGACCGAGCAAAGTTTATATATGTATTAATCAAATGCAACTGTTTACTGTTTCCTCATTTGCATTGTTCATCGTGCTCTGTTTGTCGTGCTATGCTTGTCATGTGTTGTTCGTCATGCTCTGTCTATTGTGCTCTACTCTCATGTTGGTGCACCCTCTCTGGTTCTCTACTTTGTTTGTGGTTTTTTTCTCTATTCGTCATGCTCTGGTGCTCTGCTATGTTCTCGTTCTGGTTCACCCTCTCTGGTGCTCTTCTCTCATGTTAGTGCAACCTTGCAAATGCTCTACTAGTGCTGGTGTGCACTATACTGGTGCTGATGCGCCCTGTGCTGGTGCTCTGTTGGTGCTAATGCACCTTGTTATCTCCCAAAATAATTTATTTTGATAGTATGAATAATTTAACTCATTCAATGAAGGATATGAATATCATTGACAGTTTGAAAGCCTCTATTTTTTATTTGGATGAAAATTTCACAAGTTGTAGATTTTGGTGGCTTAGGCGAGGACTATCATAGCTCATTAACCACCGAAAAGCTATGTTTCGGTGGCTAAATAGTTGAAAGCAGGTCAAAGGAAAACCACCAAAAGCAATATGAGCAAGCAGAGTCAAAGTAACACTTTCAGTGGCTTAGGAGAGACTACAGAAACTCATTAGCCATCGAAAAGGGGCACTTTTGGTAGACTAGAAAGAGAGATAAAAGGGGTTTAAACCGCCGAAAGCGAGTGCCAATAATGTGGCTTAGGAGAGGCTCAGAAAATCTCATTAGCCACTGAATTTCGCATAACCGTGGCCTTTACCTCTTTTTTGTTGTATTGCTAAATCTTTTGAGTGTCATTGAAACATTTTTTGAGAGCGGTCGGAGGTTTAGTCCTCTATGACGCCGACTCTTCGGAGAGTCTTATGGTTTGAAGTTCTAATGCATTAGTGGTTTGAGGTTCCGATGTTTTAGTGGTTGTTCTTCCTAACCTATGATGCTTAACCGTCATGATGTTAGTGGTTTGAATCACCGACACTACAGCAACGTTCAGGTTTAAAGTTTCGATCCTCAGTGTTTAGAGATTTCAATCGCTGACGGGTTTTTAGTTGTTTGTTCGGTAGTTAAAAAGGGTTTTTTCAAAGTCACTATTTGCTGAAATCAGAAATTCACCATGGCGACGGGGTAGGGGTTCCGGCGGCTTAGGCAAGAAAGATAATGTTTAATTAGCTACCAAAACCCAGCTTTTCAGCGGCTAGTTGACAAAAATGCGGAGGATCTTAAACCACCGAAAAGGCCAAAACATGGAAATGGTTGGGAACTGTCACATCCAACCCCGTCAGCAAGACAAAAGATCATTTTAGAGCATGATTACCCACCGAAAAAATCTGGAGTCATGTGACTGTGTGTGAAATGAGTGAAAAGGGTCATTATGCAACTAGCCAAAATTGATCTGACCGCTAACCTTCAGTTTCCCTCCACCTGTTTCTGATAGACTGGCCGCTTAACCATCAAAAGCAAACAAAGGTTTAAAAGCAAGTTCTTAATAGATAGAACCAGATTTTGGCGACTGCATATGGCTCAGTTACATAAGTTAAAGATAAAAGGTGTTGACAGAAGTATCAAAAAGGGTCTATTTAGATCTATTATGACAAAACAGTGCCATAAAGTCATCAACCCTAAATGGTCAAGGAGAAATCAGTGGGTTAACTGATAGTGGACCAGCAGCAGTGATCATCAACAACTACTTCAGTTATTTAATGTTTAGTCAGTGAACTAAATCTTCATCATAGTTAGACAAATATTTAGGTAGGGTTTGAAACCCTAATTTGGAAAAACTGTCACTTTTGAGTATTTTTGTAAAAATAGATCGAAGTTTTAGGATTTGTACTTTTTGTAAAAAGGCTATAAATCCTAAGATCGATTTTATAATAAAGGTTCAACTTCGGGGATTTATAAGCCTATAATGCTTTCATGCTTCTCATTTTACTTATTCATGAATATAAGCTCTTTTCTTATGATCTGTTCAGCCATCATCTCTTTCTTTGCTGCACTTATGCCTAAATGTGTATTTAGGTCATTTTCAGATTGATTAAAAAGATGATAGCTATCATCCTATTGGTTTGTTAGTGCAATTTGATTTATAAGTTCCATCCTTATCATGATTTAGCCATTTATATGCATGTGTTTTGTATGTAAATCTTCCATCCTCATGAGTTCTTCATCCCTACACTTTATTGTCAAAATTCCGAGCAATTGTAACTAAAAGCCTTGTAATTGAGTGAGTTTTATGCATGCCTTAAGAGTGGAAAGCTTATATAGGTCAAATGACTTGATCCATATTAGAAAACCCTAAAAACATTGTAAGTTACCAGGTATCCTCGAGCTACAACGTAGAGGAGTTCCCTGAAAATATTAACAGCTTGGCACCATTTTCGGGGAGAGGAGACTGAAGATCAGCTTCCCTGGGATACAACACAGATCCTTGCTTTGATGATAGACAAATATTGGGCACTATTATGGTTGTAATCATCTATCTGGTGACTCCATTGAGATAAGGTGGCTTCAAGAATTCCAAGTACCGGAGCAAACCATAAGGGGCCACCAACAACACCTGTTTTAGATCTGGAAGAAATTTTGAGAAGAGCTAGAGCTTTACTAAGACAGATTAACAGTGCTACACAAAAAGCTACATCAGGTATTTCAAGAAATATTTCTGATATTATTTCTTCTACTGAAATTCTTAATTCTCAGGAATTTTTAGACACATCAAAAAAATCTAGGGTTTGGGCATCTTCAAGCACTGTTTCTTGTGAAGATCCAATCCCTGGTGACTCCACTGGGATAAGTATACCACCACCTTCTTAGCAAGTATCTCCATCAGTGTTTACTTCCTCAACCCTGTCCATACCCATTTCCAATATGGCTTCCCCTCAATTGACCAAGATGGAAAGGATCCTGGTGGCTAGGTATGCACCCCTAATTTTTCCAAATCCCCTCTCAGCCATGCCTACTGGGGGTTATCAAGTATATGCCTAAGTTTACAATGGAAGGGGATTTCACTGCTAAAGAACATATAGAGGCATTTTACAGCTATGCTAAAAATATTAACATAGAGCAAGAAGAATTATGGACTAGGGTTTTTGTGCAAAGCCTAGATGGCCAGGCTAGGAAGTGGTTTAAGGAACTGCCTGCTGGATTAGTGGCAGGCATAGAGGCCCTAGATGATATTTTCCTAAAGCATTAGGGAGAAAGGAGAGACCACCTCTACTATATCACATAAATCAACAACCTGAAAAGAGAAAATGGGGAGTCTGTCTCCAACTTTACCAAGAGATTCAACAATATGTACAGCAAGATCCCTACTGAAATTAAGCCAAATGATACCTCGACTAGGATAATTTATGCAAATGCCTTTGACTCTGACTTCTGCCTACTTCTCAAAGAAAGGAGGTATATCTCCTTATCGCTCATGGAGGATGCTTCCTAGAGATAGAGTCAAACATTCTGGCATCTCAAAAGGTCAAAGGGAAGATAGACAGGAAGAAGTAGCCAACAGACCCTAGTGGGGCTTCTACATCATAGAACAAGATTGAAAAAATGAAAAAACTGTTAGATAACCTGACTGCTGAAATGTCTAAACTGAAGGACCAATGACATCTACCTATGAGGGGTAAAGTGCCAAGTGACTTTGCTCCTTGAAACCCTAATTTTGTTCCTTATAGAAGAGGAAACCCCCCAATTCAGATTCTTAGAAGGGAGAGGAATCAAGGGGAAGATCAGAGGATAAAAGCACCATTTCAAAATGTGGGATGATTTTAGGGGAGAATTTTAGCCCAGTGGGCTATTTTTCCATTTTTTTATCCCAAAAAAGATTCGCCATTTTGCATTTTTTGAAGCCTTGTTTTGCCCAATTTTGATGGGGTGAAATTTTTTCACCCTAAAAATCACCAAATTATTATATAAACGATATAAAATCCTTGGAAATTAAAATATTTTTTGAAAAATATCGCCAATCATTTTATAGTTGTTGTTTTAAGAATTGGTAATATTCGCCAACATTTATACACTTTTAAATAAGTATGGTTCCTTAAAATCATCCCTATGTTGTATTAGAAGAAGAGCCAGAATTCATTGAAGAAGAAGGAGAAGATGAAGACAATATCCACTGCATGGAGGAGGAGGTTGATTGTTCTTTTCTAATAGAGGAAGAATATGAGGAAGCCCTCATTGATGAGAAGATTATTGAAGAGGCTGTCTATCAGGCTGATGGTCAAGGAGGTTACAATATGAGGTGTAGGCTGATTTCTCCTCTCAAGAAGAATGCTGTACCTATCACGTAGCCTACTGCACCAGCTTGAAAGGTTGTTGTTTTACCAAAGAAGATGGCTATCACATCCAAAGCATTGTAGAAACCAGCACCTTCAGCCACACCTGATCAAGTCCAACTCAAACCTAAAGCTCATGATATAAGGTTTCCAGATAGGTTGCATTATTCTTTTAACCTTGAGTCTGAAATTCAAAAATTGAAAATCCCTTTCCCTTTAATTGATCTAATGAAGAATGATGCATTCAAGTCCTCCGTTCTGAATTCCCTTCATCCCAAGGAGCACATTGACACTAACTTTGTGAACCTCAAATATGACAAGCCTATTGTAACCTTGGGCCCCATGATCAAATACCTAAAGGACTCATGCCCACCATTCTACATATCCTTGAATATCCATGATAAAATCCTTCATAACTGTCTGCTGGATTTAGGAGCCTCTCATAACCTAATGCCAAAGGTTGTGATGGATGAGCTTGTCCTCAACATCACCAAGACCTACCATGATTTATTCTCCTTCGACTCTAGGAAGTTCAAGTGCTTGGGTCTCATTAAAGACCTTGTTGTGAACCTAACTCAGCTACCTTCGAAAAGCATCATGATGGACATTGTAGTGGCTGATATCCATCCAAAATTTGTCCTCTTGTTGTCTCAGTCATGGAGCAAAAGACTAGGTGGCACCCTTTAGATGGATCTCACATATGCCACCATTACCATGTCTGGAGGAAAGACTAAGAGGCTATATAGGGAAAATCAGCTGGCATACATTATAAGCAAGGAGAGCAACTCAGTGAATCACCCCATCTACGCAGTGGACACTGATTTTGGGTCTTGCATTTTGCAAATAGATTCTTCTCAGTAGATATCAGTCCAGCTCACTAAGCCCACCTATCAGCAACCCAAAGAAGTAACCACAGCAATCTAGACCATGCATTTTGATGGGGATAGCACTCAAAGCTCAGCAGGTGCAGGTGTAGTATTGATCTCCCCATCTAAGGAAAACATCCACCTGTCTTATAAGCTTGATTTTAAAAACATAAACAAAATAGTAGAATATGAAGCCTTGCTGCTAGGAGTGAAAGCTACCAAAGAGATGGGGATCATGTGCATGAATATTTTTGGAGATGCAGACCTCATCATACAGTAGGTCAACAACACTTTTTAGACAAAAAATATTAGACTGAAGGCCTACAGGGATGAGGTATGGAAACTCAGAGACTCCTTTATGTTTTTTGAACTGTCATATATTCCTAGGGCTTTGAATCACCTAGCTAATTCCATCACTATCTCTGCAAGTCTGTTTGTTCCTCCTTTACCCCCTAAGCTCAGCTATGATGTTCAGGTCAAGTACAGACCCTCTCTTCTAAATAATGTAAAATTTTGGAGGGTGTTTGAGAATGATGATGAGCTTAGTAAATTCCTTCAGTTAGTAGATGAATTCTCTGACATACACATAGAATAGGAAAACCTAAACATGGAGGAATCCAAACAGCTCAAGTTAAAAGATAAAGTGGTTGATCAGAACATCATCCAGTTTCCCAGTAACTACATACCCCGAGGTCTAGTACCACTGGAAGAGTTGTTTGATCACAATGACATCCCTTTCAAGACTGCCAAAAAGGAGCTAGATCCTTCTATCCAAGAGAAAAAAATAGGAATCCAAAGCCATCCAAAATGGATAAATTTGTCCACTGGGCTGACTGTTGGTCAAAGGTATGGATTTTGGAGCTTGATAAAACAGTTTGCTGATGTTTTTGCATGGGAGTATAGTGACCTAAATACACATGACATAAACATCATCCAGCACAGGATTCCTTTGGAGAAGGACACCATTCCTTTCAAAAAGAAGCTGAGACCCATCATCCCTCTCCTATTACCAGTAATTAAAAAAGAGATCCACAAGCTCCTCAAAGCCAAAATCATAATCCCCCTCAGGCATTCCAAGTGGATTGCAAACCTAGTATTGGTAAGAAAGAAAAATGGAGAAATCAGGTTGTGTGTGGATTTTAGAATCCTGAACAAGTGTTCCAAGAAAGACGACTATCCATTGCCCAAGATGGAACACCTATTGCAGAAAGTCTCGAGATCTAGGGTTATGTCCTTCCTTGATGGCTTCTCTGGATACAACCAAGTTGATGTGCACCCAGATGACCAAGAGAAGACTTCCTTTACCACCCCATGGGGCACCTTCATGTATGCTAAAATGCTGTTTGGGATAATGAATACTGGGGATACTTTTCAGAGAGCCATGGACCTAGATTTTGTAGGGCTAAAAGATAAGTTTGTGCTGATATATTTGGATGACCTAACAGTTTACTCTCGCATCCATCATGACCACTTGCAGGATTTAAGGAAGGTATTTATGAAGTGCAGTAGGTATGGAATATCACTAAACCCTAAGAAGTCCCAGTTTGCACTCAGTGAGGGAAAACTCCTGGGCCATATAGTTTCAGCTGAAGATGTAAAGATCGATCTTGTAAGAGTGGAAGCAATTCAGAAGCTGTCAATACCAAGGTCAAAAAGAGACATTCAGTCCTTTTTAGGCAAAATAAACTTTGTCAGGAGGTTCATTCCTAATTTCTCCGAGCTAGTAAAGATATAACAGTCATGCTGAAAAAAGAGGCAAAAATAAAGTGGACTGACTAGGAAAGAATCTCTTTTGAAGACATTAAGAATTATATCATGGAGGCCCTAACCCTGATTAGTCCTGATTACACCAAGAGTTTTTATATTTTCTCTTTTGCATCCTATGACACAGTGGCAGCTATACTATTACAAAAGAATGATGAGGGTCTTGATCATCCAATTACATTCTTCAGCAAAACCCTGAGAGATGCTGAGCTAAAGTATGACCCAATTGAGAAGCAGGCTTATGCTCTCATAAAATCTTTGAAGACTTTCAGAATCTACATTCTCCATGCAAAGGTCATTGCATATGTCCCTTCCGCTACTATGAAGGATGTTTTGACTTAGCCTGACATTGATGGGAAGAGAGCTAAGTGGATTGCCAAACTCATTGAGTTTGATATAAAGGTGAAACCCACCAAGCTGGAAAAGGGAATAGGTCTGGACAAACTCATGGCCAAAGAAAACTATGAACTGATGGGAATAAATTTCACATGTGTCAAATCATCAAAGGTGTAGACTGTGGTAGCAGCAGAAACAGAAGTAAATCAATATCAGAATGACATTCCATCAGTAGCTAAAAACATATCTTCATGTGAGTGGTACTCAGGTATCATTCAATTTTTAAAAAAAATAGAAGTTTCTCCTGATCTCTCTCCTAACCAAGAACAAGCTCTTAAGCTGAAATCTGTTAAGTTTTGCATAATTGGAAAACTGATGTACTGGAGAGATCAGTCTAGAATTTTGCTAAGGTGTCTAGATAAAGAGGAAGCAAAGCAGGTCATGCATCATTTTCATTCCAGCACATGTATGGGGCACCACTACTGGAAAACCATATCCCACAAGATCTTAAGAGCAAGATACTATTGGCCAGTCCTCTTTGCTGATGTATGCACTTTTGTAAGGGCCTGTGACCAATGCCAAAGATTTATAGGGAAGCAGCAACTGAAGTCCTTGCCCCTTAGGCCTATTGTGGTGAATGGGCCTTTCAAGCAATGGGGTCTAGATTTCATAGGTGAAATAAATCCATCTTCCAGTGGACAACATAAATGGATCTTAGTAGCCACTAACTACTTTACCAAATGGATAGAAGCGGTACCCACTAGGAATGCCACTCATCAAGTCATCATGAGATTTTTATATGAGAACATCTTTAGCAAGCTTGGCTGCCCAGTAAGGTTAGTAACTGATAATGCACCATCTTTCAAGGCTGGGGCATTAGTTAAAATGTGTGAATCAATGGGTATTCAACTAGTGCACTCCACATCCTATTATCCCCAAGGCAATGGCGTGGCTGAGTCATACAACAAAAGCTTAGTCAGAATCATCAGGAAACTGCTAGAGGCAAATGAGAAAAGCTGGGATTCAAAGCTTAAGTTTTCTTTATGGGCTGATAGGGTAATAGACAAAATATCCATAGGGACTCCTCCATTCAAGCTAGTTTATGGCACTGAGGCCATTTTTCCTATCCAGCTCATCCTTCCAGTGGAAAAGTTGTTTCAGGAAGAGGAAGATGAACCAAATGATATGGTGAGAAGGATGATGGATTTGGTGGAGTTACAACAAATAAGGGAGCAAGTTGTAGGAAAATCAGAAGCCCATCAACAGAGGATAAAGGGCATGTTTGACAAAAGAGCAAAAGTAGACAACTTCCAGGTGGGAGATTGGCTCCTCAAGTGGGATGCTATTAGACAAGACAAGGGAAAACATGGAAAATTTGACTCTTTGTGGATTGGACCTTTTGTGATAGCCTAGGTACATAATAATAACACCTTTGAATTGCAGAATCTGGAAGTTGAAGAGGTATTTGATGTCCCAGTGAATGGGAGGTTCTTGAAACTCTATTTTATTTGAGGCTCCGAGGCCTTATTATTGTAAATTAGTAGATAGTAGGTTGTTTTTCTTTCAAAATAAACTCCATGCCCAATGGAATAGTAAATGATAGTGTTAAGTTACTTAGTTTCTATTAGGGAAATGTATTTTTGGTCTGGGGTTCTTGGGACCTCATTGGGAGGTTCCCATCCCCAAGTAGGAGCCAGATGTTATCTCCCAAAATAATTTATTTTGATAGTATGAAGAATTTAACTCATGCAATGAAGGATATGAATATCACTGACAGTTTGAAACCCTCTATTTTTTATTTGGATGAAAATTTCACAAGTTGTAGCTTTCGGTGGCTTAGGCGAGGACTATCATAGCTAATTAGCCATTGAAAAGCTATGTTTCGACGACTAAATAGTTGAATGCATGCCAAAGGAAAACCACTGAAAGCAGTTTGAGCAAGTAGAGTCAAAGTAACACTTTCGGTGGCTTAGGTGAGACTACAGAAACTCATTATCCACCGAAAAGGGGTCCTTTCAATAGACTAGAAAAAGAGATAAAAGGGGTTTAAACCGCAGAAAGCGAGTGGCAAGCAGCACCAGGAAAGGTGCATTTGATGGCTTAGGCAAGGCTTAGAACATGTCATTAGCCACCAAATTTCGCTGAACCATAGCCTTTACCTCTTTTTTGTTGTATTGATAAATCTTTTGACTACCATCGAAACATTTTTTGACAGCGGTTAGATCTTTAGTCCTCTACGATACCGAAGCTTCAGAGAGTCTTGTGGTTTGAAGTTCTGACACATTAGTGGTTTGAGTTTTTGATGTTTTAGTGGTTAGTCTTCCCTACCTCCGATGCTTAACCGTCCCAAAATTAGTGGTTCGAATTGCTGACACTATGGCAGCATTCAGGTTTAAAGTTTCAATCCTTAGTTTTTAGAGCTTTCGATCGCCGACGGGTTTTTAGTTGTTTGTTCGACAGTTAAAAAGGGTTTTTTCAAAGTTGCTATCTGCCGAAAGCAGAAATTCACCATGGCAATGAGGTAGGGGTTTCGGTGGCTTAGGAAAGAAAGATAATGTTTAATTAGCCGCCAAAAGACAGCTTTTCGGTGGCTAGTTGAAAAAATCGCGAAGGATCTTAAACCACCGAAAAGGCCAAAACAGGGAAATGGTTGGGAACTGTCACATCCAATCCCGTCAGCAAGACAAAAGATCATTTTAGAGCATGATTACCCACCGAAAAAATCTGGAGTGTGTGACTACATGTGAAATGAGTGAAAAGGGTCGTTATACAAGTAGCCAAAACTAATATGATCACCAACCTTCAGTTTCCCTCCACCTGTTTCTGATAGACTGGCCGCTTAACCACCGAAAGCAAACAGAGGTTTAAAAGTGATTTTTTGACAGACAGAACTGGATTTTGGTGACTGCAGATGGGTTAGGGATGTAAGTTAAAGATAAAAGGTGTTGACAGAAGTATCAGAAAGGGTCTGTTTAGATCTATTATGACAAAATAGCACCATAAAGTCATCAACCCTAAATGGTCAAGGAGAAATCAGTGGGTTAATTAACAGTGGACCAGCAACATTGATCATCAGCAACTACTTCAGTTATTTAATGTTCAGTCAATGAACTAAATCTTCATCATAGTTATAAAAATAGTTAGGTAGGGTTTGAAACCCTAATTTGGAAAAACTGTCACTTTTGAGTATTTTTGTAAAAACAAATCGAAGTTTCAGGGTCTGCACTTTTTGTAAAAAGGATATAAAGCCTAAGATTGATTTTATAATAAAGGTTCAACTTCAAGGATTTATAAGCCTATTATGCTTTCATGCTTCTCATTTTACTTATTCATGAATATAAGCTCTTTTGTTATGATCTGTTCAGCCATCATGTCTTTCTTTGCTGTACTTAT
This sequence comes from Pseudotsuga menziesii, assembly GCA_001517045.1. NCBI lineage: Eukaryota > Viridiplantae > Streptophyta > Pinopsida > Pinales > Pinaceae > Pseudotsuga > Pseudotsuga menziesii. Next base: position 137,302 of record LPNX010723621.1, read on the forward strand.
GCCTGAATGTGTATTTAGGTCATTTTTAGATTGATTAAAAAGCTAATAGATGTCATCCTATTGGTTTGTTAGTGAAATTTGATTTATAAGTTCCATCCTTATCATGATTTAGCCATTTATATGCACGTGTTTTGTATGTAAATCTACCAACCTGATGAGTTCTTCATCCCTGCACTTTATTCTCAAACTTTTGAGCAATTGCAACTAAAATCCTTGTAATTGAGTGAGTTTTATGCATTCCTTGAGAGTGGAAAGGTTATATAGGTCAACTGATTTGATCCATATCAGAAAACCCTAAACACATTGTAAGTTACCAGGCATCCTCGAGCTACAACCTAGAGGAGTTCCTTGGAGTGATAACACGCCCTCTCTTCTTTCCTGCTTGTACACGGTGGTGGAGCTTCTCATCCCATTGTCTGTGTGGTGGTTGAGTTGTTCATCATTTTCCCTACTTCTCTCTTGTGATCTATTGGTTTTCCCTATGGTCATGCTGGTGCTCTACTAGTGCTTGTGCGCTCTCTATGCTTATCTACTCGTGCGTGGTGGTGGATCTTCTCGGCCCTTTGTCTGTGCAGTGGTGGAGGTAAGTGGATTGTTATCCATAATATTTAATTCAGAAATAAAATGTCTAAAAATATATATTTTATGGTACTTATTCCACGTTTGAAATAAAAATTTGATATTACACAGTTATATATCCATTTACGAATGAAATTTTAACAAGAACGAATGATATAAATGGATAGAAATTGTATTGAAAGTGTGTTTGCTTACTGTTTCAAATGATAGCTTCTCCACAATTTATAGATCCAGCAAACAATACATATGCATACTCATGCATTTGGTTTTGAGGACATATTTTAAACTTGCCGCAATTGTTTTATTCATTTTTAAAAATTATTTCAATGTCACAATTAGAATTGGATGGAATTGATAGTATATGCATGATGAGTAAGGGCAGAGCTAATTCCAGGTGCGCCCCTGCTTGTTTTATAGCTTTCAGCATACCTTCTATTTCTGATTGGAATTCCAACAAATCTATGCTTAGTTCTGGATCGAGAGATGTAATCCCTTTCATTTATAGAGCCATAGCATTCATAGATGGTTCCATTACATGTTTTAGATCGAGACCGATACATATTTAGTTATAATAAAAAAATCGTTGGTGTTAATTGATGCTGGTTAACTAGTGTCATCAACCGAATCTAAGTAAACTTCCATTGAAACTGGTAGTAAACTAGACATCCCATTCCTAGGACAAAGCCGTATTATGCGCGGAATGGGAGTAGAGCCATGTGACGAAAAGGTCTCATGTACACTTATTTGGGGAATTATAACATCACCTCTCATGTTCTATATCTGAACCTTCCCCTTCCCTACTTATAAAAACAAACCCCAATCCCACCATAAATGATGAACTCCAAAATATTATATCTAATATGAAGTTCTGGGCCAGTACACACACCTCTACAATTTGCCCATTTCTTTTCCAACTCCACAATAACTCACACTTTTTGAAGTGTGTGCCTCTCTTATGAGTTGTGTTTTATCACCTTTAGGCACATATAGCTTATCAAACGTGTAGAGAAATCCCTATTCCTACTGTAGGAAGAAGGAAAACTACACTCACAAGAAGGCAGAGCAAATATGCCTACTATAGATGGATTCTTATGGTGGGATCAAATTAGCATAGAATAAATTTCTTGTTACTATCCAAGCAGGCAAAAGGATAAATATTGCACTCTATACGGATGGATTCTCACCTACTGGTCTGGAAACCTAAAATGAGAAGGTTTCTAAATATGGTGGTCCTATCCCCCACAACAACAAACGTTGATTCAACATGTTGTTTATTTTATGGCATTGTACAATTTCAATTTTTTTCATGTTTTTTTTATTTTTGTTAAACTGATTCGTTGAACTTGTAAATATCTTTTAATAAGATTGAAAATTTTGACAGGAGAATAAGATGTATTTAAAATATTAATGCCATTCTTACAATAAAAATAACCAATTGTCTTATTGGATCCTCTTATGTATTTTACTGCTAGTTGTCTTATTGGATCCTCTTATGTATTTTACTGTTAGTTGTCTTATTTGATATAGAATATGTTTATCCATTGCATAACCAGTCATTCCCAGTTCTAACAACATTTAAGTTTTAAATGTTTATTTCCTAAGATATTTGTTCCATTTCCATTTCCCATTCAAGATATAAAGGATATTGTGAGACGAAATCCTAGCTTTGCTTTAATGGTTGAGATCACATTTAATTCATGGTTGAAAATCCTTTGGATCAATGATGTGTTACCATTCCATTTTAAAGATTTATTTAATTTACTCTTCCATACATTTCGCCCCTCCAATATTTCTTAATCCATGATTGATTTGGTTGCACTTCCTTCACCCTGACTACATCTATGTGATCCCTCAGCATGTTTATTTTATCTGCATATCATCTGTGTGATCCCTCTGCATGTTTCTAGTATCTGCGTAGCATCTATGTGATTTTATTTACCGATGGTCACTTGCATCATTTTGATGGTTGTGCTGCTAAATTGATTGAAGAACCTAAGGTCAGTTTACTAGTATTATTAATAAAGTCTTATTTTATAGTTTTAATGTTCACATTTAGTTTTGACCCTCAACATGTAATGTATGCATGTTGTCATCTCTTCACTTTTTCATGTTATATCTGTAGGTACCCTTTCCTTGCAACTTGGTTGCAGGAGTTGAAAAATATCAAGTCATGCCTCTTTGTACCCTTGCATTGCAAGTAGATTGCAGAAGTTGGCAAATGCATCTATTATTTAAAGCAACGATAAATTTCCAGTTTCTCTTAGTGTGACTACATGCAATTTGATAAAAATACATATTCAACTTGGATAAAAGGGGTTAGAATTATGTTTATAATAATCTCTTTTTTGAAAAATATTACTAAAACAAACATAAAAGCAAAGAGCAATCTCAAAGTATAATTTTAAATGTAGGAAACAGTTTAATTTGATGAAAGTTTTATAAAGTTTAACTTTACAGAAATATTTCAACCATGGATAAAAACAAATACCAATCTTAACCTATAATTTTTAATGTAGGAAACAACTAAATTTGAGGACAGTTGTGTGGAGTCAATATATTTTTCATATTTTCCGAAAAATCCATGTATTTCTCTTTGACTGTAGTTTCTCTCTTATCCTTGTGAAATATGGTTGTGGGAGCTGCTAGTTGCATTGGTATACATAAAAGATAATATAAGATAATTAAATCTTGAGATAAGATCATAAGTTGTTGATTTAGGAACGATATATGTATTTATATTTATGAGAAATTTCATTATTGTTTTATATAGAGTGGTTTTGTTTGGTTTATGCAATAAGCCAATTTTGTTTGTGGGATCAGATTATACAGATTATAGATTGTAAATGGCTAGTTATTATGGTAGATGTCAAACCATGTGAGCATAAAAATGAATATGTCAATTATGAAAAGATTTGACAAAGGATAAAATGTAAACTGCTTATCAGTGCACATAGAATATGAAATATCTCTATTTATCACATTTCCAAACAAATAAATGTTTAAATAAAACTAAAACTAAGAAACAGGTTTTTGAGAGGATGGAAGAAAATAACTTAGATAAGTTCCTATAAACAAGGTCTTCACATGATTGGTAGTTAAGTTGGAGAGTAAGAAGAGGACTTCATAACTATGATGATTTCCAAAAACAACTTTCACATAAACTTTTAAAGAAATTTATTTTATTTTATTTTATAGTTATATGAGACCTAACCTCTACTCTCTTGAAAAAGAGAAACTAGAACCTATAAAAAAATTAAGTAAAATGAAAATATCATGGATCGTGGAAAGATCACATTATAATCTATTTGGTTGGGAAAGCATGGGAATGAAGATATTACTTTAATAATCAAATATTAGAAGATAAATTATTTCCCAATCTATGTTTATTTCTTTTAAATGGAGATTTTAAAGGAACTTGTTAGACTTCACAATATCAATAAAATATGGACACTTACTATAAAATTTAACAGTATAACCTTAAAACTCAATCCAAATATGTCAGTCCCATGTGAAGGAGTCATTATGATCCTTCAATCCTACTTAAGGAGAATTTTTTTTCCTTCATAGGGTTGCATATAATAATGATTTAGTATTTAATGAATCCCAAAATATTTGTAATTTCCCTAATCTCTCATGGTCAATCGGTTTTATTAACCATGACTATGTCAAACGTGACCACTATGGAAATGAGCTTAATAAGAGTGATACTTGTTCAGGATGAGGAATGGCTTGTTTAGGATAAATAAAGGGGAATACCTATGGGAACAACAAAAATTCACATAAAAAAGAGGGGCACGCAATAAATATATTGAATTTTTTTTTGTTTCCTCAGAAACTTATGGGATAAACTACATAGCAATCTTATCGTCGGTCTCCATTGGATAAACTGCATTAGTTCATTTATGCTTGTTTTGATGTCTATAGGAGATATAGTAGAGATGGATTGAGACAAGGCATTCACTCATTCTTCGAGTCAAATATGCACTCGGACATCTTCTGAGACAAGGGTGTCTAATACCACACATACATCTATTGAAACACCTTCAAATGTTCACTCTCAAAGATGGTTTGAAACATCTAGAGATTCTAGTGTATTATACCGAGACATTGGCAAATGTTTAAAATTTATGCACATGCAAAATTTTGAGTATGCATGCATATGTACATTTGTTTTAAGCCTTGTTCATTGATTACTAAGTTTTGTTAGCACTTTCCTTTATAGAGAGACGATGTAATAGAATGTCTCGTGAGAGTGGGAAAGCATATGTGTTTGGTCGACTATTTGATTCATCTTGTGACCGTTTTCCCTCTTTTGGTTGTCTTTTGAGAGAACGACCAATAGATTAACCACATTTTATTGGTAATATGTTACATATATATAATTTATTTAAATAAATTACTAATTTGCACGTGTGTGTGTGTGTGTGTGTGTGTGTGTGTGTGTGTGTGTGTGTGTGTGTGTTTATATATGCTTCTCTTTATATACTAAATTATACATGATCACATGTGTAAATGTAGAGGATCATGGTTCTAATGAGGGTTATGGTGATGCATTCAGAGAGGATGAGGGTCATGATACACTCGAAGAAATTGAGGTTGTTGATGCAAGGGGTGGAGATGCAAAGGATGTTGCAAGGGACCAAGAGCAAGTTCATGCAAATGCTCGATGAAAGGGTCAAGGTCGACGAAGGGATACTTTCTAACAAGAACATGGTTGTAATCCCACTACCATTTATCCATCAGATAAACCCGATGCTCTTCCTTGGGAAAATGATATTGTTTCTGTCACCCTTGAAAATGCACATCGTACCATAACAAATTGAGGGATGATCTTGCTATCTTGGAACTCCCAACTGAGAGCTGAAAAAGTTTGCAAATACTTTTGGAATCTTTAGGCAAGTTTATTAGTGCCTATAGAAGTATTAGTCCAACAACATATTGTTTTATTCATTTGATGTGAATGCAGAAAGATTAGTTGATGGGTCCTAACAAGTGGGTTGATGTAGATAAGAGGGTATCAAAAGCAGGTGCGATTTCAATGTTTAATTTTAAAGAAGGACTGAAGCGGAAGATGCTAAAGGTGCAATATTTGAAGCACCCTGAGATTTCACACCATTTGCAGACTATGGTATATTTCCATGGAATGATGAAGTGCCACATTATTTTGTGAGATTTTTTTATACATATTTTTTTTAAACATGAATCCAGATTACATAGATGCTCCGTCAAAATTTTACGGGGTTGGAAAAAGTAGGACGTATGAACGAGAAGGAGCCTTTCATGATCAATTGTTTCCTAAGGCTACACCTCATTTGATTCCTCAGCCAAAGAGACTTGTTACATTATGATTAGAGATGGAGGGACCTCTCAGATTGGTCTAGAGGTGAGAACCATCATAGGAGATAACTTACCATTTCCTCTAGTGGGGGTTCATGTGGGCATCAATTGACATAAAGCACGTGCTTATTCTTGTGCACATTTTTCTTATAAAACAGATATCAAGGTAGATTCAATGAACCTTTAAGATTCCAAGGATTATGCAAAACATTGTCGAGATGGGTTGTTTGAGTTACTCCATCACGAGGGAGAAGTGAGGGGGGAGGTATGTGAGAACCTTTATATATATATATATATATATATATATATATATATATAACAATGG
>LPNX010723621.1:146321-206507 GCA_001517045.1 Pseudotsuga menziesii
TAACAAGATTGGAAATTCTATCACCATCAGTTGATATTGCAATGTCCTCTAATTCCAACTCCTCAAATCTTGCGAGTGGCATTTTCTGTTTTAGATTAATTTCATCTTGTTCCTAGGTTTTAACATAATTGTCATTGATGTGTTCACAAATGTCTATTGATTCTGTGTCCTCCATACAAATTGGACAAAAGCATGTTAGCTTCCTACTATCAAATGAAAACACATTTTGGAAGGTTTTTGTTTTGATTGAGTGTAAATATTGAGTTCTATGAATGGTCCTAGCATCATATGGGATTGATTGTCTATATCTTGGATTCCAATATGCCAAAAAAAACTTGTCCAACATAAACAATTTACATGTACATGTGAGTAAAATGTTACTAGATGTACATATTAAAGTCATTCCAAGTTGGATAAATTTGTTTTGAAAACAAAGTTCATACATGCACACATCCTTTGATTGTTGATTGTAATCATGGCTGATATTTACACGACACCAATAAACAAATTTATTAGAACACACAAAACGATAGGAAGAATGGTTCATTTGATTCCTTCAAAGTGCTCGTTTTACACACGCCCCTGCACCATCGTGCTCTCCTTTTCCATGACCAGTTTAAAAAAAAATCCAACGATGTTTAATAATAAAAAAATTATGAAGGCGACATAGCCAAAAGAATGATCGTGAAGATTTAAACTACCTTGCACATTCATTACAATTCCACGTGTTTTCAATAAAGCATAAATAATATCAAAACAATGTTGCACATAATGCATATCAAGTGTGCGATCATCGTTGATATAGAAATCGTATTCCTTTATCACATGTCGATTGTCATTCGTTCTTTCTATATCATCAATATTGTGTTGAGAATGTCTATATAGAACATGGAAAAATATAGAAACTTGATCATAATGATAATATTCACTTTGTATTTATTTTTTTGCTTCAAATGTGTAAATCTCTGTGAAATCAACCACAGAAAAAATAGTACCTAGTGGAAAAACATCACGTGATTGTTTGAATTGTATGTCTTTCCATCATTCTCTATGTGAATTTTTTATGTATTTATAAAAAAAAAATTCGAACTTCTTCAAAAACTCTGTAACACTCATTTTATCTTCTTGTAAATCTATCCTTTTCGAAAGAGCAATTGTAGAACTTGTAGAATTATGGGAATAAGTGACATATCATATCTCTTCCAATAAACTATTATATCTTACAATGACTGATCATTAATATCAATAAGATATTTATGGTGGAACAAAGCTATATTTCCACAATGATCACATTTCTTTCCATTGACACATATTTTGTTTTAAAATATCTCATGACTATCTCTTTCACATAGAATTTCAGATATAAAAGAATGAATTGTGGAAGAAGGTGAATTTGACCAAAATGTTTTACCAAACTGAAGGAATGTGTCATAATATATATCAAAGTGAACATGATACCGAATTTTTTTTTGTCACGAATAGTGATAGGTCTAACATACCATGTATTCTGTTGTATAAATGTATCGATTGACAAATTCACTTCTCTGTATTCATCTTTGAATTTATTGAACAATTGTATTTGAGTCATCTCCAATATATGTTTTGGATTAATTTCATATTGATTTCTAGATATTCTTCGTCGTATCATATCCACTGAATTTGTTGAAACACGAGAATTTTCCACCCAATATTCATGCATCATAGCTTTAACACTTTCACCGACCCTATATTTATAGGGTTCTCAATAAATAATTTTCCAACAAGCAAGCTCATCATTTGCATCTATTTTTAATCGAAATTTGTTATATTTGTATAATTTTTTTCGTGAATTTCCAATAACTTTTTTGATCTGCGTTGTCAAACATTTTTGTCTAGTACTAGATGAAATAATCAATGTTTGTATCATTCTATGTGCAGTGCTAGTATCTTTCTTTCTAGATTTTCCAATAGTTTTTATTGCATCGACTATATTTTTAAACACATTTTGCTTCACCTTTGAATATTTTGTCTTATTTTGAATACCCCATAATGACCAAGATTCCCTCAACTGCTTGGATACTAACAAACACCTCAAAATTTGAGCTTGTGTTTCCACTGATTCTTTTTCCAGAAATTGTTCATGTATCTTTTCAGCATGATATTGTACAATATGGTAAGGTTTTGTGTTTCCAAATTTTTCTCTATCAACATTCTGTAACTGTTAGGATTATTAATCCTCCCTTGTCCAATTTGGTCATATGTCTAAATCAGGAGTCCATTCAGTCTATTTTTAGTCATTAGCACCATTGGGTCCACTTGGCCTAATTCAGGCACATGTTTCAGTTACTAAAGTGTGGGGAACACTAATTGAGGCTTACTGCCACTTATTGCACTTAATTGAATCATTTCAGGAGCCTCCTAGACCAATCCCTACAATTTAGGAGACACTGGGAGTGCCGAAACTAACCAAGGTCAGTTCAATTCAGTTGATGACTAGTCAAGCTAAGTTAGGAGTTAGTTACATTCAGTTCTAGTCATCTACATTCAGTTAGGGCTAGTTTTACTTGACTGCACTCAGGAGGGGCGTATTTCTCACCTACCACGGTCAGTTAGCCTTATTCAAAAACGAATGTAACACTTGAGTTGTGTTTTAGAACTTCGATGAACTTCGGTTATGGTTTAGACAAGGTCAGCTCACTATTGAGACCTGTGATAGTGATTTAGACAAGGTCTTAGTTACCTACAGTCAAGTAGAGTCTAATCAATTCAAATTTCCTCATGTGGATTCTAATTGATTGTGGATATTAAATCCATTGTACTTCATTGTAATTATTATCTAATTACTCTTTGATTAATGAAAAGCATTCACAACTACAAGCCATTTTTGCACTGTTTCATTCTTCAATAATTGAGTAAATTGTGTGATATATCTTGTGATTTGTGTGTTTGTCCACAGATATATGTGCTCAGTTTAATATGGTATTAGAGCCTCGGTGGACAAGGAAATTCTCCTCCTTAGATCTCCTACCGGATCATTTTTGAGCAAAATTGTTCCTTCCAACTCTGCACTAGAAGCAGAAGGTTTACCACTTAATACTCCAAGTAAAGGAATTTTTGATCAAGCTTGCTTGATCAACTATGCTGGGTGTGATGAAAACCTAAAATGTGCAGTTTGTCGACCTTACAGTGCCCCTTTTGTGTTTTGTGCAGGTACAATTTCAAATGGATTCATCAGTTCCTCTTCTCACCCTGTCCACAAACTATTCAGAATGGAAGAAGAATATGATTTCATCTCTGATGAGACAAGGTCTCTGTTAGGTGTCTATTGGACTCAGTAAAGAGTTTTTTACTGAGAATGACCAGCTGAATAAATGTGATGGAGCTTTTGGAACAATATCAATGGGTCTTTCTCCTAGCTTGTTCTACCTCATTAGATCTATTGAAGACCCAAAGGAACTCTGGAAAAGATTGGACAGAACCTTTGGAGTGATTGATGAGGATCATAATAGCATTTTGGAGAGAATATACAGCACCATAAGTACTATTGATCCAAAATTCTCAGCCTCCACTCTCTCTGATGAAGTTGTTCAAGATGAAGAAGAAGCAAAAGCTTCTACACAGTCAAATCGAATTGAAGACAGTCTCCATGCAGTGACTCATTCTCCTGATGCTCCAGAATTTCATGATATCTTTGATATATCATCTCCTCATATGGTTGAAATATAATAATACATTTGAATCTATGATATTGAAGAAAAACACTACTGCACTTCCATGCAAACATTCACTAGTGATTTTCCTTTGAATTCTGTGCCAAATTTACCAGTAATTGCTTCCGAAAGTGAAGATAAATTTGATTTTTCTCCCTCTAATGTTGCTGCTGGTGTGAAAATATGTGATACCTTGGATATTTTGGAAGAAATATCATATTACCAAAGTGATCCATTCACTCCCCATGATCTATATTTTCCAGCAAATTCCTACAGGATTGCATGCACCAACATTCGGAATTTTGAAGAAGAAGAAAGCTGTGCATCCACCGTCTCAGTTAACCATTTATTTGAAAATGATATTAAACTTATTGGATCTGATATGATATTATTTAGATATTATCTGATATATCTTGGTTTAGTATATCAAATTCATAATCTTTCAGTACTGCTTGTAGATGTTCTCATCAACGGTGTGAAGAAACAAGTACCGCAAGTCTCCTACAAAACTGTTGTTGGGGATTTGATTTGATTTCACATTTTTGGATATGTTTTGAACCTATTTATATCTGATTTAATTTATGATATGATATTATTTGTTTCATATTTAAAATCCAAGAGCTTTCAGTCATGCTTGTAGCTGCTCTCACCAATTCCGGTGTGAAAAATCAAGTACCGCACTTTCTCTTCAAAACTGCTGATGGGGATTTCGTGTTAGTTTCCTCATATGAAGTTGCTGATATTTTATCATGTGATTAATTATATATTTAAGAAGCTATATCAAACTATGGAGCTCAATAATTTTCTCTCAGCAGTCCCAGTGCTTCTCTACCATTCATCACATGCTCATTTCCTCACAGTACTGGCAAAGAGGACTATTTTCTGCATCCGCCTGGAAACTTGATCCTAACACTTGGGGATGTTCTTACCACTCATGGTTTTCTGTTCATGGATGAAACATATCATTTTATTGAGTGTTTCTTGCATGTTCTGAATCCTCAAGAATATTTTCTCACTTATCAGTTGACTTCAATTGCTCTACATGGGTCCAGTTTTCATCCGGCAGCTATCTATATTTCTGATTTAGTTGAGCATATCATTCTTCTTCCAAAGACGAAGATTCCTCCAGAAATAATGATGGAGAGTTTCACATGCCAGGCCCCAATATACATGTGCATAGAAGAACTAGATTGATCCTGATTCTACCTGCTTAATTAGAGGGGGGGATTTTTTTCCCATGTGGTTTTTCCCCAGCACCTTGTTTTTTAGCATTACTTTACTTTACTTGATGTAATGGGTGACCTATGGTCTTAGTTACCAGGGCCCAAAGATTTTCCAAGTTATCATTCAGGGGGGGTGTTAGGATTATTAATCCTCCCTTGTCCAATTTGGTCATATGTCCAAATCGGGAGTCCATCTAATCTATTTTTAGTCATTAGCACCATTGGGTCCACTTGGCCTAATTGGGGCACATGTTTCAGTTACTAAAGTGTGGGGAAAACTAATTGAGTCTTACTGTCACTGATTGCACTTAATTACATTAGTTTAGGAGCCTCCTAGACCAATCCCTACAATTTAGGAGCCACTGGGAGTGCCGAAACCAACCAAGGTCAGTTTAGTTCAGTTGACGACTAGTCAAGCTAAGTTAGGAGTCAGTTACATTCATTTCTAGTCCTCTACATTCAGTTAGCATTAGGTTTACTTTACTACACTCAGGAGGGGTGCATTTCTCACCTACCATGGTTAGTTAGACTTAGTCAACACTAAATGTAACACTTGAGTTGTGTTTTAGAACTTCAATGAACTCTAGTTATGGTTTAGACAAGGTCAGTTAACTATTGAGTCCTATGATAGTTATTTAGACAAGGTCTTAGTTACCTACAGTCAAGTAGAGTCTAATCAATTTGAATTTCCTCATGTGGATTCAAATTGCCTGTGGCTATTAAATCCATTGTACTTCATTGTAATTATTATCTAATTACTCTTTGATTAATGAAAAGCATTCACAGCTGCAAGCCATTTTTGCATTGTTTCATTCTTCAATAACTGATTAAATTGTGTGATCTATCTTTTGAGTTCTGTGTTTGCCCACAGATCTATGTGCTCAATTTAATAGTAACATGTCGTCTTCAATGATGAAGCCACCTATATATATTTCAATTTCAATTTTAATTTAGCATATTTCAAATATACTTAACTTGAAACATAAAAATATGACTCATAATTATAAAAACAATTACATGGTTCAAAATCTTTTAATAACCAATTTATATATATATATATATATATATATATATATATATATACCTCTATTGGATTGAATATTTGCATCATTTTCTTATTCTTCAATCTCTTCAACATATTGATCAACATTAGGACATAAATATGTATCTGCATTTGGAAATTATTTTCAAAATTACAATCATTTACAAAAACTAGTTACTGCATTTTAAACAAATTTATAATATTTGTACATACCTTGTTCAATTTCTTCTTGAGTTTGACTTTGAACATTCATATCATCAACATGTTGATACAAATATATAATTACATCATCATTTCTAATTATATCATCATTAGCAATGTCCTCAATATTTGTACTCTTTTGTTTCTTTTTTCATGGTATTTGAGTCTTTTCTTTTTATTGTGTAAGGAATCATCTCGATTGCGACCAGATTTCCTCTTTCATGCTCTTTTGTTTCCCATGATTATTCAATGTATACCTTCACCGTAGAATAAATTTCCCTCAAGAGAATATTAATCATCAAAGAAAAAAAATCACCTTAAAAGACTTGTCCATAAAATATTGCTCAAAATAATTAAAAAAATCACCATAGAATAAATTGATGAAGAATCTTTAAGAAAATTTGTACCATAAAATATTTCCCAAAAACATCTTCACTAAAGAAAAAAAGTTTCCATGTTAGAAGATAATTTCTAAGAACACATAAACAATTTCCCCAAAAAATATTCATTGTCAAAGAAAAATAGTCTCCATCCAGAATATAATTTCTAAGAACATTTTACCATTAAAAAGAAAACTTTACCATAAAAAATATCCCAAAAAGAATATTTACTATCAAAGAAAAAGAGGCTCCATCTTAGAAGATAGCTACTAAGAACATTTTAGCACAACAAATTTTTCAAAAGAATCTTTACTATCAAAGAAAAAGAGCCTCCATCTCTAAAAATAGTTTCTAAGAAAATTTTACCATAACAAATTTTCGAAAAGAATCTTTACTATCAAAGAAAAAGAGCCGCCATCTTAGAAGATAAGTTTTAAGAACACTTACCAGAAAAATTGCACCTCATCTGTAAGTGTTCAAAATGGTGATCTTTTAAAAGTGTGAAAATATGTGTAAACATGACTTTTATAAATATGAATCTAAATGGTTTTTCAAAAAGGCGCGTCAAGTTTTTTACGGCAGACGAAAAAAATAAAAATAATTTTTTTTTTCGGCCGAACTTTTTTTCGTTCGTTAAAACTAACTTTCGACTAAACTATTATATTTTTCTGTTAAAAGAGTTGTTCGACCGAAAACCTTTAAATATTCAGAAATGTTATTCCATCCCATTTCTGAGTCTTATTCTAATTTTGGAGAGATCGGATTATATGAAATACTTAGAATTTATCTTCACAAATAATACCTTTAGTTGCATAATCCAATCTACTTTCTATAGACGCGATTTTTTTTTATTTGGTGTGATCCACTAAGTTTATTTATTATTTTTCTTAGAAGGTGTCTCAATTGCTTCAAACTTTAATAGAATTCAGTGAAATGAAAATTCAATAACTTCTTAAAGACACGATGAAATTTTTTGGAAAAATCATCATTAGAGGAATTTTGAGGTCTAAAATGGACCTCCTAAGGAAAATAATAAAATAATAGTTAAAATAATAAAATAATATTTATTAATTTTGGAGGAAGAAAGAAATAAACTACTTTTTGTGTTCATATTTTCGACATATCTCCCTGTGTTTTTACTAAAATTTCGATCATGAGAGCTCGTTGGATGTGGAATTTTATTTTGCATCCAATGAGTACCCACACTCCATACTTTTAGCAGACCCCTTTACCCCAAAAACAAGAAATACCTAAAAAAACGTGATCATGATGTCATCATCACATTTTTTCAGGTATCTCTTGTTTTTGGGGTAGCAGGGTCCGTCAAAAGTATGCAGTGTGGGTACTCATTGGATGTAGAATCAAATTCCACATCCAACGAGCTCTCCGGATCAAAATTTTAGTAAAAAAGCAGGGAGATATGTCGAAAATACGAACAAAAAAAGTAGTTTTTTTATGACAAATATGTCAATTCAACCATTATGGTTGACTCATTTTATTGAAATTCTATTGGTTCTTGAATTCTAACTCACAAGAACTTATTTTTGGCACATTTTCTTATAAGGCCCATTTTAGACCCCAAATTTCCTCTAATGGGTATAAAACCTTGATGTGTTGTCTTCAAAAGGGTACTTTCAGTTTTTTTCATTTGAATTGGAAATTAGGGAAGATGTTGTGTTTAAATAAAAATGTAATTTTTATGCTAATTTTTCATATTGGTCCACTTCAAAAGATTCTAATAATGATTGTATGTAGTTGTTGGATACAAACTTTTTGGAAGATATTAGTACAATTTGTCTATATCATCATAACATATTTAGTTTTTAACTAGCATAGATCCAAATCATAGGCTCTATCAAGTGCCAAGAGGGATCAAATATTTGGAGGTACAAACCTCTTCTTAAGTATTGCACTCAACTATTAGCTTCGGTGTGATTCGGTTGTTTTTGTGGCCAACATTTATTTTGGAGGATAATTAAAAATTTTATTTTTTATGGCCGACATTTACAAGACGATTGTTACATGAGGAACGTTACAAGATATCCCCCATGCTAGGATGTAGAGTGCCTCTCATCACAAATATATTGTGTAAAGTGATTCCACAGAAACACATTGAAGATTAATCAATCATTAATATTAAATTCAGTGAGGATATAAGCTAGATTCCGTTAATTCTCAAACATTAGACATGTGCGCTGTCGTTTATTTATGAAACTACCATTAATGTTTACGCCTCAATACTTAGTACAGATATTCAGAGTCTTCTTTAAACATACCTTTGAGTTATGTGTATGTAGCTAACAGGGTGCAGAGATCAAGTACACTGTAATACTAAGAGTTCGATATGAAATGTAGGGATCGATTGCCAATTATATGAACATGTTGAAAATCCATGCTAGTTAAAAAAAAAATTCGAACCACAAAAAGGAATATATGTTGCATACTCCATTGAGAATAATCAACTATTGAACTCACAGATCCATGAATTGCTCCTTTATGTTGCAAGTGTACACCTTGATTTATTTTATTTTAGTATAGAAAGAAGTTTCAGCGATGCTCCTCTGAAAGTGTCTAAGTTTCCCAACTAAATTCTTGAGTCTAATTAACCCTAGAACATGATGACATAAAAGGTCTTGTAATTTTAGATATAATAATAAAAAACACTGAAATTAAATCTAGTGATAATCTAGAATTAGTATAAAATTTCTGTTGTTTGGTTCAAAATCAATTCCAATAACTTCTAATATGATCTCTTCTAATATAACAGACAGTTTCAGCGATACCATAATGAAAGGATATCAAATTTCCCAACTGAATCCTCAAGTTTTGACCCTAGCAGACTGTCACATCCCCGTGCCTCCGACCGGCCAAGAGGACACGACCCAAGCTTTAACCACCCGGGCTAAAAGCCCCATGAACATGTAAATTCATAAAACTACTGAAACAGAATGCTTAAACAAAGACTTTGAACTAGAACATGCACACATGAACATTTATCATGCACAGATGCAATTATTCAACATACACAGCTACAATTATGTATCTTGCACAGCGGAATTAACGTGCATTCATTCAAGCATTTACTTAACATGTTCATCATATCATTAATAGTAGACATGGTTGCATAAGGAGAAATGGACAAGATCACTTATCTTATGAAGAATTCGTTCCGCAACCAGCTATATCACTACAACGTTCCACCCAACCATAGGCCAGCGTGCTCCTTAATCTCTCAGCAGCGCTGCCACCCCCGAGCTGGCCATGATTCTCCAAGGAATAAGGGAACAAGCAAGCTTACACATAGCCAAGGATAGACAAAACATAGCCAATCCAACACAGTTGGGTTTATCAGGCCATCAAGGACTTGGGAAAGGCTCAATGCTAAGTTGGTGAGCTCTTTACAGAGCGAAGAACACCCACACCAGAACTAGCCTGGCTTCTAAGACACCCACACACACCCAACACAAGGAATCAGTCCCTTCTCTGCTACATAGTCCCTCAGGCCATGCATTCCCTTCCAGTGCTCTTCAGGGGTTGTGGCGAAGAAAGCTATCCCTCTAGCCTGACTGTGTGGTTTCTAATCACCAAGTTTATCAAGCAAACCAAGCCCCCATCCTTGCTCCCAACACAGTCCAAACACCAACCATTGCATGCATGCAACTACTCAGAAATTACAGCTTAACTGGGGAAACGATTTCTGAGTCGTTCTTGGCCCTATCATGGCCAAAACGACTCCAACAATCTACAGCAGCCCCCAAATGCAACAACAACAAGGCTCACGATGTAGGGAAACAACCGTCCTAAATGAAATAGCAAATGAAAATCACAACCTGAGGAAAGCACCAGTCTACCCTAGACAATTAAACAAGTGGAAAAGACTTACACTGGCTGCACTGGGGAAGTAAAACACATACTCTCAACCTGTACGTGGATGAGATTGCACCAGGCCCAATCACAAGGAATACCGCAACAATCAAAGGTAAGGAATACCACAGCCCCCAAAATCATCCTATGAGGAGAGGATACAGCCGCACCATCCACAAATCCATAGAGAAGAGGTCTGTGTGTGCAAAACTAGGAAGTCTCGCGCATGAGAATGAGCAACCCTTCCCTACATGAAGATGAACAACCTACAGAGAGGACGCGAAAATGGAAGTGTGTGAGCAGCAGCAACATTGTGGGGAGAGTGGTATTGCCTGCGTGAGTGATCACAATGGTTTTTCCTTGCCATAGTGAATTCAACCGTGGTGGAGTGTGCATGTGGGTGAGGACTGACAGTCCTGCCACCCCACTCCCAAAGACCATAACTGCCTCAACCACCAGTAGCAATTCTTTAATGAAAGTGGTTGGGTAAGGAAAGGAAAGAAGACACATGGATTTTTACCCCATTGGCCAAGGTTTTACAAATTCCCCCACATCCTTATCCTTGTGAAAATCATGCCCCTTTCTCATTTTAGTTTCCGCGATCGTAGCTGGTCGGGTTTATTTAATTAAGATGCATATTTACATGATGCTGAAACTTAATGTGTGCCGCATGCCCCGATACGCCATCGATGACAAATTTAAATCCAAAACATAACATAACTGATCAATGGTGGGGCCTTGGCCTTTAGCTCCGCACCATGATCATTTCCAATATATACAGCATGTACATCTAATGCAACAAGGTCAAAACCGGGGTGTTACACAAACGATCACATAACATATATATGAATCTAATCATTTGCTTTTTTTTTGTTTCAGTACATTTTCTCAAACCTTCACCTTCATATTTCACATGTAAATGGCTGAAATAATTCTCCAACAGCTAATACACTCATATATTCTACCATATTCCTACAAAATATAGGCTTCGTTATTATTGTATGGAGAAAAAAGCAAGGTGTTGTACAACTTGGGTAGGTAGATTTTTAATCTTAGAAAAACATAAATTAAAATGTGCACACTTTTTCTTAGGGGGTAAACTGTGTGATTCTTTAAGTTGATATTTTCAACTGAAAATCAATAAGCACTGTGGTATTGCTATATTGATTGCAGTATATATTGGAGCACATGGAATAATATATTCCAAGAATGAAATGTATGCACGAAATATTGGATTTAAAGCAATACTGTTGCTGCATAATGCTTGTCTTAGACTAGTATCAAGAAACACATTCAAAGAAAAAAAAATCCTTTTTACATCTTCTATCTCTTTCAATGTATGTCTGATGACGGTCAACCAAATCAGGATGAACAAAAACATAACCCACACTTAATCCTGAAACTATGCCCATTCTGTTGACAAACTGCAAAAATATACACTCTATGAATACCAGAATGACTAATCATTCCTAGATGAATCTAGATTAAATTCTAGTCATTTTGTTTTTATTTTAATGGGCCAGAAACAATATTTACTTTTAATTAATGGCCGACAAAATCTACATCATAAGTAAATAGAAGTAAAAGTAAATATTTATAGCTGACCTTTACATGAGGAACGTTACATAACGTTACAACATCTCCCTCATACTCAGAAATAATATTTATATCTGACATTTACATGAGGAACATTACATAACGTTACAACATCTCCCTCATAATATTTATAGCTGACATTTACATGAGGAATGTTACGGAACGTTACGTTACATGATCTCCCCCATACTGGGTTGTAGAGTGCATCTTGGCGCAATGAACAATAGTTGAATAATGAATAAATTGTAGTCTAAAAATATGGCTATTTAACATAATTTCATTAATTAAGAACATATTATCAAACACTTGCAAAATTGGCATATCAAATGCCAATAAAAAAAAATCTAAAAAATAACCGATAGAAAGCTAACACAATTCTCTACAAGTTTTTTTTTTCACTACAAAATGAAATTCTAAACAAAAATCTAATTTTTCTTTGCTTGAAGTTGACAAACTTTAAAAAACAACACTGCTTTACTCATAACCCCCACCCCCCAACCCCCCCCAAAAAATAGACACCCAGATTCATGATTTCACCCACAACATATATATAAAACTACACAAATTAGATAAAATAAAACCATAAAACACACTTTCTCAACATTTCCACTCTAAAAGAGGTTGCATCTCAAGATATTTGAGATCCCTCTTAGTGCTTGGTAGATCCCTTTTAAGATGGATCTATGCTGGTGATAATCCCTTTCAATCTCTCTAATCCCTTTGGATCTCTTTCCTCTCTCTTAACCCTATCCTCCCTGCCCACGGGGTTTCTTTTGCATTCTAATTACTCACATCTCCTTATTTTCCCTTTTAACCTCTTATACAATGAAACGATAACTTTATACCAAGAATGAGAACTCTAGCCATAAAAACAATGATTTTTGCATAAAAAACACCAAAAACACCCCCCAAATAGAAAAGTATTGATGCCAATATACATGTTTTTTTTCGAGGTAAAAATTAGAGCCATGGCCTAAACATCCCATACTGTTGTTTACAGAAACTTTGAAATCAACCCCTGAATTGGAAACATATTTTTTATTCAAGAGACAAATTACAACTTTTTTTAAACTTGCATATTAAACAAAAACAAATCTTTCATAAATAATTTCACCACTCTAACCATAAACAAACAAACTATGTTTTGATTCATAATGAAATCATATCTTATACCATACCAGAACAAATTATTTATATAAATTATCAAAAAATCCTTTAGAGTTTCATTTACAAACATCATACTAATAAAACACATCTAAAATGTTTCATGTGAAATTATTCAAATTCATCCATGGATTCTGACACCCCATCGGAATATATATTTTCTACAGATGAATGACTAGATATAATAATAATAAAAAACCCTAACCCCCTAAACCCCCCCATTATATTACATTAAAAGAAAATTAAACACCCCCCTAACCCCCCCAACAACATTACATTTAAAAAATTTAAAACACCACCCCTTAACCCCCTAAATNCATTAAAAAAAATTAAACAAATTCTAACCCCCCTTAATCCCCTACAACATTACATTTTAAAAAATATCTAAAAAAAATTAAAATACAGCCCTTCTAACCCCCTAAATCCCCCAAGAACATTACAATATTTTTATTTTTAATTCTAACCCCCTCCCCTCCCCCACTTAACCCCCTTAAGCCCTGTTATAGCTTATTTTACCACACATGGTTGATCACATATTTATGGCCTTCCCTATCCCTCTGTAGGCTCTTTTGACCCCATGGAATTATATTATCCTTTGATGTTCCAAGATCATCCCTTAAAAACCCCTATTTGTTGTTGTACATGACTTTTAATCCCATACTCCCATGTACGCGTGACTTTTGACATCAAACCTGCATACATCGGGATGTGTGCATAACTCCAAATATTTTTGGAGTTTTCCTCATGTGAGTCTGAATAACTTGACTCTTGGCCTTCCAAATGCCTTGAGAATGCTCGAATTCAACCCTCCATTACCCTTTTGGAGTGCTATATAAGGAACCCCTTGGATGCATTGAAGGGGAGGAATTGAAGAGCAAGTAAACTATAGTCCATTGTTGCCACAGTTTGCATATACTTGAGTCTGCATCCCTTTGTCCCTTTGGAGCACTTTGTGTTCTTCCCAATATTGCATTTTCTTGTGAGCTTGCTATCAAGAGATGGGGGATCGAGGTGGTGGAGGCCCAGGTGGAGGACTCAGTTTCTCCGGTTTGTGGATGTGCTGACAGAGGTTGTCACTATTGTAATCTCTTATTTTATTAATAGAAATATATTTTCCTATCCAATTATGTGCCATTGACTATGAATATTGAATCCATGGATGTGTTTAATTGTTTATGCATTATTGAATATATATGTTAGAGTAGGTCTAACACATTATTATAGATCATGCGTATCTTGTTTGTTATTGTTGAGAGAGAATTGCTAATACAAGTGTGAATTGGAAAGCTCAACGGGGATCTACTTCAACCGTCTGAAACAAGGTATGATTCGGTATCCCTTAGTGTTAGATGTTTGGTTTCTCTTGCATATTGGGAAATATTGATTTCTAGTGTCAAAGTTGTTTGTTGTGGTACACCCCAACCCATAGTAAGTTTCTCTCTGTAACAGAATTGGAGACCATACTGTGGTCATTCCTTGTGTTTCTTTGGGGTCTGGGAGCACAATGTGCTTGATCTTCTTGGCTTGTTCTCTATTTCTCCATGTTTCTGTGTTGCATTTAGTAGTATGTTCATCCATTGACACTCCCCTAGAGTGGTTTGACCCCTGTCCTACTATGTATATGCAAGTTTTTGGCTAAAATTCACTTACATACGCAGGTTTTTGGCCAAAAGTCGCATATACATGAAGGTTTTTGGCCAAAATTTGCATACATATATTATTGTTCTTTGTACAGTAGCATACATCCTCCCTTTTGGTTGATTTTGATGTTGTGGGAAGTTGTTGGGTGGGTTGTGAACGTGGTTGGGTCTTCCTGGGTTCTGATGTTGTCTCTTGACTACTTCTTTCATGACCAAAGATCGTTTTTCATTGATTTTTCTTTGAAAATAGTTCTAGTCATTTATCTCCTTTTTTGTTTTTCCATTAGTGCATTACTCTTTTTGTCTCGGTGTCTTTCTGGGATTGTGTTCTATACTTGCTATAGAGACTAGGAATTTTAATGACTTTTATTGCATTTTCATTATTTTATATTAAAAAATATAAAATAGTTGTATTCTTACTTGCATCTCGCATATGGATTTAAGGAGGTACTTGCATTTGATTTCTTGGATGAGAGTTGTGTTTAGTCTTTCATATAGGAAGGATTGCATTAGCATTCAGAAGGGAATAATTTTACATGCATTTCATGTAGTGGCATACCTTGTTTTTCATTCTACACAATTACACTTGGAATTGCTTGTTAGGTGTGCATATTTACTTCACTACTGAGACGTAACCTCATTAGTTGCATGACCATTTCCTTTTGACTAATCACAGCCAACTAAAATCAACGCTTAGTTAAAATGAACTACACATTTTTCTTTGATAGGGTTCACCAACAAGATTAGGATTTAGAGTCTTGAAATAGTTCATTGCGAGTCAATTCTCCAAGACTACTAAACACAAACAATTAGGTGTCTGTACAGGTGAGATTGTGAAACCCTTGGTATAATTATTGTTTCTTAGGATGCTCCTCTTACACAGGAGTTAAGCACAAGGCATTGAGAACACAGGAGTTCACTCTTACACAGGAGTTCACTTTTGTGAGGGCCAGATATATTTCCAGGACCGTATTCGTATCTGGGGGCTCTTTCGAGAGTTTTGGGATTTTCTACCCTACCCATACGGTCGATACCGCCTACGACTATCTGCATGAGCATTGGTTATATTGAGGTGACTTTAGTTTCCTTACCTAGGTATCGAGGGGGTATTTGCAGAGGTTATTTTGCAGGTGTCCTATCCAGTTAGGGGTCGGATAGCATAGTCTCTTTATGCGTTGAATTTGAGGGCCACTATAATTGGTTACATACCTCCACTTGTAATGTATGGGAGTTTTGAGCCTCTCCTAGGCAAGACATACATGTTGCATTCAGGAGATTATTTATCCTTCCCTTTGTTTGCTTGTATTTTGGTTGTAGATTCTCTTAGGATTGTGCTCTATGTGCGTTAGTTGGCCTTTTGGATAGTGGTTACTTGAGTATATTTATGCTCTCTTGAGTTTAGATCCTTTTATTTTCGTCATGCCTGGTATCCTGTCACCCTTCCTTGGTCCTAGTACAAACCCTGGTGTCAGACTTGGGGGCATCACAGCCCCCTACCATTCTCATAGAGTTGGGATTGGTCAGATTCCATCCTCTAATCCATTTGTGGAGGATTTTTATTCCCTTCGCTTGGTCTTTACACCAGTGGTCACCCTCATGGGGGTGGTAGTGGATACGTGATTGTTGGGTCTTCACTTTACTTTCCTTCTTATGTCCCATCATCCACCACATTGTTTCCTTTGAATTTAGTTGTCATGATCAATCCTCCCTATATACTATAGTTTGGACTCTTTATTGATTGTTTCCAGTTGTTTTGGACTTATATTGTTGTCATGTAGGGTTCATTTTTTGTACACTCTCTCCGAGGCTTCGACCCATTCGTGCCCATGACAGGTATAATGTTGAACTGGCATATAGGTTAGGATTTCACATCTATTTGCACTTATGCATTGCCTTATGACAATTTCATCTTAACCTCAGGTATGAACCCATTCCATGATGTCATGAAATCCTCTTGTTGTTGTTAGAAGTGGCGTTATGTGAATGGTAGAGCTTTCCTATACATGGGTGCCCTAGTTAGACCCTCTATTGCATTTGGTGCCCATGTCAACATTTATCCTTTAGGTTGTGGGAGTTATTTTAGTCCTGCCAGGTATTTGAGCAAGATCTTCATTCTCTTCTTGATCTTTATTCTATACATTTCCCCAGGACTCTCTTGTATATATCAAGTTGTAATTGCATTTTCATGAGTTTTTGCTTGCCTTATTGAGCTTTATGTTGGCTCCCTGACTTTGAGTTATCAACCATATAGCCTGAGCTTGTCTCATGTCTAGCCAAGCAGAGCCTTTTTTCATATATTTTGCAGCTTGATCATCCCTTTTTACCAAAAGGAGACCTTCCCCCGAGTGTCATTATCCTACACATATATCCTTGCATTGAGAATAGGCATGTTCCATTGCTTGGAACTAGTTTGCTTGCCCCCAGACATTCGTCTCCTCCTATATTTGTACTATAAAGCACTTTTATTCTTTTCAAAATATATGAAAAAGTCTAAAATATAAAAAAAACAAAAAGGCGGATAGGAAAAGATTTGATCTTTGGCAACAATCAAGTCATGTCGCCTTCAAACTTAGCACTGTATATCGCATCCATTGGTTGGGTTATTAGTTTGAATTTAGGAGTTGTACTCATTACTCTGAGTTTATCTCCACTGACTGGTTAAGCTTCCAGCTGCTATGGAGCCTTTATTGATTCCTCATGTGTCACAGAGATGTCCCAATTTGCATATCGAGTCCATGATTCCTACCTTCAGTCACCATTTGCCTTTATGCTCTTGTTTGAAGGAAGTTGAATCCTGAGTTGGCCATTCCTTAGTTATCTTGACTTTGCATGGCATTCATTCCCGGTATTATTATTGGTTCATGCACATCTTTTTCTTCCACATTATACAACATTGATGAGTACCTTGTGTTGGTTTGTGGGGGATTCCTTAATTCCCTCCTTTCAGCAGATTCCATTCCATCGACATCAGATCATTTATTCTGGAATATGATTCTAGAGTAATTTGAGTGCCCTGAGACTTATAGTCATCAGTGGTAGGTTCTCTCGCCATCGATAGTTTTTGGGAATACATAAATGTACCCTAATGGATGGATGCTTCCAAGTGTTCGAACTCAACACATATATTCACACTTGTTATATTGCACTCTGTACCTTGATTCCCATTTTCATTATCGGTGGGTGATCTCGCGTCTGTTAATGGTATACATCAATGACCGGTAATCAGATGATGGACTAATATGTTAAACCTCGACACATATATTTGCATAGTAGGACATGTACTCGTAGTGGTTTCTATAGAAGACCTTATAGCTTGGTGGCATTCCATATATGCTACCTCCTTGATTGTGCCAGTGTTCATGATATTTCAGCTCTCATGATTTGATTCCAGTGTATACCAGATATCTTCATCTATTATGGAGATCTTGATCTATTGTACATATTCATCCACTTTGGAGATTCTAATCTATTGTATATTGTATGTGGCGATGACCACACATGTCACATTTTGTATATCATGCCTAGTCATGGCCATTGTACTCTTATGTATCCGGGACTGCTATATGTATTTGCAGTTATATGTAGAGATTGATCATTATATTGTACGGATGAGTGGTTGGGTTTTCCACCTAGGTCTTCATTACTCCACTTCTGGAATGGATTTTATAATGTATTTAGGCCATCATGTCACCCCTCTGACCTCACACATTAGGGGGCATCTGTTATAGCTGATTTTACCACACATGGTTGATCACATATTTATGGCCTTCCCTATCCCTCTGCAAACTCTTTATACCCCATGGACTTATATTATCTTTTGATGTTCCAATATCATCCCTTAAAAACCCATGTTTCTTGTTGTACACAACTTTTAATACCATACCCGCGTGTACACGTGACTTTTGACCTCAAACCCCCGTACATCGGGATGTGTGCACAAGTCCAAATATTTTTGGTTTTTTCCTCATGTGAGTCCAAATAACTTGACTCTTAGCCTTCCAAGTGCCTTGAGAATGCTTGGATTCAACCCTCCATTACCCTTTTAGAGTGCTATATAAGGAACCCCTTGGATACATTGAAGGGTAGGGATTGAAGAGTAAGTAAACTATAGTCCATTGTTGCCACATTTTGTATATACTTGTGTCTACATCCCTTTGTCCATTTGGAGCACTTTTTGTTCTTCCCAAGCTTGCCTTTTCTTGTGAGCTTGCTATTGAGAGATAGAGGATTGAGCTGGCGGAGGCCCAGGTGGAGGATTCGGTTTCTCCGGTTCATAGACGTGCCGAAAGAGGTTGTCACTATTGTAATCTCTGATTTTATTAATAGAAATATCTTTTCCTATCCAATTATGTGTAATTGAATATGAATATTGAATCCATGGATGTGTTTAATTTTTTATGCATTATTGAATACATATGCTAAAGTAGGTCTAACATATTATTATAGAGCATGCTTGTCTTGTTTTCTGTTGTTGAGAGTGAAATTCTAATACAAGTGTGAATTGGAAAGCTCAACAGGGATCTATTTCAACTGTCCGAAACAAGGTATGGTTCGATATCCCTTAGTGTTAGATGTTTGGTTTCTCTTGCATATTGGGAAAGATTGATTTCTAGTGTCAAAGTTGTCTGTTGTGGTACACCCCAAGTTATAGGAAGTTTCTCTCTGTAACAAGCCCCCCACAACATTACATTTTAAAAAATATATAAAAAATTTAAAACACCCCCCCCCCCACCAACCCCCAACAATATTTCATTAATTTTTTTTTAATTCTAACCGCCCCCCACAACATTACATTTAGGGGAAAAAAAATTAAACCAACTCCTAAAGTTTATATTAATTTTTGTTTAAATAAAAAAATAAACAATCTCAACCCTCCAACCCTTCCCTCCCTCCACCACCACCTTCCACTGCTCCCTTATCCCTCCTCCCTTCAATTCCTCCCCTTCTTGTTCACCCTTCTCCCTTCTCACCCCTCATCCTCCCTCCTACCTTCCCTATGGCCCTCCTCTCTTGAACTCCTCCACACCCCTCCCTTCTCCCTCCTCCCTCCTCCCTTCCCTACGGCAATCCTCCCTTCAACTCCTCCCCACCTCTCCCTTCTCCCTCCTCCCTCCTCCCTTCCCTATGTCCCTCCTCCCCCCTCTTCCTTCCCCCTCCTCCTGCCCCCTTCTCCCCCTTCCTACTCCCTCCTCGCTTCATTGCGACCCTTCTCCCCCTCATCCACCATACTCCATCCTCCTCTCTTCTCCTCCTCCTCATCCCCTCCTCCCTTCTCCCTCCTCCCTCTTCCCTTCTCCACATCCCTATTTTCCCCTCTTTCTTCCCCCCTTCTCCCCATCCTCCTCCCTCCCCTTGCCCTTTTCCCTTCCCCATGCCCCTTTGCCCCCTCCTCCTTCATTGTTGAGCTTGTTTGGGTGCTAAATGGATGCCCCTCATCAGTGACATGATTCTGAATCATGTCGCTCATGAGGGGCATCCCTTTAGCGCCTAATCGAGCTCAACGGCAGAGGAGGATGGGGAGGAGGGGCGTGGGGAAGGGATGAGGATGGGGGAGGAGAGAAAAGGAGGGGGGGGGAGGAAGAGGGAAGAGGATGGGGTCATATGGATGTGGTGAAGGGAAGAGGAAGAGGATATCCACTCCCTTGGGTGCCAAAGGGTCACCCCTCATTGGTGGCATGATTCTGAGAATTGTTCCACCAGTGAGGGGAAACCTCCCTCCTCCCTCCTCCCTCCCATGTGTCCCTCCTCCCCCATTATCCCCCATCTTACCCCTTATTCATACCTCCCCTCCCTCATCCCCCCTCCTTCTCCCCTCCCTGCACTCATCTGCCCCCTCCTCCTCCCCCTCCCCCTCCCCCTCCGCCATTGAGCTCACTTGGGCACCAAAGGGCTTCCCCTCAAGAATGGGGTGATTTCATCCCCCCTCCTCCTCTCAATCCTCCTCTATCATTGAGATTGCTTGAGTTCCAAATATTCGCCACTCAAGACTAGGGTGATATCCTCCCCCCTTCTGCTCCCTTCCTCACTTCCCTCTGCCCTCTCCTCCTCCCCATCCTCCTCCATCTTTGAACTCATTTGGGTACCAAGGGGTTGCCCCTCAAGAGAGGCACAATTATGAGAATCATATTTCTCTTGGGGGGCAGCCCTTTGGTGCCCAAGTGAGCTCAATGATGCAGGAGGATGAGGATAATCATACATCTCTTCAGGGGAAGCCCTTTTGCACCCAAGCAAGCTCAATAGGGGAGGAGGAGGGGGCGGAGGGGCACAAGGAATGAAGGAGGAGGGGGGAGGAGGGAGGGGGAGGGGGGGAGACAAAACACTGAATGAGAACTCTATGACTAGGAGATAGAAAACTATGAAGCACATGAAGATACTATTGGTGGGTAGAAGATATTCCATGATTACAGACAAGAAAATGATTTTATGTATCTATTATACCAATTATTTTTATTGAAAATATCTAGGGACTATATAAATTTGATGATGAATATTTTTGAACTGACCAAAATTTCCTCATTTATGGTATAAAGAATGAGAATCATCAGTGATGCATATATAATAAGTATCCAAGAAGTTCAGTGAGAAAGGGAGACTACAAAGGTTAGTTGAAACCTTCATGAGCTAAGAAACTAGAAGATGGGGTACACGTAAGTTGCATATGTAGTCATTATCAATTGCATCAACTTATGTTTTCTAAATATTTGGAGGGAATAAATTAACAACTAAAACTCGGTTTCCAATATTTGTGCAAGGATTACACCCCAAAGATCACATGAAAAGATGTCAGAAAGAATGGAAAAGACTAGGATATAGAGATGAAATAATATGGCTACACTTATTTCCTAGTACATTAGAGGATATTCCTAATAAATGGTACAATGTGGAAGAGTCACAGGGAGAAACTTTTAGTTGGAAAACACTCAAAGAAAACTTTATGAAGGATTTTTCCTTCTCACCTATGGAAAAATTCCTGAAAGAAGTTGTCCAAGAGAGAAATTAGTTCATCACATAGCTAGATAGATTAGTTAGTGAAAATTAAAAAATCAACCGACCAAGTAAAACTTGCAACATAATCATCACAATTTAAAATCAGTCTGCTTCATGGCCAACACGACTACAAATGTAAATGGAAAACATCATCAGGAAGATATTTCACTGGAAAATATACCACCCTCATATGCAACAATTAGTCAAGACAGTTTTAAAAGTTGCAACTGAAAATATGGATGAAGACAACCACAAAGATTTCTCCTCATCCTTCATAGAATTTAAAGATGGGAAAATGAAAAATCAATGAATCAAAAGCATCAGAATGGATGGATGCACAAATAAAAATAAAATAAATTGACATATCAAATGATCGAAAAACAAAATTGGTGACTATTGGTCAGAGCAACAAACCGCCAAAATTGTTAATTTAGTAAAACAATATTAATATTTATTTTCTCTCAACTATAAAGATTTGAAAGGTTAATGTAAGGAAATGGGAGAAATGAAAATAAACATTATTCCTGATTCTAAGCCTATAACAGAAATACCTTAAAGGATGGCACATAAATATAAGGAATTATTAAAAAGGAAATCAACAATATGCTAACCGCGTGAATTATATATCCTACCGGTCGATATGAATGGGATATCCTGCTTGTCATGCAACCAAAGAAACATCACCCCAATTTTTAGAGAATTTGTGTCGACTTCCAAGGGTTGAATAAATTAACTTTGATCGATCCATAATTGACATCATTACCGACAAAATTATCAATGAATTCGATAGGCATGAATATTATTCCTTTGTTGACATATTTTTTTTGTACAACAAGGTGCCCATAGGCAAAGAATATCAACACAAGACTATTTTTCCCTGTGAATTTGGATCATTTTCTTACAAGGTTATGCCATTCAGCTTGAAAAAATCCTCTGCAATATTTTCTCGAACCGTCATCAAAGCATTCCAACAATATCTATAAGAAATAATGGTTGTTTGTTTTGATGACTAGACAATATACTCAATGTTGAAATACCATGTGTAGTGGATTTTCCTAATGCGAGAGGTGCAGAAAAATCCAGTTATCACTTAATATCAATAAATGCATCTTTGGAACACCAATTTGAGTATTATTAGGCCACATGGTCTGCAAAGAGGGAATAAAAGAGTATCTAGCAAAGATTAAAGTAATTCTTGATTAAAACCTCTATTCAACCCTAATCAAGTCAGAATACTCCTAGGACATACAGTCTATTATATAAAATTGATCAGATATTATCCCAACATGACTTTTGCAATGGAATAATTGCTAAAACTAAATATTTAATTCCATTGGACTATAGAATGTGAACAATAATTTGAACTACTTAAAATCAAACTGGTCGAGGCTCCAATCCTAAGATTTCCATATTCGTCAAAGAAATTTCATGTGCATATTGATGCATCAGATATTGTAGTCAAAGAAATACTCACACAACCAAGAGACGATGAAATGGACCACCCAAATGTGTATGGTAGTTGAAAGTTGAATAAGGCAGAACAAAACTACTCTACAATAGAGCATGAAGTGCTAGAAATTATATTTTGCCTACAAAATATAGACATTATATATTGGATAATCAATTTATATTCTTCACATATAATGAAGCATTGAATTACTTGGTCAATAAACCACTACAACATGGTCAGATATGTAGATGTCTCTTACTATTCCAAGAATTTGAATTTGAGGTAATAGTTTGACCTAGGAAGACAAATGTTGGAGCCAACCATATATAAATTATAGAAATCGGTGAAGACCCAATCATGATAGATGAAAAATTGTCTGATGCAAATTTATTCAGCATCAAAGTCATATCGACTGGAATATATAGAAGAATTCCTACATGAAGGACAAGATCCAATAGAAATGACGGAGAAAAAGAAGAAAATATTAGCAATAAAAGTTGCACCTTATACCTTAACTAACGAATATATATACAAGTTAGGACTACATTATGTACTCCATCGATGCATTCTCAACCATGAAAGAAAAGTAATTATATAATAATCTCATTTCGGTTCAACATGAGAACACTACTGGTTGTTGAGCCCAGAAATGGCCTCTTTTAACCATCCTTAACCACCTCCTCTTCCCTTATCTTACCCCATTCAGCACACCAATCATACATGTTATCCCCACTTTACTCCTCAAACTGCCAAGGTATGACTGGTCATTGCTTTATCTTATTAATGCTTATGATTGTGATAATTAAAGCTGTGTATCTCTCAAATGTGCTAACATGTTATGATTTATGAAGGTAGTTTGAGATAAGTGGACTGCAGGAATATTGGGCTGAACAAGTCTCGACAAGGAGGAATATTCACTGTTCACATTGATCTTCAGCTTTCTATCATCACCCAAGGAACGTGGTTTTAATGCGACATCCTAGACAGAGCTGTGACAAGGCAACGGTAACAGAATGCGCCATAATTGGAAATCCTTAGTACATTGCTGCTTGAGTATAGTTGCGATCAGAAAATATTGCCACTCCTGGGCCGATTAACAGCTTTCCCATGCTTTCTATGTCTTTACCATGCCACGTTTTTAATAGCTAGTGTTATTTAGGGTGCCTGAAGATCAAAGATCTTCATGGATGCCTTAGAATAGGATCAGATGTTACGATCCACATGATATAAATATGGAGAGTTGTATCGACCCAGGGGGGTTGCTGAACATATAATTCATTTACTGTATTAGTTGTGGGGGGCAATTTGTGTAACCATTTTATATTTTAATACAAGGAGTTGCTTCTGACTTAAGAGGTGTTACGTTGTTCAGCAAGCATCTCTGTGTGAAGGCTGGGCCCACCTTCCACAGAGATTGATGAGTTAAACTAGGACTTTTTAATTCATTGTTGTGTGATGTACTGTTAATTCTCTTTCTTTTGTACGCAGTTGTAGTAAGTGTGGATTTACAGTGTAATTGTGATTGCATTTATTTGAGATATGTAAGTGGTACAGAGTAACAGTTGATTGAGTAGGTAACTATCTTTTATGCAATTCGTGTGGTAGCTGTAAACAGCTCTGTTCATCCGGAGGTCTTAGTTATTGTCCCATGAATCCTTGCAATTTGTCTTTACTGTTATGATTGTTGAATTTCATTCCTGCATTTCAATTTCTTAGAATAGCTGAACTTAATATTTTGCACTTGAATTCCTAGATCAATATTCAATTTACGCTTGTGGCTTTCTAAGAGTAATCAGATTGAATAGGTGAATTAATCATTCAATGGTGTGAACATGATTTCCTTTCATCTGCAATTGTAATTTGAATCTTTTGTATCTCTCCTTAATGCATAGCAGAAAGTAATTAAGATTGTAGTGCTTAGAATATCATGGGATTACATAGATTCTTGGGATGAGCATAGTTCATAGAGGATAGTAATGTTCAATGCAGTGAATTCATGTTTAAGCATATACTGTGCATTTTATCCTTTGAAATAGAAGACTTTCTCGGGTTGAAAATAAATATTGTACACCCTCTATGTTGGTACTAATCTACTTGCATATAAGGTGCTCGACACTGGTCAGACACAACTCCAAGGAAAACCTTACAATGAGGATTATTGTGGCCAACTTTAAACAGATATTGGAATGCATATGTTGGAAAATGTCATAGATGTCATCATATGGACTGATCATTAAAAATACATGAAATTTCTCTCATATCATTAAAACCTAATCACACATTCAAAATACCATAAATATATTTTGTTGGTCCATTTCCAAACCTCTATCGACGAATGGGTGGCTGATACATTATTGTTATATTCGAGTATGTAACTAAGTGGGAAGAATCAGAACTAGTTGAATCATGTTCAAGCAAGATTGCAACAAAATTCATATGTGAAAACATCATCACAATATTTGGATATCGAGTTACTCTTATTAGGGACCATGGAACACATTTTATTAACAAGAAAATCATAGTACTATTAAGGGAATTTATGATAGACCACCACAAGATTTCATCATATCATCCAAAGTTGAATGAAGTGATTAAATCATTCGGTAAAACATTGACCAAAGGACTAACTAAGATATTTAATATTAACAAGGATGACTCAGATGACAATATACCAACAATACTATGGGCATAGAAAATAACCTACAAACAATCAATAGTCCATATGTTGTTCAAATTAGTATATGGACAAGAGGTTTTTGTACCACTACATTTCAAACAACAGGATCTAGTGATCCCGCAAGTGTTGAAACTAGACATTGTGAAATCCATTAATGGTAGATGGTTCAAGCTATCAAAGTTAGAAGATAAATGCATACTAACCATGCACCATCATAAAGTTCAAAAGCAACAACAAAAATATTGGCTTGAAAAAAACATTGGACAAAAATATATTTCAGTCGGTGACCTAGTACTCCTATACAATAGTCACATAAAAGAAAAACATAAAAATTTGGAGACTGGATGGATAGGACCATATCTCATTCAATATATAAATTGTAATGGGTCGATGTGATTAAATACTCTATAGGTTCATGCATTTAAAAATGGCGTGAATGGTTATCGATTGAAACATTACCAACTCTTGTAAGGGGTGCATCATCGACTAGTGGTTGTATCACCACTAGTTGACTGTGTGCTTGCCATATTTGCTCTAAATTACGAAAAAATAATTACTTTAATTAAAAATATAATTACATAACTAACTATATAAAAATCTATAAAAAACAAACTTATACGTGGATCTTCTAGGAAAGTTGGTGGAATAAAGAATACTTGAAAAGGGCAGTGACTTGGTTAGAATATGAAGAGATTGCACAAATGGATCTAACGAATAGAAGACACACACAAGATGGAAAATAAAAGAATATAACTATATCATAGACAAGATACAAAGAGACTGAACTCAAGCAAACAATCAAGCCACTATCATGACCGACGAGAATCGCTAGACTAGTGGAACTATGAATTAGAATGACAACAAACAAATAAGCCAATGGGACTAAGGCCTAAAATTCAGGAGTAATCTAATTTAAGTGTGAAAAAATCCATTCATGCATTAAATCAAGCATTAATACATTCACCTACTCTGGTTGGGTGCATACCAAGGCACTCCTTTATAAAATCTACAAACCTAGAGGACCCTTGGATTCAATTTTGCACAGAACTTTATAAGGAAAAATCCAGTCCGAACCTAGTATAACTTATACTGAGGATCCCTATCTGGAGCACTAAAAAACCAAGGATTGATCTATCAAACCTCTTTCGAGAACCACCTAAACCAACCATGGGCCCCAAAAAGAATGTTGCAACTAGCAAAGCCAAATTTATAGAGAAAATTTCGAAAAAAGAACAAAAATGCAACAAATAGTCGCTATGACACCCTTAGAGCAGTGACTACATAATATCAAGATATCCAAAATTGAAGAATATAATTGGGAAAAATAGTACATTGAATTTAAAGCATGGGAATTCAAAGACAACTAATGGATTGAAGCTACAAAAAAACTAGTTATTTCTAAAATCAAGGGTTATCTTGAAACCCTACTTATTATCCCCTTTAGTGACCTGGAAGAGAATATGGCTAAATTCCTTATTAGTTGATATCATGATGAGAAAATTTGGCTAAATTGGCACATCCCCGTAACAGATTCCCTTATTAGTCGAATCACTGAACTGTCTAGCAAGGGACCGTCAGTACCAATCATTTTTAGGTCTAATGACTTAGTAAAATACATTTATAGGGTCTAAGCAAGGAAAAAATATTACATTCTTATAATTAGAAAAAAATATGTATAAATATGCTAAGTGGGAAGAAATAATATTTTCCTTATTTCTAACAAGTTTAGGTTGACCATAGAACCTTCGAATCAACATGCTCGAAGCATTCAAGTGCATTATTGATGAAGAAAAAATATTTAATTGGGTCGAGCATGTTGCTTAGATAATCAAAATTTATTGCATTAGGTGCTAAGACATGGGCCAAATTATACACTTCATGTAATTTATTTTATGGATAGCCATTTCACATATCAATCTGGTTGGTGATCCATCCTTCAGCAGTCCAAACACCCCATTGAGGAGAAATTATCAATCTTTACCTGTTCAAAATAATCGGTAAGCCAACAATGAGAGATTCTATTTAAAAAATTGGTTTCAAGTGATAAAAAATGCATGTGATCGGTGGCGGGTGTCATAGCAGGTACAATGTAGTCTACCTCCATAATCCTATATTGACTTATCACTTGACCATATCATATTTTGGTACATGAAAGAGAAGATAGGAATGAAACGTACATAGCTTAAATACTACCTGAACACCCAACAACTATTTTCCAACTTAGCCAGAAAAACTAATACTGCACTCAATATTATGTCCATAGAATATGTATCCAACTGGCATATTCAAAAACCATTAGTTAATGGAGAAATCCAATAGAAAATGGAAACAACCTTGTACATTACTACTTTTGGGAAAAGTGATCAACCTAAAAACCCTCTTGCTATAGTACCAAGCCAATATAGAAAGAATGAAGAGGTAGTGACTAAGGAGTTGGCTGGAGAAATAATAGATCAAAGATGAAAAAGAATACCTTTGATCAAGACAAGATATGAACCCGATTTTGAAAGTCCCTAGCTCAACGAAAACATAACTAAAGTATTACACATGATAAGTGAATTTTAGAAGCAAGAAAAAGTTAAAGTGACAAGGATGCAAAAAAAAGTGGAAGAAACTTCATTTAGACTATAGAATACAACTTAGTTGAAATGATTGAGCATGCCAAGCATGTTATTTTAGAAGAAACAAAGAACAATGTGCCACTACAAGTAGAGATCCAATACTAGTTTAGATAGAAGCAATCGGTGCAGTCACTCATGAAAAAATAGTAGGTAGAACCCCCTACTAACCCTTTACCTCCTCTGCCACTTAAAAATCTAAATATTACATAACTACAAAATCCACACTGTCAAGAAGAACCCATTGATGTATCCAATAACATGCATCCCCCAAACCTAAACCAAGTCGAACTAGAAGACCCAAAAGTGTTAGGTATAGATGAAGATATCAACTCTTATGTTCAAGGAATTCAAAACTACTTATAAAAAGTCCATCAAATTCAACATGACCAGTTATCTCCCTAAATTTACAATCCCTACCCAATGCAACAATAAATACAAAAGTTAATCTCTCATCTTTTAAAACTCTTTTCCCTACCTCCTTCCCCACTTCATCTCAACCTGTTATGACTAATCCTATGGAAACCATGCCTTCGCTATTTATTCCAACCTTGATGCAAATTTCCCAACCACAAAAGGCCCAAGTCACTCTACAAATGACCCAACCTCTTATTATTATCCCTATTACTATATTGATGTTGCATCCATTAACTAACACAGTTCCTTTAATTATTTCATTACCAATACACGTAGTCTCCAATTCGACCATCGTTACAACTTTTCCCCCTATTGATATCCCTAACACTACTCCTATGATGCAAAGTGGTTCTAAAAAACCATGGAAGATGTATTTAATGGAATCGCACAAAAAATACAAACCGCACCAATAAAAACACCACCTAATTTGTCATTTCTGAATTTGACCATGATGCTTTCACCATCTGTGTTTTTCCTCCCATCGTCTTCCCTACCATCTATATCCCTTCTCACTTCTTTCACAATAGTCGCCTCTGCTTCAACTAGAAATAATATGACTAAACCCAACACAATAGTAATTTCAACAAAACCAACAATGATAACACCTACATAATCTTCAGCAACAATGACTGCACCAAAATTACCATTTAACAATTCTAATAAGAAAAACTTACAAAAGGAAAAGCTCTAAAAGAAGTCTGAAAAATCCAATCAAGTTAAGTTATTGTTAGATTGAACATCTAGATCCCCATCCACAAAATAAATATTTGAATATGTCAAATCATCCAACCAACAATTGGAAGATATTATCATATTAGCATTAAAATAAATACCCAAGCGATCAACAGAGGAAAGTAAGAGATTTCCAGTAATGAAGGATCCTTAAGAACAAACATGGAAAGACTGCACAAAAAAAGAAGCACAAATAATTGGACCCCTATCTGAGATTGAATCTAATGATCCTCTAGAAAATATGTAGCATCTTATTGATACAACTCTTGAAAAATACCAAGAGAAAATAACAAACATAGAATACTATGAAACTATCTTAATCATTTCTGACCAATTTCACAAATTTGAACAATTAGACACTCGACTACAACAAATAGAAGTGAAGGAAAGTAAGGAATCCATAGTACTCAACAATTGGTATTCATACTGTGGAAAAATATGCTTAGAGATTCAACAAAGTTAGACACTTTTAGTCAGATTATATAGAACTCAAAGTTCATCCAACCCAAGAGAATCTTGGGTCATTGAAGGAGAAATTGTTGAAAAGAAAACCAAGAAGGAGGACGTTTAAAAGAAATAACTTTAGTGGGTAAATCAAGAAACTTGAGCCCATAAAAAATTTATCCAATTGACTAGCACAATATACCAATGCATGCACTTTTCCTAGAACCAACACAATAAATTTTGCCTGCAAATCAAATGTAATGCAACAACACATAAATGAAAACTTTTTTGTGGTTATTAGAACTATTCACAACTATTACTAAAATAATTAGAACCATCATCCAAGAATGGGATCTCTTCCATGAATGAATCACCTTTATTTACCCATCCATCATTGAATATTGTGAAGAATTTGTTCCACCTTATTCAATGCCATATTTGTAGAATACTTAAACTTGAATACATGTATATATTTTTGCAAATTTTGTATAGGAAACATATCCATGTTCTCTTCAGGGCGAAGAAGAGTTTTGGGGTGAGGGAGATGTTGGAGGAACCTATTCGCAGAACACTAGGTCATCCCAATCAACTAGTTGCCTCAATCGTTCAAGTCAATATGACAACCGACAAAGAAGTTAGCAATAAACAACTGACTAATTGTATGTAAATGTATATAAATCTGGTGAGCTGTAATGAATATATATACTCTCTTTTTTACATCTATGGATATTTTATAATATAATACTTGTTGTTTTTGTTGTTGAAATATTGTAACTTCAAAGAATATTCTATATGTATCTTTTTGTGGTCCCCGATGGTCCTACCAGGAGAAGCACTTGTATTATTTTATACCCCGATGCTTCTAATCGAAAGAACTAATAAGAGTCATGAGGTAGTCCCCTCTAATTGTAAAGGTGTGTCATTAGCACCCGAGTGTGGTTACTTGAGCCTACATGTGTAACTCGAGCCTACATGATTAACTTGAGCCTACATGTCGGAATTAATAATTAAAGTGAACAGATGATTATAAATAGAGGTGTGGCACTCCTCATTTGGAAGACACACACTCACTTGTGTAGTGCATTAGCGGAGAGAGAGAAGTAGCTGGAGAAGGAGGAGGATCAGGCTTTGATCTCTTTGTTGGTTTTATCTTTTATCTTTTTGGGGCATCTATATTGAGGAAGCTTTTGCTGGGTTTTTCCCTTTAGGGTTTTCCCAGGATAAATCTGTGTTGTTCTTGTGATACTGTTTCTTTTAGTGATCCTGTTTATATGCTTTTGTTATGAAAATGAGATGAAATACTGATGTCTTAGCTAAGCATATGAAAATTTAACATGGTATCAGAGCTAACCTGAATAGGACAGCTTTCACAAGGAAAAATAGCCCTCTCTCTCTCCCCAGAAGAAATTAGGGTTTCAGGAAAAATTTTGAGTTTCAGAAAACTGATTGCATGGAAAGTTGTGCCCTCCCAGAGTGCATCTTTTGAGCCTGGAATCATAGTTTTTGGATGTATGAGTCTCCGGAAAATTCAAACCCTAGTTTGACAGCTATACCAGAAAACCGCTGAACCAGAAAGTTGCAGAAGCTTAATCTTGCAAGTCTGATTTGGAAGGTGAAGAATTGAAATATCCAGAATCCAAGCACACCAGTCAACTTACCTCATTCAAGTGCATCTCCTGGTAAGTTCAGTTTCTCATTCCGTAAAATTTCAATTTTTTGTGATTTTCTGACAAGATGGCCCCAAGCACTAAGATTGAGGACAAGCTAGAAGGCATAGAGAATTTTCGAGCATGGAAATATAGGATTGGTCTGATTCTCCATAAGAATAATCTTGATAAGTATGCCAAAGAATAATTTTTAGAACCTGAAGAAGCTGAAGCCAAGGAGAAGCATAGAAATGATATGATTAGGGCACAAAGGATTATTGTTGACTCCATCAAGGATCACTTGATCCCTCAAGTGTCATCCAAGAAGACTCCAAAATAAATGTATGATGCCCTTTCTAGAATGTATGAGGGAAGAAACATCAATAGGAAGATGAATCTAAGAGCTCAACTGAAGAGCACCAAGATGATTCATGGAGAATCCATCCAAGACTACTTCACAAGGGTTTCTCAGATCAAAGAGCAACTAGAAGCTATTGGAGATAAGCTTGATGAATATTAATTGGTTATGACTTCTCTCAATGGTCTCACTAGACCCTGGGAATCCTTCATCCAGATGATGTGTGCTAGAAAAGAAAGCATGATGTTTGAGGTGGTATGGGAAGACTATATTCAAGAAGAGACTAGAGTGGCAAACAGAGAAGCCTTACTAAAGGAAGATGATAAAGCCCTAGCCACTCACACCAAGAGAAGAAGAATTTAATATAACTTCAAGAGAAGAAACTTCAAGGAGTCTCAACCTCCCAGAAGAATCCAAAGAAGAAGGGAAAATCCTCCAGATAAAGACTACTCTGGCTTTCAATGTTTTCATTGTGACAAGATAGGACACATTTCCCAAAATTATCCTATAAAGAAGCAAGAATATAAGAACAGGATCAACAACAACAAAAGATATCATGCTCATCTAGCGGAAGATGAAGATGATGAAGAAGAAGAAGAAAGACCTCCAAGAAAGCAAGCAAAAGAAGAAGATGCAGAAGAGTATGTACTATTCTCTGCTCTCTCTAGGTCTGTAACACCTGGAGAAGACACTTGGCTTATTGATAGTGGTGCTTCAAAGCACATAACGGGACAAAATAAAAATCTGTTAAAACTTGAAGAAAAGATCTCTCCTTAGAAATTATCCCTTGGAGATGACTATCAATATACGATCAAAGGAGTTGGTGAAGCAAGTTACAGACTTGATTCAGGTAATCCCCTAAAGATGAAAGATGTATTATATGTATTTGGTCTAAATAAGAACTTACTTTCTATCTCAGCTTTAGATAAGAAAGGATTCAGAGTTTCTTTCATAGATGGTCAAGTATTCATGTGGCCCAAAGGAAAGAATATTGAAGATGCAATCATCATTGGTGAAGAATAATGAGGCTTGTATAAACTCAAGGGGCACTCAGAAACAACCTTTGTTCATGAGTCCACTAACCCTTGTCAACTATGGCATAGAAGGATTTCCCACATTAATGACAAGGCTCTACCTCATGTGAACAAAGTAGTGACAGGATTACCAAACATGAAGATCAAACATAAAGGCATTTGCAAAGGATGTGCGAAGGGAAATAACATCAAGAATCCATTTCCAAAGAGAGAAACAAAAACAAAAGGTACGTTGGAATTGATTCATTCAGATGTATGTGGTCCAATGTCTTCTACATACTTAAGTGGTTTTGAATATTATATCACATTTATTGATGAATTTTCAAGAAAGACTTGGATATAATTCTTGAAAGAAAAGAGTGAAGTGTTTGAGAAATTCAAGGAGTTCAATGCCTTGATAGAGAATCTTTCAGACAAGAAAATAAAGACACTCCGATCAGACAATGGAGGAGAATATACCTCAAAAGAGTTTGAGGCTTTTTGCAAAGATGCTGGAATCAAGAGGGAACTAACTACTCCCTACAATCCTCAACAAAATGGGGTTGAAGAAAGAAATAATATAACCATCATGGAGGCAGTGAAGACAATGATATATGATCAAGATCTTCCTATGCATCTATGGGAAAAAGCAGCATGAACTGCTGTGTATGTACATAATAGAATATCTCACAGTGCTCTTGGGTTCAAGACTCCAGAAGAGATGTTCACAGGAAAGAAGCATGAGGTAAGTCACCTCAAGATATTTGGTTGTCCAGTATATATTCATATACCAAAAGAGAAAAGAACCAAGTTAGACCCTTCTGGAAAGAAGGGGATATTTGTTGGATATTGTGAAGTATCCAAAGCATTCAGAATCTATATTCCTGGATTCCATCACATGGAAATTAGTCAAGATGTGACATTTGGTGAAGAGACAGCCCTCAAGATATCCAAGAAGTGCCAACATAAAGAAGTGTATGAAGAAGAGACATCCCCCAGAAATAAAGAAACTACATGTCTCCCTGAAGATGAAGGTCCTGAAGAACATGACTTAGCAGAACCACAAAAACCTCCCATGATGGAGATGTCAAGAAAGAGAAAGCCTGCTTGGACAAGAGAAATTATACTAGAAGCAGAAATATATGGAGCTCTTGAAGGCTCCACAAGGGAAAGAAAGAATCCTAAGAATTTTTCCAATTATGTAGCCTTGATGTGTGATCTTGCAGATCAAGAACCTACAAGCCATGAAGAGGCTGTATAGAAGAAAGAATGGGTAGAAGCAATGAATGAAGAATACCAATCAATAATGAAGAATGATGTATGAGATATAGTTCCCAAACCAGAAGGAAAGAGTATAGTATCCTCCAAATGGATATTCAAAATAAAGCATGCAGCTGACGGAAGTATCGAGAAGTATAAAGCAATATTTGTGGCCAGAGGTTTCTCTCAGAAAGAGGGAATTGATTATGAAGAAACATTTGCTCCAGTAGCATGATATAATTCGATTAGAGCTATCATGGCACTTGCATCCATGATGAAGTGGGACTTATACCAGATGGATGTGAAAACAACTTTTCTAAATGGTGTGATCAAAGAAGAAGTATACATAGAACAACCATAAGGATTTGAAGTTGAAGATAGAAATAATCGCATATGCAAATTGAAGAAGGCCTTGTATGGCCTTAAACAAGCTCCTTGAGCCTCGTATGAAAGGATAGACAGTTTCCTGTCAAGCATGGGCTTCACCAAGAGTAAATCTGATCCTAACCTTTATATTAAGGTTGTAGAAGATTAACCTGTCATCCTGCTATTATATGTGGATGACTTATTCTTGACAGGGAATGAGAAACAGATTATGGAAACCAAGAAGAAACTAGTAGAAGAATTTGAAATGAAATACCTTGGGTTAATGCATTATTTCCTAGGTATGGAAGTATGGCAAAGTTTAGAAGGAATCTTTCTCAACCAGGGAAAGTATACGATAGAGATATTGAAGAGATTCAATATGTTGGAATGCAAAGCCATGGCCACACCCATGGACTCCAAAATGAAGTTGTTAGCTGATGACTCATCAGAATTAGTGGATGTGACTCACTATAGACAGATCATTGGGTCATTGATGTACTTAACAAATACTAGACCAAACATTTGTTTTGTTGTGAACACCTTGAGTGAATATCTTGTTCAACCAAGACGGGTTCACTTAGTAGCTGCAAAACATCTGATGAGATGTCTGAAAGGGACTATAGAATTTGGTATATACTATGATGGTAGCCATGAGTATAGATTGTATGGATACATAGATGCAGATTGGGTTGGAAGTATCTTAGACAGAAAACGTACTTCAGGTGGATGTTATAGTCTGGGATCTGCTATGATTTCATGGTTTAGCAGAAAGCAGTCTAGTGTTTCTCTAAGGACAGGTGAAGCAGAATATATAGCAGCTTGCTTTGCTAGTTGTGAACCCATATGGCTTTGAAAGATGACATCGGGACTATTCAACCTAGAGTTGGACACTACCATGATTCTATGTGATAATCAAAGTTGTATAAAGATGACAGAGAACCCAGTACTCCACGATACATCGAAGCACATAGAAATTAGGTATTTCTACATTCGAGATATGATGCAGAAGGGAGCCATAAAGCTCCGGTATGTGAGTACAGATGAACAAGTTGTTGATGTGCTGACGAAGCCTTTGTCTTGAGTAAAGTTTGAACACTTCCGGGACAAGCTTGGTGTTGTTCGAAAAGACCTTCCCTGAAAGGGGGAGTAGTGATGTTACCGTGGGATTGTATCATCCCTGGGAACTTTCCCTAAAGTGATCCGGTGACCTCGGTCCTCGAGAATGAAGAGGGATTGTATCATCCTGGGACATCTATCTAGAATAGATATGGTGACTTCAGTCCCCAAGAATGTGGCAGGATTGCATCATCCTTGAACTTCGGTTCAGAAAGGTATCTGGAGGCTTCGGTCCCCGAGAAT
Organism: Pseudotsuga menziesii; assembly: GCA_001517045.1. Classification (NCBI taxonomy): domain Eukaryota; kingdom Viridiplantae; phylum Streptophyta; class Pinopsida; order Pinales; family Pinaceae; genus Pseudotsuga; species Pseudotsuga menziesii. The sequence goes on from LPNX010723621.1 coordinate 182,448, forward strand.
GTGACATGATTGCATCATCCTTGAACTTCGGTTCAGAAAGGTATCTAGAGGCTTTGGTCCCCGAGAATGTGGCAAGATTGCATCATCCTTGAACTTCAGTTCAAAAAGGTATCTGGAGGCTTCGGTCCCCGAGAATGTGTAGGATTGCATAATCCTTGGACCTAGTCCTAAAGTGATAGGGACTGATTATCCCGTAATCAATCTGGTGACTTCGGTTGTCGAGAATGCAGTAGGATTGCATCATCCTTGGACCTAGTCCTAAAGTGATAGGGATTGATTATCCCATAATCAATCCAGTAACTTCGGTTGTTGAGAATGTGGTAGGATTGTATCATCCATGGACTTAGGTCCAAAAGTGATCCAAAGACTCTTTGTCTTTGTACTGTGGATTGCAGGTTGTTGCTAATGATGATGATGTTGCTATTGGAAAGTTCAGGGTATGATGATGATGTTGTTGTTCGAAAGATCAGAGTATGATGATGATGTTGTTGTTTGAAAGATCATAGTATGATGATGATGTAGCTGATCTAAAGGTCAAAATGTTGAAGATGTTGCTGCTGATCAAAAGGTCAAAGATGTTGTTGATCGAAAAGGTCAAATATGTTGCTGATCGAAGCAGTCAAAGTTGTTGCTAATTGAAGTGGTCAAGGTGTTGCTGTTGCTGAAGACTGAAGATTGAAGATCAAGACTACATGATGTTGAAAAGCTTCCAATGATTTATAGATGTGTTACCCTGATGATGTTGATGATGTTCTCTCTCTATCTCTCCTATTATTGTTGTTGTTGATGTCATTGTAGAATACCCTTCTCATTAAGGGGGAGTGTTGAAATATTGTAACTTCGAAGAATATTCTATATGTATCTTTTTGTGGTCCCTGATGGTCCTACCGAGAGAACCACTTGTATTACTTTATACCCCGATGCTTCTAATCGAAAGAACTAATAAGAGTCATGAGGTAGTCCCCTCTAATTGTAAAGGTGGGTCATTAGCACCCCAGTGTGGTTACTTGAGCCTACAGGTGTAACTCGAGCCTACATGATTAAATTGAGCCTACATGTTGAAATTAATAATTAAAGTTAATGGATGAATATAAATAGAGGTGTGGCGCTCCTCATTTGGAACACACACACTCACTTGTGTAGCACATTAGTGGAGAGAGAGAAGTAGCTGGATAAGGAGGAGGATCAGGCTTTGATCTCCTTGTTTGTTTTATCTTTGATATTTTGGGGGCATCTATATTGAGGAAGCTTTTGCTGGGTTTTTCCCTTTAGGGTTTTCCCAGGATAAATCTGTGTTGCTCCTGTGATACTATTTCTTTTAGTGATCCTATTTATATGCTTTTGTTATGAAAATGAAATGAAATACTGATGTATTAGCTAAGCATATGAAAAGTTAACATTTGTCTCCATTACTTTGTGATTCTTCCTTATGCTTGTATGCATATTATTATCTCTATTTATTTTATGTGTTATACTAATATTGGTAATTTAATGTAATCCCATAGATTACAACAATATTCATTTAGTGACAAAATTCTCGGCTCCAACCCCAATAAAGTACATGACCATATACCCATACCTACCAATGAAACCTTTTAATATACTACCAATATTTTTAATGTAAGCAAAGGATATATGCTCAAGAGGTCGTGTTCTATGGATCAAGTGTATTTTTTAAACTTGGATGCTTAAATGTTATTTTAGGGAATAAAGCCTAGGTTTGATCCTCAACCCTATCCAAGCCCAAAGGCTCATAATTAGTATCAAACAATTCCTAATAACAACAATATTTCCACTCAAATATAAGGATAAATTGATCAAGAGGTCATGTTTATTGGAAAAAAGTGTTGTTAATTCCCATAGATGATACATATTTAATTTTTTAAACTATTAGTATCTTTAAATTTTGTATCGGTGTTTCAAGTACAAACCCTCTCTATGAGATAATGTAAAATTTTGGAGGGTGTTTGAGAATGATAATGATCTTAGTAAATTCCTTCAGTTAGTAGATGAATTCTCTGACATACACATAGACCAGGAAAACCTAAACATGGAGGAATCTAAATAGCTCAAGTCAAAAGATAACATGGCTAATCAGAACATCGTCCAATTGCCTAGCAACTACATACCCCGAGGTCTAGTACCACTTGAAGAGTTGTTTGATCACAATGGCATCCCTTTCAAGCCTGCCAAAAAGGAGCTAGATCCTTCTATCCAAGAGCAAAACATAGAAAGCCAAAGCCATCCAAAATGGATAAATCTGTCCACTAGGTTGACTGCTGGTCAGAAGGCTAGATTTTGCAGCTTGATAAAAGAGTTTGCTGATTTTTTTGCATGGGAGTATAGTGACCTAAAAACATATGACACAAAAATCATCTAGCATAGGATTCCTTTGGAGAAGGACACCATTCCTTTCAAACAGAAGCTATGACCCATCAGCCCTCTCCTATTACCAGTAATTGAAAAAGAGATCCACAAGCTCCTCAAAGCCAAAATCATAATCCCCCTCAGGTATTCCAAGTGGATTACAAACCTAGTAGTGGTAAGAAAGAAAAATGGAGAAATCAGGTTGTGTGTGGATTTTAGAAACGTGAACAAGTGTTCCAAGAAAGACAACTATCCACTACCCAAGATGGAACACTTGCTGCAGAAAGTCTCGGGAGCTAGGGTTATTTCCTTCCTTGATGGATTCTATAGATACAAACAAGTTGTTGTGCACCTGGATGACCAAGAGAAGACTGCCTTTACCACCCCCTGGGGCACCTTCATGTACACTAAAATATCGTTTAGGCTAATGAATGCTGGGGCTACTTTTCAAAGAGCCATGGACCTAGCTTTGTAGGGATAAAAGATAAGTTTGTGCTGATATATTTGGATGACCTAATAGTTTACTCTCACAACCATCATGACCACTTTTAGCATTTAAGGAAGGTATTTCTGAAGTGCAGAAGGTATGGAATATCACTGAACCCTAAGAATTCCCAGTTTGCACTCAGTGAAGGAAAACTCCTGGGCCATATAGCTTCAGGTGAAGGTGTCAAGATCGATCCTGTAAGAGTGGAAGCAATTCAGAAGCTGTCAATACTGAGGTTAGAAAGAGACATTCCGTCCTTTTTAGGAAAAATAAACTTTGTCAGGAGGTTCATTCCTAATTTCTCTAAGCTGGTAAAGCATATAACAGTCATGTTGAAAAAGGAGGCAGAAATAAAGTGGAATGAACAGGAAAGAATTTCTTTTGAAGACATTAAGAAGGCTATCATGGAGTCCCCAACCCTGATTAGTCCTGATTACACCAAGAGTTTTTATATTTTCTCTTTCGCATCCTATGACACAGTGGCAGCTATACTATTACAAAAGAATGATGAGCATCTTGATCATCCAATTGCATTCTTCAGCAAAACCCTAAGAGATGCTGAGCTGAAGTATGACCCAATTGAGAAGCAGGATTACGCTCTCATAAAATCTTTGAAGACTTTCAGAATCTACATTCTCCATGCAAAGGTCATTGTATATGTCCCTTCTACTGCCGTGAAGGATGATTTGACTCAGGATGACATTAATGGGAAGAGAGATAAGTGGATTTCCAAACTCATTGAGTTTGATATAAAGGTGAAACCCACCAAGATGGTAAAGGGACTAGGTCTGGCCAAACTCATGGCCAAAGAAAACTGTGAACTGATGGGAATAAATTTCACATGTATCAAATCATCAAAGGTGTAGAATGGTGGTAGCAGCAGACACAGAAGTAAATCAAGATCAAAATGACATTCCATCAGTAGCTGAAAACATATCTTCATGTGAGTGGTACTCAGGTATCATTCACTTTTTACAAAAATTAGAAGTTTCTCCTGATCTCACTCCTAACCAAGAACGAGCTCTTAAGTTGAAATCTGTTAAGTTTTCCATAATTGACAAACTGTTGTACTGGAGAGATCAGTCTAGAATTTTGTTAAGGTGTCTAGATAAAGAGGAAGAAAAGCAGGTCATGCATCATTTTCATTCCAACACATGTGGGGACCACCACTACTGGAAAACCATAGCCCACAAGATCTTAAGAGTAGGATACTATTGGCCAGTCCACTTTTCTGATGCATGCACTTTTGTAAGGGCCTGTGACCAATGCCAAATATTTATAGGGAAGCAACAGCTGAAGTCCTTGTGCCTTAGGCCTATTGTGGTGAATGGGCCTTTCAAGCAATGGGGTCTGGATTTCATAGGTGAAATAAATCCATCTTCCAGTGGACAACATAAATGGATCTTAGTAGCCACTAACTGCTTTACCAAATGGATAGAAGCAGTACCCACCAGGAATGCCACTCATCAAGTCATCATGAGAATTTTATATGAGAACATCTTTAGCAGGTTTGGCTACCTAGTAAGGTTAGTAACTGATAATGCACCAGCTTTCAAGGCTGGGGCATTAGTTAAAATGTGTGAATCAATGGGTATTCAACTGGTACACTCCACATCCTATTATCCCCAAGGAAATGGAGTGGCTGAGTCATCCAAAAAAATCTTAGCCAAAATCATTAGGAAACTGCTAGAGATAAATCAGAAAAGATGGGATTCAAAGCTTAAGTTTTCTTTATGGGCTGATAGAATAACACACAAAATATCCATAGGGACTTCTCCATTCAAGCTAGTTTATGGCACTGAGGCCATTTTTCCTATCCAGCTCATCCTTCCAGTGGCAAAGTTCTTTCAGGAAGAGGAATATTAACCAAATGATATGGTGAGAAGGATGAAGGATTTGGTGGATTACAGCAAATAAGGGAGCAAGTTGTAGGAAAATAAGAAGCCCATCAACAGAGGATAAAGGGCATGTTTGACAAAAGAGCAAAAGTAGACAACTTCCAGGTGGGAGATTAGGTCCTCAAGTGGGATGCTGCCAGACAAGACAAGGGAAAACATGGAAAATTGGAAAATTCGACTCTTTGTGGATTGGCCCTTTTGTGATAGCCTAGGTACATAAGAATAACACCTTCAAATTGTAGAATCTGGAAGTTGAAGAGGTATTTGATGGCCTAGTGAATGGGATTTTCTTGAAACTCTATTTTATTTGAGGCTCTGAGGCCTTATTATTGTAAATTAGTAGATAGTAGGTTTTTTTTCTTTCAAAATAAACTCCATGCCCAATGGAACAATAAATGATAGTGTTAAGTTACTTAGTTGCTTTTAGGGAAAGGTATTTTTGGTCTAGGGTTCTTGGGACCTCACTAGGAGGTTCCCATCCCCAATTAGGAGCCAGATGTTATCTCCTAAAATAATTTATTTTGATAGTATGAAGAATTTAACTCATGCAATGAAGGATATGAATATCACTAACAGTCTGAAAGCCTATGTTTTTTATTTGGATGAAAATTTCATAAGTTGTAGCTTTTGGTGGCTTAGGCGAGGACTATCATAGCTCATTAGCCACCGAAAAGATATGTTTCGGCGGCTAAATATTTGAACACAGACCAAAGGAAAACCAATGAAAGAGGTATGAGCAAGCAGAGTCAAAGTAACACTTTTGGTGGCTTAGGCGAGACTACATAAACTCATTAGCCACCAAAAAGGGGTGCTTTCGGCAGACTAGAAAGAGAGATAAAAGGGGTTTAAACCACTGAAATTGAGTGGCAAGCAACACCAATAAAGGTACATTTGGTGGCTTAGGTGAGGCTCAGAACATCTCATTAGCACTAAATTTCATTGAACCGTGGCCTTTACCTCTTTTTTGTTGTATTGCTAAATCTTTTGACTGCCATCGGAACATTTTTTGATAGCGGTCGGAGGTTTAGTCCTCTACTACACCAACGCTTCGGAGAGTCTTGTGGTTTGAAGTTCCGATGCATTAGTGGTTTGAGGTTCCAATGTTTTAGTGGTTATTATTCCCGACCTCCGATTCTTAACTGTCCCGACGTTAGTGGTTTGAATCGTCGACACTATGGTAGCGTTGTGGTTTAAAGTTTCGATCCTTAGTGTTTAGAGATTCCGATCGTCGACGGGTTTTTAGTTGTTTGTTCGGTAGTTAAAAAGGGTTTTTTCAAAGTCACTATCTGCCAAAAGAAGAAATTCACCACGGCAAAGGGGTAGGGGTTTTGGCGGCTTAGGCAAGAAATATAATGTTTAATTAGCCGCTAAAAGCCAGATTTTCGGTGGCTATTTGACAAAATTGCGGAGGATCTTAAACCACTGAAAAGGACAAAATATGGAAATGATTGGGAACTGTCACATCCAACCCCGTCAACAAGACAAAAGATCATTTTAGAGCATGATTACCCACTGACAAAATTTGGAGCCGTGTGACTGCGTGTGAAATGAGTGAAAAGGGTCGTTATGCAAGTAGCCAAAACTAATCTGACCACCAACCTTTAGTTTCCCTCCACCAGTTTCCGATAGACTGGCCACTTAACCACCGAAAGTAGACAGAGGTTTAAAAGCGAGTTTTTGATAGACAAAACTAGATTTTGGTGACTGCAAATGGCTCAGGGACGTAAGTTAAAGATAAAAGGTGCTGATAGAAGTATCAGAAAGGGTCTGTTTAGATCTATTATGACAAAACAACGACATAAAGAAATCAACCCTAAATGGTCAAGGAGAAATCAGTGGGTTAACTGACAGTGGACCAGCAGCAGTGATCATTAGCAACTACTTTAGTTATTTAATGTTCAATCAGTGAACTAAATCTTCATCATAGTTAGACAAATAGTTAGGTAGGGTTTGAAACCCTAATTTGGAAAAACTGTCACTTTTGAGTATTTTTGTAGAAAGAGATCAAAGTTTTAGGATCTGTACTTTTTGTAAAAAAGATATAAAGCCTAAGATCAATTTTATAATAAAGGTTCAACTTTGGGTATTTATAATCCTATAATGCTTTCATGCTTCTCATTTTACTTATTCATGAATATAAGCTCTTTTGTTGCAATCTGTTCAACCATCATCTCTTTCTTTATTGCACTTATGCCTGAATGTGTATTTAGGTAATTTTCATATTGATTAAAAAGCTGATAGCTGTCATCCTATTGGTTTGTTAGTGCAATTTTATTTATAAGTGCCATCCTTATCATGATTTAGCCATTTATATGCATGTGTTTTGTATGTAAATCTGCTAGCCTGATGAGTTCTTCATCCCTGCACTTTATTGTCAAACTTCTAAGTAATTGTAACTAAAAGCCTTGTAATTGAGTGAGTTTTATGCATGCCTTGAGAGTGGAAAGGATATATAGGCAAACTAACTTGATCCATATTAGAAAAACCTAAAAACATTGTAAGTTACCATGCATCCTCGAGCTACAACCTAGAGGAGTTCCCTGGAGTGATAACACACCCTCTCTTCTTTCCTGCTTGTACGTGGTGGTGGAGATTCTCGGCCCATTGTCTGCGTGGTGGTTGAGTTGTTCATCATTTTACCTAATCTGCTCTTGTGATCTATTGGTGTGCCATGTGGTCATGCCCGTGCTCTACTAGTGCTTGTGCGCTCTCTATGCTTATCTGCTCGTGCGTGGTGGTGGATCTTCTCAACCCTTTGTCTATGCGGTGGTGGAGGTAAGTGGATTGTTATCCATAATATTCAATTCAGAAATAAAATGTCTAAAAATATATATTTGATGGTAGTTATTCCACGTTTGAAATAAAAATTTGATATTACACAGTTATATATTCATTTACGAATGAAATTTTAACAAGAACAAATGATATAAATGGATAGAAATTGTATTGAAAGTGTGTTTTCTTACTGTGTCAAATGATAGCTTCTGCGCAATTTATAGATCCAGTAAACAATACATATGCATACTCATGCATTTTGTTTTGAGGGCATAGTTTAAACCTGCCACAATTTTTTTAATCATTTTTAAAAATTATTTTAATGTCACAATTAGAATTGGATGGAATTGATAGTATATGCATGATGAGTAAGGGCAGAGCTAATTCCAGGTGCACCCTTGCTTGTTTTATAGCTTTCATCATACCTTCTATTGCTGATTGGAATTCCAACATTTCTCTGCTTAGTTCTGGGTCAAGAGACGTAATCCCTTTCATTTATAGAGCCATAGCATTCATATATGGTTCCATATCATGTTTTAGATCGAGACCGATACATATTTAGTTATAATAAAAAAGCGTTGGTGTTAATTGATGCTGGTTAACTAGCGTCATCAACCGAATCTAAGTAAAATTCCATTGAAACTAGTAGTAAACTAGACATCTCATTCCCAGGACAAAGCCATATTATGCGCGGAATGGGAGCAGAGCCATGTGACGAAGAGGTCTCACGTACACTTATTTGGGGCATTATAACATCACCTCTCATGTTCTATATCTTAACCTTCCCCTTCCCTACTTATAAAAACAAACCCCAATCCCACCATAAATGATGAACTCTGAAATATTATATCTAATATGAAGTTTCGGGCCAGTACACACACCTATACAAGTTGCTCATTTCTTTTCCAACTCCACAATAACTCACACTTTTTGAAGTGTGTACATCTCTTATGAGTTGTGTCTTATCACCTTTAGGCACATATAGCTTATCAAACGTGTAGATAAATCCCTATTCCTACTGCAGGAAGAAGGAAAACTACACTCACAAGAAGGTAGAGCAAATATGCCTACTATAGATGGATTCTTATGGCGGGATCAAATTAGCATAGAATAAGTTTCTTGATACTCTCGAAGAAAGCAAAAGCATAACTATTCCACTCTATACGGATGGATTCTCACCTACTGGTCTAGAAACCTAAAATGAGAAGGTTTCAAAATATGGTGGTCCGATCCCCCACAAAAATAAATGTTGATTCAACATGTTGTTTATTTTATGGCATTGTACAATTTCATTTTTTTTCATGTTTTTTATTATTTTTGTTAAACTAATTTGTTGAAATTCTAAATATCTTTTAATAAGATTGGAAATTTTGATAGGAGAATAAGATGTATTTAAAATATTAATGCCATTCTTACAATAAAAATAACCTATTTTCTTATTGGATCCTCTTATGTATTTTACTATTAGTTGTCTTATTGGATCCTCTTATCTAGTTTACTGTTAGTTGTCTTATTTGATATAGAATATGTTTATCCATTGCATAACCAGTCATTCCTAGTTTAACAACCTTTAAGTTTTAAATGTTTGTTTCCTGAGATATTTGTTCCATTTCCATTTCCCATTCAATATATAAAGGATATTGTGAGACGAAATCTTAGCCCTGCTTTAATCCTTGAGATCACATTTAATTCATGGTTGAAAATCCTTTGGATCAAGGATGTGTTACTATTCCATTTTAAAGAGTTATTTAATTTCCTCTTCCATACATTCCACCCCTCCAATATTTCTTAATCCATCATTGATTTGTCTGCACATCCTTCACCCTAACTACATCTATGTGATCCCTCAGCATGTTTATTTTATCTGTGTATCATCTATGTGATCCCTCTACATGTTTCTATTATCTGCGTAGCATCTATGTTATTTTCTTTACCCATGGTCACTTGCATCATATTTATGGTTGTGCTGCTAAATTGATTGAAGAACCTAAGGTCAATTTACTAGAGTCTTATTTTATAGTTTTAATGTTCACATTCAGTTTTGAACCCCAACATGTAATGTATGCATGTTGTCATCTCTTCACTTTTTCATGTTATATCTCTATGTACCCTTTCCTTGCAACTTGGTTGCAGAAGTTGGAAAATATCAAGTCATGCCTCTTTATACCCTTGCATTGCAAGTAGATTGCAGAAGTTGGCAAATGCATCTATTATTTGAAGCAACGATAAATTTTCGGTTTCTATTAGTGTGACTACATGCAATTTGATAAAAATACATATTCAACTTGGATAAAATGGGTTAGAATTATGTTTATAATAATCTCTTTTTTTAATAATATTACTAAAACAAAGATAAAAACAAAGAGCAATCTCAAAGTATAATTTTAAATGTAGGAAACAATTTAATTTGATGAAAATTTTATAAAATTTAACTTTACAGAAATATTTCAACCATGGATAAAAACAAATACCAATCTTAACCTATAATTTTTAATGTAGGAAACAACTAAATTTGAGGACATATGTGTGGAGTCAATATATTTTTCATATTTTCCAAACCTCCCATGTATTTCTCTTTGACTGCAATTTCTCTCTTAGCCTTGTGAAATATGGTTGTGGGAGCTGCTAGTTGCATTGGTATACATAAAACATAATATAAGATAATTAAAGCTTGAGATAAGATCATAAGTTGTTGATTTAGGAACGAGATCTGTATTTATATTTATGAGAAATTTCATTATTGTTTTATATAGAGTGGTTTTGTTTTATTTATGTTTTGTTTGGTTTATGTAATAATCCAATTCTATTTGTGGGATCAGATTATATAGATTATAGATTGTAAATGGCTGGCTATTATGGTAGATGTCAAACCATGTGAGCATAAAAATGAATATATCAATTATGAAAATATTTGACAAAGGATAAAATGTAAACCACTTATCAGTGCACATAGAATATGAAATATCTCTATTTATCACATTTCCAAACAAATAAATGTTCAAATAAAACTAAAACTAAGAAATAGGTTTTTGAGAGGATGGAAGAAAATAACTTAGATTAGTTCCTAACAAGGTCTTCACATGATTGGTATTTAAGTTGGAGAGTAAGAAGAGGACTTCATAACTATGATGATTACCAAGAACAACTTTCACATAAACTATTAAAGAAATTTTTTTAATTTTATTTTAAAGTTATATGAGACCTAACCTCTACTCTCTTTAAAAAGAGAAACTAAAACCTATAAAAAAATTCAGTAAAATGAAATATCATGGATCAGTGGCAAGACCACATTATAATCTATTTGGTTGGGAAATCATGGGAATGAAGATATTACTTTAATAATCAAATATTATAAGATAAATTATTTCCAAATCTATGTTTATTTCTTTTAAATGGAGATTTTAAAGAAACTTGTTGGACTTTACAATATCAATAAAATATGGACACTTACTATAAAATTTAACAGTATAACCTTAAAACTCAATCCAAATATGCCAATCCCATGTGAAGGAGTCATTATGATTTTTCAATCCTACTTAAGGAGAATTTTTTTCCTTCGTAGGGTTGCATATAATAATGATTTAGTATTTAATGAATCCCAAAATATTTGTAATTTCCCTAATCTCTCATGGTCAATCGGTTTTATTAACCATGACTATGTCAAATGAGACCACTATGGAAATGAGCTTAATAAGAGTGATACTTGTTCGGGATGAGGAATGGCATGTTCAGGATAAATAAAGGGGAATACCTGTGAGAAGAACAAAAATTCACATAAAAAAGAGGGGCACCCAATAAATATATTGAGTTGTTTTTTTGTTTCCTTAGAAACTTATGGGATAAACTGCATAGCAATCTTATCGTCGGTCTCCATTGGATAAATTGCATTAGTTCATTGATTCTTGTTTTGATGTCTATAGGAGATATAGTAGAGATGGATCGAGACAAGGCGTTCACTCATTCTTCGAGTCAAATATGTACTCGAACATCTACTGAGACAAGGGTGCCTAATACCACATATACGTCTATTGAAACACCTTCAAATGTTCGCTCTCAAAGATGGTTTGAAACATCTAGAGATTCTAGTGTATTAGATCGAGACATTGGTACATGTTTAAAATTTATGCACATGCAAAATTTTGAGTATGCATGCATATGTATATTTGTTTTAATCCTTGTTCATTGATTTTACTAAGTTTTGTTAGCACTTTTCTTTATAGAGAGACGATGTAATAGAATGTCTCATGAGAGTGGGAAAGCATATGTGTTTGGTCGACTGTTTGATTCATCTCGTGACCGTTTTCCTTCTTTTGGTTGTCATTTTAGAGAACGACCAATATATTAACCACATTTTATTGGTAATATGTTACATATATATAATTTATTTAAATAAATTACTAATTTTCACTTGTGTGTGTGTATATATATGTGTGTGTGTTTGTGTTTGTGTGTGTGTGTGTGTGTTTATATATGCTTCTCTTTATATACTAAATTATACATGATCACATGTGTAAATGTAGAGGATCGTGGTTCTAATGAGGGATACGGTGATGCATTCAGAGAGGATGAGGGTCATGATGCATTTGGAGAAATTGAGGTTGTTTATGCAAGGGGTGGAGATGCAAAGGATGTTGCAAGGGACCAATAGAAATTTCATGCAAATTCTCAATGAAAGGGTCAAGGTCAAGGAAGGGATACTGTCTAACAAGAACATGGTTGTAATCCCACTTCCATTTATCCGTCAAATAAACCCGATGCTCTTCCTTAGGAAAATGATATTGTTTCTGTCACCCTTGAAAATGCACATCCCACCATAACAAATTGAGGGATTATCTTGCTATCTTGGAACTCCCAACTAAGAGCTGACAAAGTTTGCAAATACTTTTGGAATCTTTAGGAAAGTTTATTAGTGCCTATAGAAGTATTAGTCCAACAACATTTTGTTTTATTCATTTGATGTGAATGCAGAAAGATCAGTTGATGGGTCCTAACAAGTGGGTTGATGTAGATAAGAGGGTATCAAAAGAAAGTTCCATTTCAATGTTTAATTTTAAAGAAGGACCGAAGCGGAAGATGTTAAAGGTGCAATATTTGAAGCACCCTAAGATTTCACACCATTTGCAGCCTATGGTAGATTTCCATGGAATGATGAAGTGCCACAATATTTTGTGAGATTTTTTTATGCAGAGTTTTTTTTAAACATGAATCCAGATTACATAGATGCTCCGTCAAAATTTTACGAGGTTAGAAAAGTTAGGACGTATGAATGAGAAGGAGCCTTTCGAGATCCATTGTTTCCTAAGGATGCACCTTGTTTGATTCCTCAGCCAAAGAGACTTGTTACATTATGATCAGAGATGGAGGGACCTCTCAGATTGGTCTAGAGGTGAGAACCATCATAGGAGACAACTTACCATTTGCTCTAGTGGGGGTTGATGTGGGCATCAATCGACATAGAGCACATGCTTATTCTCATGCATATTTTTATTATAAAATAGATATCGAGGTAGATTCAATGATCCTTGAAGATTCCAAGGATTATGCAAAACATTGTCGAGATGGGTTGTTTGAGTTACTCAATCATGAGGGAGAAGTGAGGGGGGAGGTATGTGAGAACTTTTATTATTACCTCATAATTGTTAAATCATGTTTTTCTAGTTTATATATAACAATGGGTATTTAAAATGAACTCATTTGAATTGTAGTTCACCCAAATGTTGGATGAACGTGATTTTATGGTTGACTCTAGTGTTAACCTAGGTCCACTGAAAGGGGTACATTTGCATAAATATCTGTAAATTTATATGTTCTCATTATTGTCATGACACCTTTTCATAAGATTGAAATTTTGGTTGTCTTCACAGATTATGATCCCTTCTCCTAGGACCATGGGTATTAGGCCCCTCTCATCATCAATTTTGGGAGACATTCCAAGTGTCTCCCAACATATTGAGGTAAATTGCACCTTTCAAATGTTTGAGTAATGATTAAAAACAATTGACATTTTGTTTAAATTATATGTTTCAAATGTTTAAGTTTAATGATTGGCATCTTAAATTTTAATTTATTTTATACGTAGGTATGAAAAGTTTAACTAATGAATTTAAAATTATAGGTCGGCAAACAGATTGTACAACCTTCCATGGCTTTGGATGTGGAGACCTCTTTGGGTGTTGGGCTCACTGATGTCTATTTATTCATGTTTATTATTTTAAATTCAATCGTATTTTTATTAAAGTTTATTTACAGTATAAAAATGTATATATTGAAGCTTAATTAGGTGTTTCATGTGTTATAGGTCAATCGCTAGGAGAATGTGGATAGTGATATCCATACAATGGAATATTACATAGGCATATATGTTTTTATACTTGTGAACTTGTTAATGAAATTGCATGTTAAAACTTTAAACTTATCATTTAAACTTATATATTTTTAACTTGTATATATATATATATATATATAATTTGGGACAATTCATATATATATAGTTTTTGGATCAAGTTCAAATATAATTTAATTTGGTCAATTTTGTTTAAATGATTTAATTTGGTTATGTGATACATAGATTAATGTCTTTAGAATTAGTTGATGTTTATATACAATTTTTTCCTCGGAAAAGATGTTTATATACAATATGTTGCACTTGTGTTTAAATTATTTAATTAATGTTTTAGATTGTTTAAATGGTTTTTATAAAGATATTATTTTTTATCATGATGTATACATTTAATTAATGTTTTAGAATTTATGTATATAAAGGTGGATTTGATTGGATAGGTTAGTCAAAAATGTTTTCAATCATTTAGGTAGAATAATATATAACATCTGTAGAATATTCAATAAAATGCACTTTATACAAATTTTATAATAGAATAATTAGTTTGACTTATCATGTGCCAAAAATCCTATCATGTGTCATAACCTCTCTAGGTGTACGCCTATATAATTTTTTGTAGGACACTATGGCCATCATTGATTTATCATTTTCATATTATGAATTTTATCATTTGTAACATCCCTCGCCACCTCGACCTAGAGCTCACAGTGTAAGTAAGTATCACTGTAAGTATCGACTATAAACCTCTGTCAATTTGCGGTTATAATTGATATGGTTAAACGACTGAAAGCTTTGAACGACTAAAACGACATTTGGCGACGAACCCACTAGGGGGAAAGGGATTTCCAGAAAAAGGGAACTAAGAAACTCAATGAAATAAATTTTTGTGTGCTTGTAAATGCTAAGAGAATAAGGAGTAGTGTTTAATCACTGGGATGGCAGTTTTTGGTATATAAAGTGGAGTCGATTAAGAAAGACGATGCTTTAATTAATAAAACAAGGGAACCATGCAACGGTTGAAGTATGAAGAGCTAACTCTTATATTAATTTCCATAATGCCTTATGTATAGTCGAAAAGATCTTTTATACCACATTATTTATATGCTGAAGTAATTCAAGGCACTTATGACAAATACTCTTTAACAGATATATATATTTACATATATTAAAATATAGCACAATGGGACACAATTGTAAGAAAAGCATATTGATACATGACTACATGCAGAAATTACAATGCAAATTACCTTTGAAATACATAAAGGTATACATATGTATATATTGATTCTCTCATGATGCATTAAATCCTACTATAGGATTCCAATTACAAGGAAATGGTTCTTTAGCAAATCACAATAAATGTTTATTAAACAAAACCATTATAAAGGGTTAACCTAAAGGGGTTAACAAGTTAATAATATATATATATATAAAAGCATCAAAATCTATGAGGAAATGGTTATTAAGTAATTTACAAAGTAAATAAATATTAAACCCATTGTCCGTATATTCTCACATAATATAGTTTAAAAAAAAGAAGCTTATATATATATATATATATAGCGAGATAATTACTAAGCTTGGTCACGGTTCTTCTTAAAACTCACGTCGATATTTTTTCTTCCTCCTTTGGTGAAAAGATTTAAAATGGAAATTTAAACCAGTATTGATAAAATCGAATGGCCATTTGGCACTTAAGAGGATAATCAATCCTTTAGTGGGCGGCCTGTATTAATTGAGTCTCTCCCTGATTAGGGGCATGCGGCGTTAAGAGATGTTGGTGACTGCAGCATTGATGGAGGAATTTTACTGCTGCGTAGTGCATGCTTGTAGGGCAGCACTGATGACGGCTCATGCTACAGCTTTGATAGAGGCATGTGTTGCTGCAGGGATGTCGAGCATGCACTAGGTACTTGCTTTATAAGAAGTTTACCTGCTTTGAGGGGGAGGGTATGGAATGGCTAGTATTTTATCCTTGCATATCGTAGAAGAGAAGGTAGGGCACCACCCCTTCCAAGGTTAAAATGAAGAAATTTATCATCACGAGGCTGGGAGATACGCAACCTCTATGAAGATTTTAGGTGGGGAAAATCGAGGACGACCTCTCCGAGAAGGTAGGTATGTTGTTGCATTTTTTTTTAGGATGTCTTGAATTGGTTGTTGGGTGATCCTTTGTAGGAATCGATCCCACATTACTTTGAATTAAATCTTTGAAAGAAAACACTTGCCTGAGTTTTTGAATTTAAATCTTTGAAGGAAAAACGTTTTGGTTGTCTTTTCATCTTGGCAAACCTGAAAGAAAATGTTTACCTGAGTTTTGCATTAAATATTTGAAAGAAAATATTTGCCTAAGTTTTGAATTTAAATCTTTGAAGGAAAAACGTTTTGGCTGTCTTTTCATCTTAGCAAACCTGAAAGAAAATCTTTACCTGAGTTTTGCATTAAATCTTTGAAAGAAAACACTTGCCTGAGTTTTTGAATTTAAATCTTTGAAGGAAAAACGTTTTGGCTGTCTTTTTATCTTAGCAAACCTGAAAGAAAATGTTTACCTGAGTTTTGCAATAAATCTTTGAAAGAAAACATTTGCCTGAGTTTTGAATTTAAATCTTTGAAGGAAAAACGTTTTGGCTGTCTTTTCATCTTGGCAAACCTGAAAGAAAATGTTTACCTGAGTTTTGCATTAAATATTTAAAAGAAAACACTTGCCTAAGTTTTTGAATTTAAATCTTTGAAGGAAAAACATTTTGGTTGTCTTTTCATCTTGGCAAACCTGAAAGAAAATGTTTACCTGAGTTTTGCATTAAATATTTGAAAGAAAACATTTGCCTGAGTTTTTGAATTTAAATCTTTGAAGGAAAAACGTTGTAGTTGTCTTTTCATCTTGGCAAACCTGAAAGAAAATGTTTACCTGAGTTTTGCATTAAATCTTTGAAAGAAAACATTTGCCTGAGTTTTGAATTTAAATCTTTGAAGGAAAAACGTTTTGGCTGTCTTTTAATCTTGGCAAACCTAAAAGAAAATGTTTGCCTGAGTTTTGCATTAAATCCTTGAAAGAAATGACCCTTCTCCTCATGCTGTAGGATTATGTGTTTGGAAAAATCTTGTGATGCATCTTTTATTGTCTGGCCTACGTTTTCCAACAAAGGAGTTTGGTGATATTTCCTTACCTGCGTTAAGATCTGTCTTTATATGTTTACCTACATTTTATGTGTTTTCTTATGTTGAGGATCATATTTATATTATACTGCAGACCTTCGAACCACGCTTTTTATTTTGTAGATCTATATAAGCATGTTGTATTGTGTTAATGTATTTTTATTGCATGTGTTTATGATCAAATATGGAGCCTGTAGTTGTTCCTATGATTTGATAACTTTTTGATGCATGCGTGTTTGATCAACTATGGAGAATGTATTCGTGCCTATGATTTGTTAATAATATGCCTGCGTTTTATACAGATATGGAGCATGCATTATTTCATGCATTTTGTTCAAATCTGGAGCATGTATTTGTTCGTGCAATTGTAAAGAATATGCATGCGTTTTGTACATATCTGGAGCATGCATTTGTTTTCCGTGTTCTGTTCAAATCTGGAGCGTGTGTTTGTGCCTACAATTTGTAAAGAATATTCCTGCATTTTGTATTGACAAAAGGCTCTATGTGTAGATCATGATATTTGAAACATTTTCTTGCGTTTTCTTTTAGGGAAAAATAGATCTCTGCATAGATCCTGATTTTGGTAAATAATATGTCTGCATTTTTGTTTGATGAATGGATCTCTATACAGATCATGATTTTTATAAAGAATATTCCTGCATTTTTGTATTGATAAAAGGGTCTCTGCATATATCGTGATCTTTGAAACGTTGCATAGATCAGTGTATTCAAACCTAGATCATGACCCCTATGGTAATCGGAAACAAAAGATTTTCCTTTGTTGATTTATGAATAGGTTTGGATGGTTACACAGATTGTAACCTCTGCGTTGATGGGAACACAGTCATTGCTTACTTGGGAATTAAGAACAAACTTGAATAAATGTTTATAGATGGAGACCTCTTCCAAACAAACCTAGTGTTTGCTTTTCCATGTACAGAATGATATAGACATTAGAAGAAAATGTTGTAAGCGGAATATCATACAATTCAGATTTGGTAGAACAATGTTAGTAAATATTATATTTGGGATAGGAGATTTAGATACAACCTATTTTTCCAGGGATAATATACTATACACTCTGCATCATTTTCACATGCATGATGTAGCTATGTAGTATGCATTGGGAGTATCTGATTTCTTATAACCCTGCCTTAGTGGGTTCGTCGCCCAAGCTCAGGGGTGACTCTAGGCGGAAGAACGCATGCCAGATAGATTCAGTTGGTTGGGTGGAAAATCGAAGCGAAGCTTTCAGTCGATCCAGTCTTGTAACGTAGAAAATGAAGTTTTAATTTGGTTTTATTTTCTAGTTATTAGTGTTAGTCGTTAAAGTGGCTAGCTGCATTTATAAAATAAGTTTATATTCTCTCTTTTAATAGTTGAATATTTAATGCTAAGTTGTGAAGTGCAGGAGGATGCGGACGATCAAAGTATGGTAGGGCACTATACAGTATATATGCATTCGATTATTTATCCTATTCTATAATTGTCTAATCCCTGTTGTATCTTGACATCCGCCTCGGAGATTTTTGTCCCTTCGCCTGTTGCTTGCACTTGGATTGCTCAGTAAACACTATAAGTTTGGTGTTATGGTTTTTATTCATCCATAATTTAAAGCTTGTTGGTATATCATTATGTGAGTAAGACATCATACCTCTCATGCCTTTGTTAACTGTGGCTATTGTGGGTGTATAGGAGTAATGGTTGAGTCATCCTGCAATAAATGGACTCAAGCTGACTGTAAATGGGCATAACTTTTATGCACTTGTTTATGTTCCTATGTAGTCTGAGTATAAAGTAAGTGGCATGTGGATGCAATGATAATATTCTCCTGTTCTTTCTTGTGGTTTGTATTATGAATCGTCCTTTACGACTAAGTTGGTTTAGGAAGATGGTTATATGGCATAAGGATCTCATCGGAAAAATAAAGAATATGTATGTTATCTTTTATGGATGTTTTTATGATCAAACAATGTAAAATGAGCTTAATCCAATTAGCATAACTAAGTTTTCGTGATGTAGAGAAAGTAGTTTCGTATTCCTTCTAAGAATCAATTTTAGTTCATTGGGATGTCACAATTTGAGTGTCCTTGATATTGTTATCTTAGGCGCTTTTGGTATATTACCTTTTATTTGTTCTCATGGTGAGGAAGTTGTAGAAAGTATTTTTATGTATGAATTGAATCTAAGAACGAATCTTAAGAAAAGATTTCTCCTTAATCCTTAATTTGGTGTAGGAAGGTAATACTACAAAAGATAATTGGAATAATGTTACTGTTATCTTACAAATTTATGGTATGCACAGTAAGCCGTCTTCAGGGCACCATGATGATGACATACTGTGAATTACGTTAAAGATAATTCTCAAATGATTGTTTACAATGTGCATAATTCTTTATTAACAAGGTTGCTGCTAACAAATTTGACTCCTCTATAGTAATAATGTAAACATAAAAACAAAATCTCTGCATACATTGGCACCTAGGTACAAGAGGGGCACTACATATGGTATCAGAGCATAGTTCAAAACACTCGGGCCTATTGGGCTCAAAAATGATTCTACCTATTTCGTATTTTTAAATTGACAATCAAGTTGGCTTGAGATAACAGGAATCTACAACACAAGTACTCTAAAATGCAGCAACTTCAAGTAATTATGTATTGGTTGACCTTGCAGTTATGCAGGAATAGGCTGTCCACTTCAAGGTGACGCCCAATGAGGTAATTACATAGCTATGATGATATTTTGTTTATTTTGAAGATTTTTTATCCATGATTAAGACAAGTGTATCTTCTCCTTTTGAGTTGCACAAATTTTTTGGCAAAGATATGGAAGTCTGCATAAATGCGCACAAGACAAATAAATTTATTTCAGAAGCAACCTTTAGGGCTCACATTAATAGTTGAACTGGCTGCTAATGAACATGAACATGAGGTAAAAACTTATCCTGAAATTGCTATTGCTTTGCTTTAGAAACAATGGTGAATGAGGATATAAGATGCTATGTTGTGATCTGTTATAAAGTAGAATATGGTTTTCTTAAAGAATATCCAATTAGATTCCATTAACTATTGAATGAGTGCTAAGTGAATGTAGGAACCAAATGGAAAGGTTGTGGTTAGATGCAATGTAATATCGGGCATGCAAGAGAAGCCTAGGAAATCAGGCTGTGCAAACATGGAGACTATTACATTATCACAAAGTATGAAACAAATCTTTCAAGGACATGAAAGTAGATTTTCTTATGAACTTGGGCTATAGTGCAAAATTATGACATAAAAATAAAAATAAAAATAAATCATGATAAAAGAAGATTCTAAATATTAACACATTGCACACACAAAAATAGCAAGTCAAAAGCAAAAATCTAGGAATGAAATTTAGGAATAGTTAAGTAAAGAAATCCTAAATTAGAAGATCGGATAAATGCATATGACATTACATAAATGCATATGACAAGAGATCAATATAAATGAAAGGGGTAGGGTTTGGATATGGGATGCTTTTTACCCTAATGTTGGACGGATGAGAGAAGCCAGAGGCGGATGGTGGCTGTAGAGAGTTTGGTTCATCAGGTGTGAATAGGGTTGGGAGGCCCTTAGTGATTCTACACACTCTGATCGTGCTTGGGTACTTCTTCCTGGAACCCCATTAAGCTCGGGGGTCCTTGGGGAAGGAGAGTACCATATGGTTCACACATATTTTCCATGTGGCAGGTTGAAAAGTGAGAGAGGCTTTTACCTGCAAGAGGCATGCTGCCGTGAGGGTAGGCCGCAGACTCGGTCACTCACAAGGATTAACTAAGGGGTGCGCAATGAGGTGTTGACCTCATTCCTCAGTAACCACGAGTCTCTCTATAGTGTGGATTGGACTGAGTCAACGTGGTCTCAACCATCGCACTAACTCCCCACCACGGAAAGCAGGATATTTGAAGGGCATGAAGACGATCATGGCACCCTTGATATCACCTGGAAAAACAAAAGAAAATATTAAACCATAAGGTTGGAAATAAGTAATAACTAAACAATAAACTTATGACTTGAAAATAAAGTAATGGAAAGTGCAATATAGGTAAAATGGTATCTATAGGTTTCCTTATTGGCAATATAACTGACATGTTATGAAAATTGTATGGTGTTAGATTCCTAAGTTTTACATTGTTAACAACGTCGATGTAGTAGACATGCATATATATGCTTAAAATGCAGGTTTGGTGACCTACTCCCACTTGTCAAGAGGGACTAAAGAATATAAAAGAAAGCATTAAGAACCTGAAGAAGAAAAGGAGACAAGGCTGGGAAAACTGGTAACATCGAGGATGGTGTTAATTCAAGGGGGAGAAGATGTAACATCCCTCGCCACCTCGACCTAGAGCTCACATTGTAAGTAAATATCACTGTAAGTATCGACTATAAACCTCTGTCAAGTTGCGGTTATAATTGATATGGTTAAACGACTGAAAGCTTCGAACGACTAAAACGACATTTGGCGACAAACCCACTAGGGGGAAAGGGCTTTCCAGAAAAAGGGAACTAAGAAACTCAATGAAATAAATTGTTGTGTGCTTGTAAATGCTAAGAGAATAAGGAGTAGTGTTTAATCACTGGCATGGAAGTCTTTGGTATATAAAGTGGAGTCGATTAAGATAGACGATGCGTTAATTAATAAAAAAAGGGAACCATGCAACGGTTGAAGTATGAAGAGCTAACTCTTATATTAATTTCCATAATTCCTTATGTATAGTCGAAAAGCTCTTTTATACCACATTATTTATATGCTGAAGTAATTCAAGGCACTTATGACAAATACTCTTTAACAGATATATATATTTATATATATTAAAAGATAGCACAATGGGACACAATTGTAAGAAAAGCATATTGATACATGACTACATGCAGAAATTACAATGCAAATTACCTTTGAAATACATAAAGGTATACATATGTATATATTGATTCTCTCATGATGCATTAAATCCTACTATAGGATTCCAATTACAAGGAAATGGTTCTTTAGCAAATCACAATAAATGTTTATTAAAAAAAACCATTATAAAGGGTTAACCTAAAGGGGTTAACAAGTTAATAATATATATATATATATAAAAGCATCGAAATCTATGAGGAAATGGTTATTAAGTAATTTACAAAGTAAATAAATATTAAACCCATTGTCCGTATATTCTCACATAATATAGTTTAAAAAAAAGAAGCTTATATATATATATATATATAGCGAGATAATTACTAAGCTTGGTCACGGTTCTTCTTAAAACTCACGTCGATATTTTTTCTTCCTCCTTTGGTGAAAAGATTTAAAATGGAAATTTAAACCAGTATTGATAAAATCGAATGGCCATTTGGCACTTAAGAGGATAATCAATCCTTTAGTGGGCGGCCTGTATTAATTGAGTCTCTCCCTGATTAGGGGCATGCGGCGTTAAGAGATGTTGGTGACTGCAGCATTGATGGAGGAATTTTACTGCTGCGTAGTGCATGCTTGCAGGGCAGCACTGATGACGACTCATGCTACAGCTTTGATAGAGGCGTGTGTTGCTGCGGGGATGTCGAGCATGCACTGTACTTTTAGGTAGGTACTTGCTTTATAAGAAGTTTACCTGCTTTGAGGGGGAGGGTATGGAATGGCTAGTATTTTATCCTTGCATATCGTAGAAGAGAAGGTAGGGCACCACCCCTTCCAAGGTTAAAATGAAGAAATTTATCATCACGAGGCTGGGAGATACGCAACCTCTATGAATATTTTAGGTGGGGAAAATCGAGGACGACCTCTCTGAGAAGGTAGGTATGTTGTTGCATTTTTTTTTAGGACGTCCTGCATTGGTTGTTGGGTGATCCTTTGTAGGAATCGATCCCACATTACTTTGAATTAAATCTTTGAAAGAAAACACTTGCCTGAGTTTTTGAATTTAAATCTTTGAAGGAAAAACGTTTTGGTTGTCTTTTCATCTTGGCAAACCTGAAAGAAAATGTTTACCTGAGTTTTGCAATAAATCTTTGAAAGAAAACATTTGCCTGAGTTTTGAATTTAAATCTTCGAAGGAAAAACGTTTTGGCTATCTTTTCATCTTGGAAAACCTAAAAGAAAATGTTTACCTGAGTTTTGCATTAAATATTTGAAAGAAAACACTTGCCTGAGTTTTTGAATTTAAATCTTTGAAGGAAAAACGTGTTGGCTTTCTTTTCATCTTGGAAAACCTGAAAGAAAATGTTTACCTGAGTTTTGCATTAAATATTTGAAAGAAAACATTTGCCTAAGTTTTGAATTTAAATCTTTAAAGGAAAAACGTTTTGGCTGTCTTTGGCAAACCTGAAAGAAAATGTTTACCTGGGGTTTGCATTAAATCTTTGAAAGAAAACACTTGCCTGAGTTTTTGAATTTAAATCTTTGAAGGAAAAACGTCTTGGTTGTCTTTTCATCTTGGAAAACCTGAAAGAAAATGTTTACCTAAGTTTTGCATTAAATCTTTGAAAGAAAACATTTGCCTGAGTTTTTGAATTTAAATCTTTGAAGGGAAAACATTTTGGTTGTCTTTTCATCTTGGCAAACCTGAAAGAAAATTTTTACCTAAGTTTTGCATTAAATCTTTGAAAGAAAACATTTGCCTGAGTTTTGAATTTAAATCTTTGAAGGAAAAACGTTTTGGCTGTCTTTTCATCTTGGCAAACCTTAAAGAAAATGTTTGCCTGAGTTTTTCATTAAATCTGTAGCATCCCTCGCCACCTCGACCTAGAGCTCACAGTGTAAGTAAAAATCCACTGTAAGTATCCATCCTGACCTTATCAAAATATTTGATATGTTTGATAGAGTTAGGAGACTGGGAACTTGACGCGACTAAGAACGATTGGGGGAACGAATTTACTAGGGGGAAAGGTTAAAAATAATGAATGGAACCTCGGAAAGAAGAAAAATTCCCTTGATGGGATCGTGTTAGGATGAAGCAACTCACAAATATATTGATTTGTTTGGTTATCAAGTATTGGGTCGACAGAATCCACTTTCACATATCAAAGTG
>LPNX010723621.1:208033-223805 GCA_001517045.1 Pseudotsuga menziesii
TTAAAGGTGCCATTGTTAATGGAAATACGGTAGAGAATCAACATCAATTGCATTTTTCTTGTATATTAGCATTCAGTTACCCAATTCATCTCACTTTAAGCAAAGTAATCTGGAAGACACAAAAACAGAGACCTCACAGGAAATTCAATGCTGGGAAGCAAATTACTTTAAGAGATCACGAAAGTGGCATCTGTTAAGCTACCAAGAAGCAGGGTGGGATGAGCATTGGAGAGGACAATTCTTCAGATGCCTTGGGTTATGTGTATAGCTCTAGTCCTCCACACATTGATACTCATTCTCAACTTGGAAGCACTGGTGTAGTTTCATTATAGGAAGCCACACAGTTGGATTAAATTACAATACAATATAAAATCTCTAAGTTATAAGCCAAGAGAAAGAAATAAACAATCCCACTATCATTGTGGTAAGCCAAATATTGAAGCACACACCATGAGCCTTCAATATTCGCAAGACTTTACTGCCAGTGACACTCTTCACCTGTGCAATTCCATGGGAGTCACGAAGGATTACACCAATTTGTGAGGGGGTCAAACCCTTCTTCGCGAACTTACAGATACTATCTTCAACCTGGAAAAGCAAAATATCCAAGATAGCATTAGCAATGAGGATGTAGCCATGATGAAACGATTACTGGATAAAATATCCATCACTCACCAGACTAACATGCAGATAAAAAAGACAATATGGGAAGTTATAGGTACAATGCCTTCAAATGCCACGCTAGAGATATGCATTATTAATTTATTGGAGAAATCACTAAACTTGGCAGCGAAAATCAAGGAATATTCAAAAAAACTTGGCAGCTGCCCTTTTCTCTTATGCCTTTGCTGTTGAATCTTCAAAAAAATTGAATTTAACATATATGATATACCCAAGCCCCTAGGCATGAGTATTGTTAAAATTTAAAGAATCTAATTCCTTTTATGTCTATTTCTGAGTTCTATTCATTAAATTATAACCCAGATAGAGCACAGTACTACGATCTCATGCACAATTCCTCTTCAAGATACATCATTTTGGAACCTGATGACAGTGCTGTTAAACTATTCAACATCTTGTTGAGAAATTCTTATGGAATTGTTCATCTACTATACAACTTCCTCAAAATTTGCTCAAAGACTGCACATCATTACAGAGTATTTTGCTTCATGAGAATCTGATTTCAATGGAACAATTCCAGCAGGTACAGAGTTGTTCATTTGGGTATCAAAGCTTGGCTATTTTTACTTTTTGCTTGATTTTTATTATTATCATCACCATCATCTGTGTCTCCATGTCATACAGCAGAGACAATTGGAATGGAATGGCTGAGGGAGTCACAGAAGAGCATGGAATGGCTGATCTCTTTCAGCAACTGATTGACGTTAGTGGGGTTCATAACTGGGGTATTGTAGAACACAAAGTTCTTCAAGATCTGGGTTTAAATTGGTTTGATCTCTATTCTGTTGTTTGTCGCATTTTAGAAGTGTGGCAGAATAGGGAAGCTTCCCAAGTGCATGAGCTTATACTTGAAAGATATTGTTTTGTACTTGGATGGATCACTCTATCAGATATTGATGTTAAGGAAGCTGGTGCTTTGCCATGGAGTCCTGAATTGGGCAGAGACAAGTTGCTTGAAATTGAATACTTCATAAGTTTTAGCAGAATTCTGTGCCATAATGTTCATTTTGGCCATACAGGGGAGCTATCACAGCTGGCAAATATCATTCTAGATATACTCTCTTAGCTTCAAACATTATACAAAGAGCATAGTGTGAAGGAAAGTGGTTGGTTATTCTTAAGGCATAGTACATGGATGTCTTTAATTTTATCATTTCTCCAGGCAGGTCTGTGGAAATTCATTGCTCCAAGCAGGTCTTTAATTTTATCTGCAACTCAAAATTGCATGCAAAACATAAATTCCACTTCAAAGTTCAATGGGGACCCACTATTGAGAATTTAAAAGTGTTAACTGGATGCCTTACAAGACATGCCATTCGATGTGTAGCAACAATCCTGAGGTACAAAGCATCCCTTACATCAAGGATTTTCTGCCACAGCTTCAAAGATTATCTGGCAGTATCTGTCCCAGATTTGCTCAGGGACCAATAATCCTAACTTTTTCTATAAAATAACTCCTCCCTCCATCCTAAAATCACAAATTTGAGTTTTTCATAGCAGTCTGGTTTTTAGTTTGTAAGAATAATTTGGAGCAAATTATATTTGAAGATATGAATTATCTATGTTTCTGGTTCATGGTTTCTTTTTCATATGTGTGTTTTGTAGCATGAAGGCTTTCACAGCACATAATGACAATAAATATTTTGGTTACAAGCTTTGAAAATGTTACTTCAAACTTTGAAGAAATGCCACACATTCATTGATTTAAATATATTAATGTCAAGAAAACATCAAACAGAGAAAACCTGTTAACATTTTAAAAGCCATAAATAACCACATAATGATTCATTGATTCATCACATATTCACAATACTCAGGAGACAACCAAAATGAAAACTAAAATTTGCCTTTATGTATTAAGAGATTTAGGCAACAAACAGGAAATAATTACATTGAATACACAATAAAAATTTGCCTTTAAAGAGTACGCACTAGGCAGTATGATCAAACTACAATAAGAAGAGACATGATGTCTAGATCAACATTGTACATCTGATTCCCAATTCTCTCATGTGCATTAAAGGCATTTGAAGCTGCTTGTTGAGATAAACTTGAAGATGATTCTAGTATGATTAAAATCCTTTAGTGGAGATTGGACAGAGAAGTCTCCAAGGTTGGATCCTGAAAACCTACATCCAAATCCGTTGATTGATAATCTTATTTATTTTATGAGAAAAGACAAGATTGGGATATAAGTTTAGAATATTTTCATCTTTATTTGAACCCAACCTATTATGCTTTATCAAGAGGATAAAGCCACGGCCCACAAGCACTTAATTTTTCTTTGGTGGTGAAGAGCTAGACACTTGTCCTCAACTTACACAACCCTCAATCCACTTTCCAAAAGGCAACCATGTTTCCATTGGAATCCAATCTATCCAACAAGCCTGGAACAACCGAAAGAATAGAAGAAACGGGCAGATCCATCCACCTTCCAAATT
Organism: Pseudotsuga menziesii; assembly: GCA_001517045.1. Classification (NCBI taxonomy): domain Eukaryota; kingdom Viridiplantae; phylum Streptophyta; class Pinopsida; order Pinales; family Pinaceae; genus Pseudotsuga; species Pseudotsuga menziesii. The sequence continues at coordinate 211,156 of LPNX010723621.1, forward strand.
GAGCTCTGAGGTAACCTCGGATTTTTTCCCACCAGCTAAACAACGTGGCAATGAGACCTAATCTCTTGCATAAATCTCAATTCCATGAGAAAAGAAGGTGAATAATATTCTCTCCTAGAACTTCTTTATGAATGGTCCAACGATGTGCAACCACCAAAACTCTCACTCACCAAGGAAAAATTGGATTTTCATGGAAACCAAACTCAAAAAAAGAGAAAATCAAGCTGCTAGATTGGAACAACCAAACTATCAAGGGAAAAAGGAAATCCACCATCTTCCAAATGGATCACTAAGGTAAAATGAGAATTCGCACCACCAGCTAAACAACATGGAAGTGAGACCTTATTTCCTGCAACAACCTCAACGACATGAGAAAAATTGAGAGGATTCCACCTCCATCCTCTTTTCGGACGGTCCTCGGGTTACACAACCCTCCATTCACTCTCTGAAGGGAAATTAGGTTTCCATGGGACCCCAATCTATCCAACAAGAGAAAAGTTGGGCAACAAATTGGAACAACCAAATGAAGAGTGGAAACAAAAAGAGATCCACCTTCCAAACCGAGTATTAAGGTAACCTAGGAGTTTACCTCACCAGCTAAACAACGTGGCAGTGAGACCTTATCGCCTTTGGAAACCTCAATTCCCTGAGAAAATAAAGTGAGAACATCCCCCCAAACCCCTTTGTGACTTCCCTTGACATGCAATCATGTCTCACCAAGGCAAGTAATTCGGATTTTCCATGAGAATCCAATCCTCACAAAAGATATAAATTATTAGGGTCAAATTCCTCATTTTGTTAAGTAACAGAAGCAACAGTTTGAAATTTGAAAAGACGCTGAATTGATTGAGCTTGTGAGACAGTTTTAGTACAAATGTTTATACTTAGAAATACACTCCTTGATTGAAAAAAAAACCAACAAGTACAATGGGGAAGAGAGAATATACCCTTGCTATTGACATCTGCTCCATATTCTAGAAGAAGGTTGACACAATCATTAAAGCCATTTGCTGTTGCAATGTGCTGATAACAAAAAAAAATAAAATACTAAGTTTTAATCAGTTGTACCTTGAAATTAAGAAATATTGTACATAAGAATCATAGGAATGTAAGAGAAGGGTTGCTAAAAAAATAAATACCATGAAACTTTAATGATCAAAATGAATTTTAATTTTGAAATTTACCAAGGGCGTGCAGCTGTTGCAGTCTGATTCATTAGGATCCATCCCACTTTTCAATAATTGCTCCATAAGAAGACTATCTCCTATTGAAGCAACAAAACATAGACTAGAAGGCACATCCATTCTTCCTTTTTCTATCAACTGCTCTATCTCTTTTGACAGTTCTCCAAAAGTTGGGTTCTTCAGTTCCTTCAATCACTAGAATCACATCAACATGAGGTTTAGTATGCCTGCGATACTCACGAAGGCATTAAAATAATACATTTAATTAAACCTATTCCTACAAAATATACTCCTATGGTAAGTTCACTCAGCGTATTTATTGTAATTCTTGCTTACAAACCTTATGAAGGTTGTTCATGATAGTTGTTCCATCTGCAATATTGGATTGCACAATATTCATGAATGAATTGTGATTTACATGCAAAAGTTGAGAAAGCCTCTTGTACGGACTGTGTATGGTTGTGATCTGTAACAAAGCATTCCAATTTCTCCAAATACATCTCCGGGATGGGACTGCCCAAGAATCTTGAATGCAAAAGGAGATAAGATTACAACTTAAACTAACTGAATTATTTAATTTTGTGGTTTCAAAACACCGTAGAGGCTTCCAATGCAGGAGGAAAAACAAACTAAGTCATTGTGGAAAGAACCACGTCATTTTCTGTACTTCAAATTATCCAGTGTGACCCTGAAAAACATAAAGTGAAATAAATGGTTGTTCCAAATTTAATTGTAGATAAGTTGTAGCCCTTCTCATTCCATGCTTGTCATGTAAAAACTCCCTAGAAAGACTGAGGTTTTGGAATGTTTCCCTCTTGACAACAAGATATTGAGAACAAAATAATCACTTTTCTTTTAGAAATTGTAGCTTGCCTGGTCTGTTCTATCCTTGTCTGCTAGGATGTCCTGCAAAGAGAAACAAAAATCCTCTATTATCTTAACTCCCCATGAACATTACCAAACATTTGTCCGGTTCTCTGATTGAAAATGAACATTTAGGAAAAAGGAACAAAGAAAACCAGTGAAAACATCGAAAAATATACTTACCACAGCACCTGACACTAACACATAAAAATACGTGGGTGCTTCATTTTGTAAAATGACATCCTTTCTTGGGGGCAAGTACTCTGCCTTCATCTCTGAAACCTTTCCAAGAATAAGAAACTACCAGGTCAGTTATTTCTCTATGCTTTTAAACTAAAGCCGACTAGCAAAGACAAAAACAATGGCCTTCTTATCATAATTACACGATATTTACCAACTGGAAAAGGAAATCATGTGACACCCCTTGGAAAAGATACACTTTATCAACAATGGGGGAAAACGGGTAGTTTGCAATACTTGTACGGATTGCTTTTGGAAGACCATTCAATGTTTCTTCTTGCTGCAAGTCCTCTGTTCTGAATTTCAGGCGCAAATGTGATAACATTTGGTCCTGTAATTGCGGTGGCAGTAGATTCCTAAAAGAAAATCTTGAAGCTGCTTGAATTGTGTCCCTCTGCACTTAAAATGAATGTCATATCCTACAATTAGTTAGGAATTTTGCAATGAAAAGAGAAAACATATATTTCCTAAAAACAAGTCTACTAGAAACATATTACTTACAAATCTCCTGGTCTGGCTTGTGCCATGTACAACTAAATTTGTCATGTTTCCTATCAAGTAGGCAGTCAGACCCAAATTGAACAACATGTAGAAGATATCAAATATCATTTCACTAGTATTTTGAGCATGCAGGTCTCCATAGCCAACAGTGGTAAGAGTGGTAATGGAAAAATAGATTGCAGTAACATAGCGAATCCATAGGCTTTTTGTAACAAAATCTGGAATTGCAGCACCAATCCATGTCCTGTTCGGATCATGATGTGTAGAAGCAAGCAGATAATAAAAACATGCAACACAGTGAACCGCAAACAGTGTTACCTGCACATTAGAGCCAGCAGAGCTTCAAATTCATTGTGGGTCAATATTATTTGCAACTATAGATTTCCTATGGCGTTCCAGTGAATTAGGAAAAATAGGGTTCTTGGTGTTTAACTTACACATATTAGCTTTGCACAGCGTGTATAGAAATAGTTGAATCGGATATCCTTCTCTAGTCTTGCGAACAGAGCACTGAATCGTCTTAAACGCCAGAGGCGCAACATACTAAGAGCGCTTAAAGGGAACCTTAACCCAAGTTTCGCTCTGAAGAATCAACTAGCTGCCTCAAAGGGAACGGTTGAACATAAATCAAATAGGAACCATGTGCAGATATACCTGTGTCACCCAAGGAAGATGATGAGATAGTGTTTCTCAATAAGTGGAATTCCTATCAATTGCAGGTTTCAAGCTTATTCAGTGAAGGAAAACCCTTTGAAAATTGGAAAATCAACTAACTTTTTAGCAATTCTCTTGTGTCTGTCCACTAGCAAGTATGTTCTTCTCTCGAGGTAAGCTACGAAGAAAGTGGATTGAGGGTTGTGTAAGTCGAGGACCGTCTAAAATAGAATGGGATTCGATCTCGAGCCTTTCCTTTGCTAACTTTGCTTCCCCCAACTCCCTACGAAGCTCCTCCATTTCTCGACCTCTCTCCTCGAATTCTGCAAATTTGTTAATCCAGAAACACCCAAAACAATAAAAATTAACATAAAACACAAATCCAGTCCTCTGGTTTCCATCCATTTCGCCATTAATCCAATACAAAATTCAAACCAGATAACCCAAAAGTAAAACCCCAGATGTGATTTATTTCATTTTCTTCTTACACTGACACAGCTCTTTTAGGGAATCGAACTTGGGCTGAACATAGTAACGAATATTGAATGGTTTTGAACATGTACTTACCATTTGAAGTTGAACCAAATAAGCTCTGTGTTCCTTTCATGGCTGAAACGGGGCGATGTTTGGTGGATTTGAATATTTTAAGTGGGTTTCAAGTGGTTTAACGAGTACGACCGCCTCTAGTCAATGTTTTGTGATTGTTAGGAGAATTGAGCATTTCTGCTGCCATGACAATGCAGGTCGCCGATCGTTGAGGAAATGGAGTGTTTGAGTGCCTAGAGGAATAAAAGACGCGCCTTCTTTCTGTTCAAAAGATGCACCTTCTTTTTGTAAAAAGTCAACAAAAGACGGTGTCGTCGCTATAGCGACGGATAGGCATGGATACAGCGACATCCAAGGCTTTAGGCATGGATATAGTGACGGATAAGAGTCCTGGCGTGCATACAATGATGGCTAGGAATGGATACAGCGACGCCTCGTTCCTGTTATATCGGATTTTACACCAAAAAGTAAGAAACGTGGAAAACCTCTGTGGAAAAATCCGCGCTTTTGTACTAGTGTAGATATGGGAAAGGCGATAATAGTTGGACTATAATATTTATAAATTATGGGCAATATAAATTACACTCTCATTTCTATAGAGAGAGTCTCGCTTCGAATTAAGGAAGGCATAACTCTATTTCTAGCAAACCTATTTTTGCTGGTAATTTAGGGTGAGTTAAATTAAAATAAAAGAGAAAAGTATTGTTATTAATATTCTCTTTTATGCAGAATTTAATTAAGGAGTAAAAACTCAACGTTACTGCAATAAGAGGAAAACTGAAGCATAATGGCTGGCTTCCAGCATGCCCAGAATCCCTCTTGCACGTCCAAAATAGAGCAGATTTTAATTAAGCAGTAAATACTGAACGTTACTACAGTAAGAGGAAAACTGAAGCATAATGGCCGGCTGCTAGCATGCCTCTAATCCCTCTTGCACGTCCAAATTAGAGTCCACCTCAGCACTGATGATGGCACCGATGATGGCAGTGTTGGTGCCTTAATTGGTGAGGATACCAATGCACTCTGAAAGAAGGTTGTTACTCCCCGTTATTTATTGGGTTACAGTTCTCTATGAAGGGGACTTCCAAGCAAGAACATTTGCACAGCTAAAGCGTCCCATAATTTGGATCTTTGGGGAAAGCTGATTCTGTATACGACTTACTTCCCCTATGCACGATTTTCCAATTAGCTGCGATAAGGGTATGATTTAAATCTGCATGTTATCTTTTCCATGTTTTTTTTGGTATGGCTGAAAACAAAATGGTTGTTCCAGATCCATTATTATGTGATCCATAATGCATTGTGTGGGAATCGTTATTTATAGGGTTGATATGATTATCGATTGAGGATGTTATTTCTACCTGTTGTTTTCGTTCAGTAAAAATGAAATTTCTAATCGAGACCCATTCTTGGCTGACCCTCAATGCTTTGTTTGAATGACTATGAATCGACATAACCATTCCTTATGTTAACCTCGGCATATAGTTTTTTTTTAATTAATAGGATCTATGTAGAGATCGTATTTTGTGATATGACCTAACCTCGACATGTGGGTTTCCATGTAGCTAGAATTTAAGGTATGGTTTAACCCCCCTGCCTGGTAGTTTGAAAATGGGATTATTGTTTTTTTTTTATCCGAACTAGTTCAATAATATATGATACCTGCAAAAGCTTATTATTCCTATCTGCGTTTTAGCATGGCTTCATTATAACCAGTGCTTCAACATTCCAACTAGTGAGTTGGTGATGTTTATTTTATTTGTTTTCCTTAAGAGCTGACAACATGGGCATGCGTTTCTTTTTGTTTTTCCACTGCCTGCATTGAGGGCATAAGAGGCGTTATCCATCTACCCACTCGAAATCTATATAAATTTACAATAATAATTATCAAAATGGGAAGAGGCGTCATCTATCTACTATTCTTGGCCAGTTTCCTCTTCGTCTCTGAATCTAATATTTTGAACGTTGCCCATCACTAAATTGTCCCCAAAAGTCGGGTTCTTTAAATCGTCGAAGGGATTCTGTTGTGAATATGATGAGAAGAATACTGCAACAGAAGCTATTTCATTTTTCATCGTACCCATTTCACAGTGGTAGAAAAAAAATTGTTTAGCAGTCTCAATTCAAAATCACAAATTCACGGAGGAGTCATCACAGAGATTTCCTTTTCCGGCTAGAGCGACACCGAGCTTTGCACATAAAGGGTTTGGGTGCTCATTTGCAATTCAAAAGCATTTTCTCTCAAGACAAGCTCAAGTAAACACTACAGGACCTATTACAGGAATAGTTGAAGTTCCATTTGCACAAACAGGGAGACTCAGTTGAAGAATTTCAACGACTTTGTGAAGTCCAAAGTGATAAAGCAACTATTGAGATCACAAGTCGCTACAAGGGGAAAGTCTCTCGAGTAAGATTCATTCCAGGAGATATTATAAAGGTGCGAAAATCATTAGTGGCCTTTGTGATTGGAGAACTTTGTAAATGAAATTTATAATCTAATGGTATACAATTTAATTTGGATGATCATTACACGTGATAGTTTTAATGCATCTTTATGTATTGTAACCCTGTTTGTTTCAAGTTTCAACTCGAAAATCTGCATAAACTTTCAAATGCCTTTACTGTAGAAACATTCTTTTTCTTTTAATTTCTAGCTCAAGGGGAGACTTATATACATGTATACTTCCTCATAAATTCTTATTTTACTAAAACAGAAGCATATACTTTATTTTCCCTTATAGAGCAATACAGAGTAGATAACAATAAGATTTTATGTTAAACTGATTATAAACAGTTGTTTGCACCTCAATTGAGAAATTGCCACCCAATCAGTCATTATGAAGTCTATCAAATTTGGCAGAATGTAATATCCATCTACTCAAAGAGAATACTTCTCCATGCTGAACCATAGATAGGAACATTGAATATCGCAATGTTTGTATTCCTAAGAGCTTCAGTAATCATTATGTGGTAAGCCGTTTTTCTTCTGGCTTATGCGATGACACTAGAGGGCCTATCTCTGTGTGCATCCTTGATTGTATTCCACTACTGCTTCGGAGGGGACATTATTGCTATAAATTGAAAACCAAATATTGATTTCGTTGACGAAGATCTGTAATAGTCTTAATCCACTATGGTTCCATTCAACCTTTTTAATTTAAACCTATCCTAGTAGATTCGTGGCCCCAGCTCGGGGGTGGCTCCTGGCGGAACAACACACGCCAGATGGAGCCAATGGATGGGAGGAAAGTCGCGGTCAAGTTTCTAGTCGCTCCTTGATTTGTTTTATTAAGTAAATGTTGTGTTGTGTTCCTTGAATAATCAGTATGGGAAGGCATACTTGGTAGTATAATTGCATGATTAATATGTTCTACTTAAGTAATGGTATTTATGATGCTCTTATTTCTTTTGTGAACTCACATGTTTGATGACCAGCTATAGTTGCAGAGAAGCTGCCACAACGAGGGGAAAATCACCCTATGACGATAGCATGGCCGAGATAATGGCTTATGTATATATATGTATATACACAAATGGGTAATTGAATTGTCACAAAGATAGCACTTTTATTTATTCATTTAAATGAAATTAACTAACCATGTCTTGTACTTTGAAGCAGGGTTTAGTCTCTTATTCAGCCATTTTCCTTCTCTGACCATTTTCCAAGGGAAGCAGGAGCCCTCATAACACCCTGCACCAAAGAACATTATTTCTCGCTATGGTCATATTCAAAGAACAGTCCTCTCACTATTATATTGTATATGTATTGTTTTTTTTGTGATTGTCGAATTTCATTGGTGACTATTGGAACCCAATAGAAATTAAAAACCTTGATTTCCTTATTTACAACATTAGTAGACCATACGATATTAATATCAATAGCAGAAATAAATAATGGCATACGCTGAGTCTGTCTTTACACTTGAAGGGCTTGAATGGAACTGTTATTTTCAGCTGAATAACCGTTTTCCTTAATTCTGATCAAAGCTTAATTATCAATGACTTTTCACTCGTGTCTGGGAGAAGCCTTGTTTTTCTACTTTGACATAGACAAATCTGTCAAGCTTTAGGGGTACACTACATGGTGGTATGTAAACAAAAAAATGTTTGATTCCTATGAGTAGAGCTTCTTTGAGGGAAGATTTAGTCAGATAAGGCATAATATGCAAGTTAGTTTATGTTATCAACAGAAAATCTAGTGAATGGATATAAATTGTCGGATGGTTGTACTACCCTACGTGTAGTTCAGCCTTTTCTTGATTGGCCATGCTCCATTTTAATTACCATATCTGATATGTCACTAACATGTTCTGTAATAACAGCAAAACAGAAAGAAAGAAAAAAATATATTAACCCCCTCTTTTACACTTAATGGCATTGATGGTATCAGAGGGGTGTTACAAAATCCTTGAAAGAAATGACCCTTCTCCTCATGCTAGAGGGTTATGTGTTTGGAAAAATATTGTGATGCATCTTTTATTGTCTAGCCTACGTTTTCCAACAAAGGAGTTTGGTGATATTTCCTTACCTACGTTAAGATCTGTCTTTATATGTTTACCTGCATTTTATGTATTTTCTTATGTTGAGGATCATATTTATATTATACTGCAGACCTTCAATCCACGCTTTTTATTTTGTAGATCTATATAAGCATGTTGTATTGTGTTAACATATTTTTATTGCATGTGTTTATGATCAAATATGGAGCCTGTAGTTGTTCCTATGATTTGATAACTTTTTGATGCATGCATGTTTGATCAACTATGGAGAATGTATTTGTGCCTACAATTTGTAAATAATATGCCTGCGTTTTATACAGATATGGAGCATGCATTCTTTTCATGCATTTTGTTCAAATCTGGAGCATGTATTTGTTCGTGCAATTGTAAAGAATATGCCTACGTTTTGTACATATATGGAGCATGCATTTGTTTTCCGTGTTCTGTTCAAATATGGAGCGTGTGTTTGTGCCTACAATTTGTAAAGAATATTCCTGCATTTTGTATTGACAAAAGGCTCTATGTGTAGATCATGATATTTGAAACATTTTCTTGTGTTTTCTTTTAGGGAAAAACAGATCTTTGCATAGATCCTGATTTTGGTAAATAATATGTCTGCATTTTTGTTTGATGAATGGATCTCTATATAGATCGTGATTTTTGTAAAGAATATTCCTACATTTTTGTATTGATAAAAGGGTCTCTGCGTATATCATGATATTTGAAACGTTGCATAGATCAGTGTATTCAAACCTAGATCATGACCCCTACGGTAATGGGAAACAAAATATTTTCCTTCGTTGATTTATGAATAGGTTTGGATGGTTACACAGATTGTAACCTCTGCGTTGATGGGAAAATAGTCATTGCTTACTTGGGAATTAAGAACAAACTTGAATATATGTTTATAGATGGAGACCTCTTCCAAACAAACCCAGTGTATGCTTTTCCACGTACAGAATGATATAGACATTAGAAGAAAATGTTGTAAGCGGAATATCATACAATTCAGATTTGGTAGAACAATGCTAGTAAATATTATATTTGGGATAGGCGATTTAGATACAACCTATGTTTCTAGGGATAATATACTATATACTCTACATCATTTTCACATGCATGATGTAGCTATGTAGTATGCATTGGGAGTATCTGATTTCTTATAACCCTACCTTAGTGGGTTCGTTGCCCAAGCTCGGGGGTGACTCTAGGTGGAGGAACGCACGCCAGATAGAGTCAGTTGGTTGGGTGGAAAATCGAAGCGAAGCTTTCAGTCGATCCAGTCTTGTAACGTAGAAAATGAAGTTTTAATTTGGTTTTATTTTCTAGTTATTAGTGTTAGTCGTTAAAGTGGCTAGCTGCATTTATAAAATAAGTTTATATTCTCTCTTTTAATAGTTGAATATTTAATGCTAAGTTGTGAAGTGCAGGAGGATGCGGACGATGAAAGTATGGTAGGGAACTATACAATATATATGCATTCGATTATTTATCCTATTCTGTAACTGTCTAATCCCTGTTGTATCTTGACAGCCGCCTCGGAGATTTTTGTCCCTTCGCCTATTGCTTGCACTTGGATTGCTCGATAAATGAAGCAGTAAAAGCTTCTTTAACGTTCGTAAATTCTCTAAAATTCCCATCGGTAATATGAATCCCACATGTTGGTAAGTAATAATAAAATGGATAATAGATAAGATAATCGATGATATGTTACAATGGTGGCCCTGCCTTAAATATGGCTTGGGCATTTGAAATGAGGAGACACCTCATTTCATAACCTAACTTAGTTAACCTAATTATTTAATTATTATCTTATTTTATGTTTGTTACAATAAACACTATAAGTTTGGTGTTATGGTTTTTATTCATGCATAATTTAAAGCTTGTTGGTATATCATTATGTGAGTAAGACATCATACCTCTCATGCATTTGTTAACTGTGGCTATTGTGGGTGTATAGGAGTAATGGTTGAGTCATCCTGCAATAAATGGACTCAAGCTGACTGTAAATGGGCATAACTTTTATGCACTTGTTTATGTTCCTGTGTAGTCTGGGTATAAAGTAAGTGGCATGTGGATTTAATGATAATATTCTCCTGTTCTTTCTTGTGGTTTGTATTATGAATCGTCCTTTACGACTAAGTTGGTTTAGGAAGATGGTTATATGGCATAAGGATCTCATGGGAAAAATAAATAATATGTATGTTATCTTTTATGGATGTTTTTATGATCAAACAACGTAAAATGAGCTTAATCCAATTAGCATAACTAAGTCTTCGTGATGTAGAGAAAGTAGTTTCGTATTCCTTCTAAGAATCAATTTCAGTTCATTGGGATGTCACAATTTGAGTGTCCTTGATATTGTTATCTTAGGCGCTTTTGGTATATTACCTTTTATTTTTTCTCATGGTGACGAAGTTGTAGAAATTCTTTTTATGTATGAATTGAATCTAAGAATGACTTTTAAGAAAAGATTGCTTCTTAATCCTTAATTTGGTATAGGAAGGTAATACTGCAAAAGATAATTGGAATAATGTTACTGTTATCTTACAAATTTATGGTATGCACAATAAGCCGTCTTCAAGGCACCATGATGATGACATGTTGTGAATTACGTTAAAGATAATTCTCAAATGATTGTTTACAATGTGCATAAATATTTATTAACAAGGTTGCTGCTAACAAATTTGACTCCTCTGTAGTAATAATGTAAACATAAAAACAAAATCTCTGCATACATTGGCACCTAGGTACAAGAGGGGCACTACATCATTGATATCATGATTATATTTGGTTAACAATCTTAGTGTATATAATGCAATTTATAGAGTGCTTCAATTTGAATATATTGACCTTTTATGGTAATCTACCACTTGCTTAAATTCTATTATCATTTTCATATTATGATTTATCATTGATATCATGATTATATTTGGTTAACAATCTTAGTGTATATAATGCAATTCATAGAGTACTTCAATTTGAGTATTGACTTTTTATGGTAATCTACTACTTGTTTAAATTTTGTTATCATTTTCATATTATGATTTATCATTGATATCATGATTATATTTGGTTAATAATCTTAGCACGTATATAATGCAATTCATAGATTGATTCAATTTGTATATTGTCTTTTTATGGTAATCTACCACTTGTTTAAATTCTATTAATAAAAAATATTGTATATAACAATAAAAATAATGAAAATCCATGTAAGACACAATAAGAATAATGTACACAAGTATTTTAAAACTTTTATAATCTAATTTTTTATTTTAGAAAATTTAATTGAACAAAAGTAAGAATTATTGCTATTTACTTGATCCATATCATAGTGTTAAAAAGTTATGGCCAATCAATACAATTCATCAATCAATTTGATGTACAGATGTTCAACAATCTAAGAACAATATATCATATAATTTTCATCAATTTGATAGACATAAGCTCAACAATCTAAGAAAAATATAATATAAGTTTCATCAATTTGATGTACATAAAATCAACAATGTAAGAACAATATCATATAAGTTTCCTCAATTTGATGTACATAAGCTCAACAATGTAAGAACTTGATATCATATTTATGTACAATTTATCAATTTGACATGTACAACAATATAATCTAAGAATATATCATATTTAAGCTTCAAAGAGACACGGATCTCATGATTTGACAATTTCCTAACACGTACTCAAGTGCATAACATTATAATTTTGAACAATGCATTTTTAAGGAATGTGATTAAAAAATCATCAAAACAATAGCTAACTTATCAATAATCACTCTATTTGAGTGTCACAATTATAAAACCAATTAAGATGTCCTTGATGTAAAAATTATGTATCATGTTCAACATGTTTCAAATTAGAAATAAGATCGTAAAGGAATTCCGTCTTCAATTCTTCATTCATGATCAAATTTTGGCATCTTCCATCTTCTAGCTTTAAATTTTTTATTTAATTTAACTTCTATCAACTTTATGCGAGCTGCGCATACCAAATAACTATATTGGCAGCATATGCCATCAGGTTGATAGTCTTTAAAGTGAACGAAAATTTCAGTTTGATGTGTTTCTTGAAAAAAATAACCTTTTAATAGAATTGACCCTCTTTCATATATAAAACCTTTGTCATCATAGTCCTCCAATAATTTCAT
>LPNX010723621.1:226114-236677 GCA_001517045.1 Pseudotsuga menziesii
ATCACCATTAGTTGATATTGCAATGTCCTCTAATTCCAACTCCTCAAAGCTTGCGAGTGGCATTTTATGTTTTAGATTAATTTCATTTTGTTCCCAGGTTTTAACATAATTGTCATTGATGTGTTCACAAATGTCTATTGATTCTGTGTCCTCCATACAAATTGGAAAAAGCATGTTAGCTTCCTACTATCAAATGAAAAAAAAAATTGGAAGGTTTTTGTTTTGATTGAGTGTAAATATTGATTTCCATGAATGGTCCTAGCATCATATGGGATTGATTTTCTATATCTTGGATTCCAATATGCCCCAAAAAACTTGTCCAACATAAGCAATTTACATGTACATGTGAGTAAAATGTTACTAGATGTACATATTAAAGTCATTCCAAGTTGAATAAATTTGTTTTGAAAACAAAGTTCATACCTGCGCACATCCTTTGATTGTTGATTGTAATCATGGATGATATTTACATGATGCCAATAAACAACTTTATTAGCACACACAAAACGATAATAAGAATGGTCCATTTGATGCCTTCAAAGTGCTCGTTTTACACACGCCCATGCACCATCGTGCTCTCCTTTTCCATGACCAGTTTCAAAACAAATCCAACGCTGTTTAATAAAAACACATTATGAAGGCGACATAGCCTGAAGAATGATCGTGAAGATTTAAAATGCCCTACACATCCATCTGACCATATCCAATGTTCATTCATTAAAATTCCACATGTTTTCAATTAACCATAAATAATATCAAAACAATGTTGCACATAATCCATATCATGTGTGTGATCATCGTTGATATAGAAATGGAATTCCTTGATCACATGTCGATTGTCATTCATTCTTTCTATATCATCAATATTGTGTTGAGAATATCTATATAGAACATGGAAAAATATAGAAACTTGATCAGAATGATAATATTCACTTTGTATTTTTTTGTTGTTGCTTCAAATGTGTAAATCTCTGCGAAATCAACCACAGAAAAAATAGTCCCTACTGGAAAAACATCATGTGATTGTTTGAATTGTATGTCTTTCCATCATTCTCTATGTGAATTTTTTATGTATTTATAAATTTCTTTTTTGAACTTCTTCAAAAACTCTTTAACACTCATTTTATCTTCTTGTAAATCTATCCTTTTCGAAAGAGCGTTTGTAGAACTTGTAGAATTGTGGGAATAAGTGACATATCATATCTCTTCCAATAAACTATTATATCTTACAATGACTGATCATTAATATCAATAGGATATTTATGGTGGAAAAAAGCTATATTTCCACAATGATCACATTTCTTTCCATTGACACATCTTTTGTTTTAAAATATCTCGTGACTATCTCTTTCACATAGAATTTCAGATATAAAAGAACGAATTGTGGAAGAAGGTGAATTCGACCAAAATGTTTTACCAAACTGAATGAATGTGTCATACTATATATCAAACTGAACATGATAGCGAAAAAAAATGTGTCACGAATAGTGATAGGTCTAACATACCATGTATTCTGTTGTATAAATGCATTGATTGACAAATTCACTTCTCTGTATTCATCTTTGAATTTATTGAACAATTGTATTTGAGTCATCTCCAATATATGTTTTGGATTAATTTCATACTGATTTCGAGATATTGTTCGTCGTATCATATGCATTGAATTTGGTGAAACACGAGAATTTTCCACCCAATATGCATGCATCATAGCTTTAACACTTTCACCGACCCTATATTTATAGGGTTGTCAATAAATAATTTTCCAACAACCAAGCTCATCATTTGCATCTATTTGTAATCGAAATTTGTTATATTTGTATAACATTTTCCGTGAAGTTCCAATAACTTTTGTGATATGCGTTGTCAAACATTTTTGTCTAGTACTAGATGAAATAATCAATGTTTGTATCATTCTACGTACAACACTAGTATCTTTCTTTCTGGATTTTTCTTCACCTTTGAATATTTTTTCTTCTTTTGAATACCCCGTAATGACCAATATTCCCTCAAATTCTTGGATACTAACAAACACCTCAAAATTTGAGCTTGTGTTTCCACTAATTCTTTTTCCAGAAATTGTTCATGTATCTTTTCAGCACAATATCGTACAATATGGTAAGGTTTTGTGTTTCCAAAATTTTCTCTATCAACATTCTGTAACTATTAGGATTATTAATCCTCCCTCGTCCAATTTGGTCATATGTCTAAATCAGGATTCATGTCTAAATCGAGAGTCCATCTAGTCTATTTTTAGTCATTAGCACCATTGGGTTCACTTGGCCTAATTGGGGCACATGTTTCAGTTACTAAAGTGTGTGGAACACTAATTGAGGCTTACTGCCACTAGTTGCACTTAATTGCATCAATTTAGGAGCCTCCTAGACCAATCCCTACAATTTAGGAGCCACTGGGAGTGCCGAAACCAACCAAGGTCAGTTTAGTTCAGTTAATGACTAGTCAGGCTAAGTTAGGAGTAAGTTACATTTAGTTCTAGTCCTCTACATTCAGTTAGCACTAGGTTTACTTGACTACACTCATGAGGGGTGCCTTTATAACCTACCATGGTCATTTTTCCTTAGTCAACACTAAATGTAACACTTGAGTTGTGTTTTAGAACTTCGATGAACTCAAGTTATGGTTTAGACAAGATCAGTTAACTATTGAGTCCCTGGATATTGATTTAAACAAGGTCTTAGTTACCTACAGTCAAGTAGAGTCTAATCAATTCAAATTTACTCATGTGGATTTGAATTGCTTATGGATATTAAATCCATTGTACTTCATTGTAATTATTATCTAATTACTCTTTGGTTAATGAAAAGCATTCATAGCTGCAAGCCATTTTTGCATTTTTTCATTCTTCAATAACTGAGTAAATTGTGTGATATATCTTGTGAGTTGTGTGTTTGTCCATAGATATATGTGCTCAATTTAATATGGTATCATATCCTCGGTGGACAAGGCACTTCTCCTCCTTAGATCTCCTACCGGATCATTTTTGAGCAAAATTGATGCTTCCAACTCTGCACCAGAAGTAGAAGGTTTACCACTTAATACTCCAAGTAAAGGAATTGTTGATCAAGCTTGCTTGATCAACTATGCTGGGTGTGATGAAAACCTGAAATGTGCAAGTTGTCAACCTTACAGTTCCCCTTTTTTGTTTTTTGCAGGTACAACTTCGAATGGATTCATCAGTTCCTCTTCTCACCCTGTCCACAAACTATTCAGAATGGAAGAAGAAGATGATTTCATCTCTGATGAGACAAGGTCTCTGTCGAGTGTCTATTGGACTCATTAAAGTGTGTTTTACTAAGAATTACTGGCTGAATAAATGTGATGGATATTTTGGAACAATAGCAATGTGTCTGTCTCCTAGCTTGCACTACATCATTAGATCTATTGAAGACCCGAAGGAACTTTGGAAAAGATTGGACAGAACCTTTGGAGTGATTGATGAGGATCATAATAGCATTTTGGAGAGAATATCCAGCACCATATGTACTCTTGATACAAAATTCTCAGCCTCCACTCTCTCTGATGAAGTTATTCAAGATGAAGAAGAAGCACAAGCTTCTACACAGTCAATTTGAATTGAAGACAGTCTCCATGCTGTGACTCCTTCTCCTGGTGCTCCAGAAGTTCATGATATCTCTGATATCTCATCTACTCATATTTATGAAACATAAGAAGACATTTGAATCTCTGATATTGAAGAAAAACACTGATGCACTTCCATGCAAACATTCACTGGTGATTTTCCTTTGAATTCTATGTCAAATTTACCAGTAATTGCTTCCGAAAGTGAAGAGAAATTTGATTTTTATCCCTCTAATGTTGTTGCTGGTGTGAAAATATGTGATGCCTTGGATATTTTGGAAGAAATATCAGATTACTAGATTGATCCATTCACTCCCCATGATCTAGATTTTCCAGCAAATTCCTGCAAGATTGCATGCACCAAAATTCAAAATTTTGAAGAAGAAGAAAGTTGTGCATCCACTGTCTCGGTTAACCATTTATTTGAAACCGATATTAACCTTATTGGATATGATATGATATTATTTAGATATGATATGATATTTCTTGTTTTAATATATCAAATTCATAATCTTTCAGTACTTCTTGTTTCTGTTCTCATCAACGGTGTGAAGAAACAAGTACCACAAGTCTCCTACAAAACTGTTGCTGGGGATTTGATTCCCTTTCACATTTTTGGATCTATCGTGAACCTATTTAGATCTGAATTAATCTCTGATATGATATTATTTGGTTCATATTTTAAAATCCAAGACCTTTCAGTCATGCTTGTAGATGCTCTCACCATTTCCGGTGTGAAAAATCAAGTACCACACTTTCTCTTCAAAACTGCCGATGGGGATTTGGTGTTATATTCCTCATATGAGGTTGCTGATATTTTATTATGTGATTGATTAGCTATTTCAAAAGCTATATCAAACTATGGAGCTCAAGAATTTTCTCTCAACAGTCCCAGTGCTTCTCTACCATTGATCACATGCTCATCTCCTCACAGTACTGGCAAAGAGGAAGATTTTATGCATCCGCCTGGACACTTGCTCCTAAAAATTGGAGTTGTTCTTACCACTCATGTTTTTCTGTTCATGGATGAAACATATCAGTTTATTGAGTGTTCCTCACATGTTCTGAATCCTCAAGAATCTTTTCTCACTTATCAATTGACTTTAGTTGCTCTACATGGGTCCAGTCTTCATCCGATAGCTGTCTATATTTCTGATTTAGTTGAGCATATCATTCTTCTTCCAAAGAGGAAGATTCCTCCAGAAATAATGATGGAGAGTTTCACATGCCAGGCCCCAAGATACCTGTGCACAGAAGAACCAGATTGATCCTCATTCTGTCTGCTTAATTAGAGGGGGGGATTTTTTCCCATGTGGTTTTTCCCCAGCACCTTGTTTTTGAGCATTTACTTTACTTTACTTGATGTAATGGGTGACCTATGGTCTTAGTACCAAGGCCCACATATTTTCCAAGTTAGCATTCAGGGGGCGTGTTAGGATTATTAATCCTCCCTTATCCAATTTGGTCATATGTCTAAATCGGGAGTCCATCCAATCTATTTTTAGTCTTTAGCACCATTGGGTCCACTTGGCCTAATTGGGGCACATGTTTTAGTTACTAAAGTGTGGGGAACACTAATTGAGGCTTACTGCCACTGATTGCACTTAATTGCATCAGTTTAGGAGCCTCCTAGACCAATCCCTACAATTTAGGAGCCACTGGGAGGACCAAAACCAACCAAGGTCAGTTCAGTTCAGTTGATGACTAGTCAAGCTAAGTTAGGAGTCAGATACATTCAGTTCTAGTCCTCTACATTCAGTTAGCACTAGGTTTATTTGACTGCACTCAGGAGGGGCGCATTTCTCACCTACCATGGTCAGTTAACCTTAGTCAACACTGAATGTAACACTTGAGTTGTGTTTTAGAACTCCGATGAACTCTGGTTATGGTTTAGACAAAGTCAGTTAACTATTAAGTCCTCTGATAGTTATTTATACAAGGTCTTAGTTACCTATAGTCAAGTAGAGTCTAATCAATTCGAATTTCCTCATGTGGATTCGAATTTCCCGTGGCTATTAAATACATTGTACTTCATTGTAATTATTATCTAATTACTCTTTGATTAATGAAAAGCATTCATAGCTACACGCCATTTTTGCACTGTTTCATTCTTCAATAACTGAGTAAATTGTGTGATCTATCTTGTGAGTTGTGTGTTTTTCCAAAGATCTATGTGCTCAATTTAATAGTAACATGTCATCTTCAATGATGAAGCCACCTATTTATATTTCAATTTCAATTTTAATTTAGCATATTTCAAATATACTTAACTTGAAACATAAACGTATGACTCATAATTATGAAAACAATTACATGGTTTAAAATATTTTAATAACCAATTTACATATATATATATATATATACACCTCTATTGGATTGAATATTTGCATCATTTTCTTATTCTTCAATCTCTTCAACATATTGATCAACATTAGGACATAAATATGTATCTGCATTTGGAAATAAATTTCCCTTGAGAGAATCTTAATCATCAAAGAAAAAAACTCACCTTAAAAGACTTGTCCATAAAATATTGCTCAAAATAATTTAAAAAAATCACCATAGAATAAATTGATGAAGAATCTTTAAGAAAATTTGTACCATAAAATATTTCCCAAAAACATCTTCACTAAAGAAAAAAAGTTTCCATGTTAGAAGATAATTTCTAAGAACACATAAGCAATTTCCCAAAAAAATATTCATTATTAAAGAAAAATAGCCTCCATCCATAATATAATTTCTAAGAACATTTTACCATTAAAAAGAAAATTTTACCTTAAAAAATATCCCAAAAAGAATATTTACTATCAAAGAAAAAGAGGCTCCATCTCAAAAGATAGCTACTAAGAACATTTTAGCATAACAAATTTTTCAGAAGAATCTTTACTATCAAAGAAAAAGAGCCTCCATCTCAAAAAATAGTTTCTAAGAAAATTTTACCATAACAAATTTTTGAGAAGAATCTTTACTATCAAAGAAAAAGAGCCGCCATCTTAGAAGATAAGTTTTAAGAACACTTACCAGAAAAATTGCACCTCATCTGTAAGTGTTCAAAATGGTGATCTTTTAAAAGTGTGAAAATATGTCTAAGCATGACACTTATAAATATGAATCTAAATGGTTTTTCAGAAAGGCGCGTCAAGTTTTTTACGGTCGATGAAAAAAATAAAAATAAAAAATATTTTCGGTCGAACTTTTTTTCGTCCTTTAAAGCTAACATTCGACTAAACTATTATATTTTTCAGTCGAAAGAGTTGTTCGACCGAAAACCTTTAAATATTCAGAAATGTTATTCCATCCCATTTCTGAGTCTTATTCCAATTTCGGAGAGATCGGATCATATGAAATACTTAGAATTTCTCTTCACAAATAATACCATTAGTTGCATAATTCAATCTAATTTCTATAGACGTGAATTTTTTTAAATTTGGTGTGATCCACTAAGTTTATTTATTATTTTTCTTAGAAGGTGTCTCGATTGCTTCTAAATTTAATAGAATTCAGTGAAATGAAAATTCAATAACTTCTTAAATACACGATGAAAAGTTTTGGAAAACTCATGTTATAAAACCTTGATGTGTTGTCTTCAAAAGGGTACTTTCATTTTTTTTCGTTTGAATTGGAAATTAGGGAAGATGTTGTGTTTAAATAAACATGTAATTTTTATGCTAGTTTTTCATATTGGTCCACTTCAAAAAATTCTAATAATGATTGTATGTAGTTGTTGGATACAAACTTATTGGAAGATATTAGTACAATTTGTCTATATCATCATAACATATATAGTTTTTAACTAGCATAGATCCAAATACTAGGCTCTATCAAGTGCCGAGAGGGATCAAATATTTGGAGGCACAAACCTCTTCTTAAGTATTGCACTCAACTATCAGCTTTGGTGTGATTCAGTTGTTTTTGTGGCCGACATTTATTTTGGAGGATAATTAAAAAATTTATTTTTTATGGCCAACATTTACAAGACGATCGTTACATGAGGAATGTTACAAGATCCCCCCCATAATAGGCTGTAGAGTGCCTCTCATCGCAAATATAATGTGTAAAGTGATTCCACATAAACACATTGAAGATTAATCCATCATTAATATTAAATTTAGTGAGGATATTAGCTAGCTTCTGTTAATTCTCAAACATTAGACATGTGCACTGTTGTTTATTTACGAAACTGCCATTAATGTTTACGCCTTGGTACTTAGTACAGAGATTCCGAGTCTTCTTTAAACAGACCTTTGATTTACGTGTATGTAGCTAACAGGGTCAGAGATCAAGTACACTGTAATACTAAGAGTTAGATATGAAATCTAGGAATTGATTGCCAATTATATGAACATGTTGAAAATCCATGATAGTTAAACTTTTTTCCGAACCACAAAAAGGAATATATGTTGCATACTCCATTGAGAATAATCAAGATTCAACTATTGAAATCACAGATCCATGAATTTCTCCTTTATGTTGCAAGCGTACACCTCGATTTATTTTATTTTAGTATAGCAAGAAGTTTCAACGATGCTCCTCTAAAAGTATCTAAGTTTTCCAACTAAATTCTCGAGTCTAATTAACCCTAGAACATGATGACATAAAAGGTCCTGTAATTTTAGATATAATAATAAAAAAACTGAAATTAAATCTAGTGATAATCTAGATTAGTATAAACTTTCTACTGTTAGGTTCAAAATCAATTCCAATAACTTCTAATATGATCTCTTCTAATATAGAAAACAGATTCAGCGATAACATGATGAAAGGATATCAAATTTCCCAATGTAATCCTCAAGTTTTGACCCTAGAAGACGATCACATAACATATATATGAATCTAATCTTCTTCTTTTTTTGTTTCAGTGCATTTTCTCAAACCTTCACCTTCATATTTCACACATAAATGGCTGAAATAACTCTCCAACAGCTAATACACTCATATTTTCTACCATATTCCTAAAAAATATAGGCTTCGTTATTATTGTATGGAGAAAAAAGCAAGGTGTTGTACAACTTGGGTAGGTAGATTTTTAATCTTAGAAAAACATAAATTAAAATGTGCACACTTTTTTCCTGGGGGGTAAACTATGTGATTCTTTAAGTTGATATTTTCAACTGACAATCAATAAGCACTACGGCATTGCTATACTAATTGCAATATATATTGGAGCACATGGAACAATATATTCCAAGAATTAAATGTATGCAAGAAATATTGGATTTAAGGCAATACTGTTGGTGCATAATGCTTGTATTAGACTAGTATCAAGAAACACATTCAAAGAAAAAAAAATCCTTTCTGCATCCTCTATCTCTTTCAATGTATGTCTGATGACGGTCAACCAAATCAGGATGAACAAAAACATAACCCACACTTAATCCTGAAACTATGCCCATTCTGTTGACAAACTGCAAAAATATACACTCTATGAATACCAGAATGACTAATCATTCCTAGATGAATCTAGATTAAATTCTAGTCTACACGTCATTTTGTTTTTATTTTAATGGGCTAGAAAAAATATTTACTTTTAATTAATGGCTGACAAAATCTACATCATAAGTAAATAGAAGTAAAAGTAAATATTTATAGCCGACCTTTACATGAGGAACGTTACAACATCTCCCTCATACTCGGAAATAATATTTATAGCTAACATTTACATGAGGAACACTGCATAACGTTACAACATCTCCCTCATAATATTTATAGCCAACAATTACATGAGGAACGTTACGAAACATTACGTTACATGATATCCCCCATACTAGGTTGTAGAGTGCCTCTTGGTGCAATGAACAATAGTTGAATAATGAATAGATTGTAGTCTAAAAATATGGCCATTTAACATAATTTCATTAATTAAGAACATATTATCAAACACTTGCAAAATTGGCATATCAAATGCCAATAAAAAAAATCTAAAAAATAACCGATAGAAAGCTAACACAATTCTCTACAAGTTTTTGTTTTACTACAAAATGAAATTCTAAACAAAAATCTAATTTTTCTTTGCTTGAAGTTGAGAAACTTTAAAAAACAACACTGCTTTACTCATAACCCCCCCCCCCCCCCCCAAAAAAAAAAATAGACACCCAGATTCATGATTTCACCCACAACATATATATATATATATAACTACACAAATTAGATAAAATAAAACCATAAAACACACTTTCTCAACTTTTCCACTCTAAAAGAGGTTGCATCTCGAGAGATTTGAGATACCTCTCGGTGCTTGGTAGATCCCTTTTATGATGGATCTATGCTGATGATAATCCCTTTCAATCTCTCTAATCCCTTTGGATCTCTTTCCTCTCTCTTAACCCTATCCTCCCTGCCCACAGGGTTTCTTTTGCATTCTAATTACTCACATCTCCTTATTTTCCCTTTTAACCTCTTATACAATGAAACGAGAACTTTATACCAAGAACGATAACTCTAGCCATAAAAATGATGATTTTTGCATTAAAAACACCCCCCAAATAGAAAAGTATTGATACCAATATACACGTTTTTTTTCGAGGTAAAAATTAGAGCCATGGCCTAAACATCCCATACTATTGTTTACAAAAAATTTGAAATCAACCCCTGAATTGGAAACATATTTTTTCTTCAAGAGACAAATTACAACTTTTTTTAAACTTGCATATTAAACAAAAACAAATCTTTCATAAATAATTTCACCACTCTAACCATAAACAAACAAATTATGTTTTGATTCATAATGAAATCATATATTATAGCATACAAGAACAAATTATTTATATAAATTATCAAAAAATACTTTAGAGTTTCATTTACAAACATCATACTAATAAAAAACATCTAAAATGTTTCATGTGAAATTATTCAAATTCATCCATGGATTCTTACACCCCATCGAAATATATATTTTCTGCAGATGAAGGAATAGATATAATAATAATAATAAACCCTAACCCCCTGAACCCCCCCATTACATTACAT
>LPNX010723621.1:243417-284838 GCA_001517045.1 Pseudotsuga menziesii
ATGTGATTCTGAATCATGCCACTCATGAGGGGCATCCCTTTAGCACCCAATCGAGCTTAACAACGGAGGAGGAGGGGGAGGAGGGGCATGGGGAAGGGATGAGGATGGGGGAGGAGGGAGAAGGAGGGGGGAGGGAGGAAGAGGGTAGAGGATGGGGTCAGATGGATGTGGAGAAGGGAGGAGGAATAGGATATCTGCTCCCTTGGATGCCAAAGGGTCACCCCTCATTGGTGGCATGATTCTGAGAATTGTGCCACCAGTGAGGGGCAACCTCCCTCCTCCCTCCCACATGTCCCTCCTCCCCCATTATCCCCCCTCTTACACCTTCTTCATACCTCCCCTCCCTCCTCCCCCCTCCTTCTCCCTTCCCTACGCCCATCTGCCCCCTCCTCCTCCCCCTCCCCGTCCCCCTCCATCATTGAGCTCACTTGGGCACCAAAGGGCTTCCCCTCAAGAATAGGGTGATTTCATCCCCCCTCCTCCTCTCACTCCTCCTCTGTCATTGAGATCGCTTGAGTTCCAAAGATTCTCCCCTTAAGACTGGGGTGATTTCCTCCCCCCTCCTGCTCCCTTCCCTCTCCCCCCTCCTCCTCCCCATCCTCCTTCGTCGTTGAGCTCATTTGGGTACCAAAGGGTCACCCCTCAAGACAGGCACAATTATGAGAATCATAATGCTCTTGAGGGGCGGCCCTTTGGTTCCCAAGCAAGCTCAATGATCCAGGAGGATGAGGAGAATCATACCTCTCTTTAGGGGCAGTACTTTTGCACCCACGCAAGCTCAACAGGGGAGGAGGAGGGGGCACAGGGGCACAGGGAACGGAGGAGGAGGGGGGAAGAGGGAGGGGGTGGGGGGGAGACAAAACACCGAATGAGAACTCTATGACCAAGAGATATAAAAATATGAAGCACATGAAGATACTATTGGTGGGTAGAAGATGTTCCATGATTATAGACAAGAAAATGATTTTATGTATCTATTACACCAAATTTTTTATAGAAAATATCTAGGGACTATATAAATTTGATGATGAATATTTTTGAACTGACCAAAATTTCCTCATTTATGGTATAAATAATGAGAATCGTCATTGATGCATACATAATAAGTATCCAAGAAGTTCAGTGAGAAAGGGAGACTACAAAGGTTAGTTGAAACCTTCATGAGCTAAGAAACTAGAAGATGGGGTACACGTAAGTTGCATATGTAGTCATTATCAATTGCATCAACTTATGTTTTCAAAATATTTGGAGGGAATAAATTAACAACTGAAACTTGGTTTCCAATATTTGTGCAAGGATTACACCCCGAAGATCACATCAAAAGATGTCAGAAAGAATGGAAAAGACTAGGATATAGAGATGAAATAATACGGCTACACTTATTTCCTAGTACATTAGAGGATCTTCCTAATAAATGGTACAATGTGGAATAGTCACGAGGAGAAATGTTTAGTTGGAAAACACTCAAATAAAACTTTATGAAGGATTTTTTCTTCTCACCTATGGAAAAATTCCTGAAAGAAGTTGTCCAAGAGAGAAAGTAGTTCATCACACAGCCGGATAGATTAGTTAGTGAAAATTAAAAAATCAACCGACCCAATAAAACTTGCAACATAATTGTGACAATTTAAAATCAGTCTGTTTCATGACCAACATGACTACAAATGGAAAAGGAAAACATCATCAGGAATATATTTCATTAGAAAATATACCACCCTCATATGCAACAATTAGTCAAGATAGTTTTGAAAGTTGCAACTCAAAATATGGATGAAGACAACCACAAATATTTCCCCTCATCCTTCATAGAATTTAAAGACAAGAAAATGAAAAATCAATGAATCAAAATCATCAGAATGGATGGATGAACAAATCAAAATAAAATAAATTGACATATCTAATGATGGAAAAACAAAATTGGTGGCTATTGGTCAAAGCAACAAACTGCCAAAATTGTTAATTTAGTAAAACAATATTAATATTTATTTTCTCTCAACTATAAAGATTTGAAAGGTTATGTTAAGGAAATGGGAGAAATGAAAATAAACATTATTCCTAATTCTAAGCCTATAACGAAAATACCTTAAAGGATGGCACATAAATATAAGGAATTATTAAAAAGGAAATCAACAATATGCTAACTGCATGAATTATATATCCTATCGATCGATATGAATGGGATATCCTTATTGTTATGCAACCAAAGAAACATCACCCCAAATTTTTGAGAATTTGTGTCGACTTCCAACGGTTGAATAAAGTAACTGTGATCGATCCATAATCGACATCATTTACCGACAAATTTATCAATGAATTCGGTAGGCATGAATGTTATTCCTTTGTTGACAGATTTTTTTTGTACAACCAGGTGCCCATAGCCAAAGAATATCAGCACAAGACTATGTTTTCCTATGAATTTGGATCATTTTATTACAAGGTTATTCCATTCAACTTGAAAAAATCCTCTGTTATATTTTCTCGAACTGTCATCAAATCATTCCAATAATATCTATAAGAAAGAATGGTTGTTTGTTTTGATGACTAGACAATATACTCAATGTTGAAATACCATGTGTAGTGGCTTTTCCTAATGTGAGAGGTGCAGAAAAATCCATTTATCACTTAATATCAATAAATGCATATTTGGAACACCAATTTGAGTATTATTAGGCCACATGTTCTACAAAGAGGGAATAAAAGAGTATCTAGCAAAGATTAAAGTAATTCTTGATTAAAACCTCTAGTCAACCCTAAGCAAGTCAGAATACTCCTGGGACATACAATCTATTATATAAAATTGATCAGATATTACCCAACATGACTTTTCCAATGGAATAATTACTAAAACTAAATATTTAATTCCATTGGACTATAGAATGTGAACAATCATTTGAACTACTTAAAAGCAAACTGGTCGAGGCTCCAATCCTAAGATTTCCATATTCGTCAAAGAAATTTCATGTGCATATTGATGCATCAGATATTGCATTCAAAGAAATACTCACACAACCGAGAGACGATGAAATGGACCACCCAAATGTGTATGGTAGTCGAAAGTTGAATAAGGCAGAACAAAACTACTCCACAATAGAGCATGAAGTGCTAGAAATTATATTTTCCCTGCAAAATATAGACATTATATATTGGATAACCAATTTATATTCTTCACATATAATGAAGCATTGAATTACTTGGTCAATAAACCACTACACCATGGTCGGATATGTAGATGTCTCTTACTATTCCAAGAATTTGAATTTGAGGTATTAGTTTGACCTGGGAAGACAAATGTTGGAGCCAACCATATATAAATTATAGAAATAGGTGAAGACCCAATCATGATATATGAAAAATTGTTTGATGCAAATTTATTCAGCATCGAATTTGTATCGACTGGCATATATAGAAGAATTCCTACATGAAGGACAAGATCCAATAGAAATGACGGAGAAAAAGAAGAAAAAGGCTTAGCAATAAAAGTTGCACCTTATACCTTAACTAATGAATATATATACAAGTTAGTACTAGATTATGTACTCCATCTGTGCATTCTCAACCATGAAAGAAAATTAATTATATAATAATCTCATTTCGGGTCAACATGAGAACACTACTGGTCAGACACAACTCCAAGGAAAACCTTACAATGAGGATTATTGTGGCCAACTTTAAATAGATATTGGAATGCATATGTTGGAAAATGTGATAGATGTCATCATATGGATTGATCGTTAAAAATACATGAAATTTCTCTCATATCATTAAAACCTAGTCACACATTCAAAATATCATAAATATATTTTGTTGGTCCATTTCCAAACCCCTATCAACAAACGGGTGGCTGATACATTATTGTTATATTCAAGAATGTAACTAAGTGGGAAGAATCAGAACTAGTTGAATCATGTTCAAGCAAGGTTGCAAAAAAATTCATATGTGAAAACATCATCACAAGATTTGGATATCCAGTTACTCTTATTAGGGACCATGGAACACATTTTATTAACAAGAAAATCATAGTATTATTAAGGGAATTTATGATAGACCACCATAAGATTTCATCATATCATCCAAAGTTGGATGGAGTGATTAAATCATTCGGTAAAACATTGACCAAAGTACTAACAAAGATATGTAATATTAACAAGGATGACTCAGATGACAATATACCAACAATACTATGGGCATACATAATAACCTACAAACAATCAATAGTCCATATGTTGTTCAAATTAGTATATGGACAAGAGTTTTTTGTACCACTACATTTCAAACAATAGGATCTAGTGATCCCACAAGTGTGTAAACTAGACATTGTGAAATCCATTAATGGTAGATGGTTCAAGCTATCGAAGTTAGAATATAAATGCATACTAACCATGCACCATCATAAAGTTCATTAGCAACAACAAAAATATTGGCATGAAAAAAACATTGGACAAAAATATATTTCAGTCGGTGACCTAGTACTCCTATACAATGGTCACATAAAAGAAAAACATAAAAAAATTGGAGACTGGATGGATAGGACCGTATCTCGTTCAAGATATAAATTGTAATGGGTCGATGTGATTAAATACTCTATAGGTTCATGCATTTAAAAATGGCGTGAATGGTTATCGATTGAAACATTACCAACTCTTGTAAGGGGTGCATCATCGACTAGTGGTTATATCACCACTAGTCGACTGTGTGCCTGCCATATTTGCACTAAATTAGGAACAAATAATTAATTTAATTAAAAATATAATTACATAACTAACTATATAAAAATCTATAAAAACAAACTTATACGTGGATCTTCTAGGAAAGTGGGTGGAATAAAGAATACTTGAAAATGGCAGTGACTTGGTTAGAATATGAAGAGATTGCACAAATGGATCTAATAAATAGAAGATACACACAAGATGGACAGGAAAATATTATAACCTTACCATATACAAGACACAAATAGACTGAACTCAAGCAAACAATCAAGCCACTATCATGACCAAAGAGAATCGATAAACTAGTGGAACTATGAATGAGAATGACAACAAACAAATAAGCCAATGGGACTAAGGCCTAAAATTCAGGAGTAATCTACTTTAAGTGTGAAAAATTCCATTCATGCATTAAATCAAGCATTAATGCATTCACCTACTCTGGTGGGGTGCATACTAAGGCACTCCTTTATAAAATCTACAAACCTAGAGGACCCTTGGATTCAATTTTGCACAGAAATTGATAAGGAAAATTCTAGTATGAACCCAGTATAACTTATACTAAGGATCCCTATCTAGAGCACTAAAAAACCAAGGATTGATCTATCAAACCTCCTTCGAGAACCACCTAAACCAACCATGGGCCCCAAAAAGAATGTTGCAACTAGCAAAGCAAAATTTATAGAGAAAGTTTCAAAAAAAGAACAAAAATGCAACAAATAGTCACTATGACACCCTTAGAGCAGTGACTACATAATATCAAGATATCCAAAATTGAAGAATATAATTGGGAAAAATAGTACATTGAATTTAAAGCATGCGAATTCAAAGAAAACTAATGGATTGAAGCTACAAAAAAACTAGTTATTTCTGAAATCAAGGGTTATCTTGAAACCCTTCTTATTATCCCCTTTAGTGACATGGAAGAGAATATGGCTAAATTCCTTATCAGTTGATATCATGATGAGAAAATTTGGCTAAACTGGCACATCCCCATAATGGATTCCCTTATCAGTTGAATCACTGAACTGTCTAGCAAGGGACCAGCAGTACCAATCATTTTTAGGTCTAATGACTTAGTAAAAAACATTTACAGGGTCTAAGCAAGGAAAAAAATCTTACATTCTTATAATTAGAAAAAATTATGTATAAATATGCTAAGTGGGAAGAAATAAGATTTTCCTTATTTCTAACAAGTTCAGGTTGACCATAGAACCTTCGAATCAACATGCTCGAAGCATTCAAGTGCATTATTGATGAAGAAAAAATATTTAATTGGGTCGTGCATGTTGCTTACATAATCAAAATTTATTGCATTAGGTGCCAATATATGGGCCAAATTATACACTTCCTGTCATTTATTTTATGGATAGCCATTTCACATATCAATCTGGTTGGTGAGCCATCCTTCAGCAGTCCAAACACCCCATTGAGGAGAAATTATCAATCTTTACCTGTTCAAAATAATCGGTAAGCCAACAATGAGAGATTCTATTTATAAAATTGGTTTCAAGTGATAAAAAATGCATGTGATCGGTGGCGGGTGTCGTAGTAGGTACAACACAGTCTACCTCCATAATCCTATATTGACTTAGCACTTGATCATATCATATTTTGGTACATGAAAGAGAAGATATGAATGAAACCTACATAGCTTAAATACTACTCGAACACCCAACAACTGTTTTCCAACTTAGCCAGAAAAACTAATACTGCACTCAATATTATGTCCATAGAATATGTATCCAACTGGCATATTCAAAAACCATTACTTAATGGAGAAATCCAATAGAAAATGGAAACAACCTTGTACATTACTACTTTTGGGAAAAATGATCAACCTAAAAACCATCTTGCTATACTACCAATACATATAGAAAGAATGAAGAGGTAGCGACTAAGGAGTTGGCTAGAGAAATAATAGATCGAAGATGAAAAAGAATACGTTTGATCAAGACAAGATATGAACCCGATTTTGAAAGTCCCTAGCTCAATGAAAAAATAACTAAAGTATTACACATGATAATTGAATTTTAGAAGCAAGAAAAAGTTAAAGCGACAAAGATGCAAAAAAAAGTGGAAGAAACTTCATTTAGACTTTAGAATACAACTTAGTTGAAATGACTGAGCATGCCAAGCATGTTATTTTGGAAGAAACAGAGAACAATGTGCCATTGCAAGTAGAGATCCAAAACTAGTTTGGATAGAAGCAGTCGGTGCAGTCACTCATGAAAAAATAGTAGGTAGAACCCCGTACTAACCCTTTACCTCCTCTGCCATTTAAAAATCTAAGTATTACATAACTACAAAATCCACACTGTCAAGAAGAACCCATTGATGTATCCAATAACATGCATCCCCCAAACCTAAACCAAGTCGAACTAGAAGACCCAAAAGTGTTAGGTATAGATGAAGATATCAACTCTTATGTTCAAAGAATTCAAAACTACTTACAAAAAGTCCATCAAATTCAACATGACTGCTTATCTCCCTAAATTTACTATCCCTACCCAATGCAACAGAAATAAAAAAGTTAATCTCTCATCTTTTAAAACTCTTTTCCCTACCTCCTTCCCCACTTCATCTCAACCTATTATGACTACTCTTATGGAAACCATGCCTTCACTATTTATTCCAACCTTGATGAAAATTTCCCAACCACAGAAGACCCAAGTCACTCTACAAATGACCCAACCTCTTATTATTATCCCTATTACTATATTGATGTTGCATCCATTAACTAGCACAGTTCCTTTAATTATTTCATTACCAATACGCGTAGTCTCCAATTCGACCATTGTTACAACTTTTCCCCCTATTGATATCCCTAACACTAATCCTATGATGCAAAGTGGTACTAAAAAACCATGAAAGATGTATTTAATGGAATCTCACAAAAAATACAAACCGCACCAATAAAAACACCACCTAATTTGTCATTTCTGAATTTGACCATGATGCTTTCACCATCTATGTTTTTCCTCCCATTGTCTTCCCTACCATCTGTATCCCTTCTGAATTCTTTCACAATAGTCGCCTCTGCTTCAACTAGCAATAATATGACTAAACCCAACACAATAGTAATTTCAACAAAACCAACAGTGATAAGACCTGCATAATCTTCAGCAACAATGACTGCACCAAAATTACCATTTAACAAATCTAATAAGAAAAACTTACAAAAGGAAAAGCTTTAAAAGAAGTCTGAAAAATACAATCAAGTTAAGTTATTGTTACATTCAACATCTAGATCCCCATCCACAAAATAAATAGTTGAACATGTCAACTCATCCAACCAACAAATGGAAGATATTATCATATTAGGATTAAAAGAAATAACCAAGCGGTCAACAGAGGAAAGTAAGAGATTTCCAGTAATGAAGGATCCTTAAGAACAAACATGGAAAGACTGCACAGAAAAAGAAGCACAAATCATTGGACCCCTATCTGAGATTGAATCTAATGATCCTCTAGAAAAGATGTAGCATCTTATTGATACAACTCTTGAAAAATACCAAGAGAAAATAACAAACATAGAATAAGATGAAACTATCTTAATCATTTTTTACCAATTTCACAAATTTGAACAACTAGACACTCGACTACAACAAACAGAAGTGAAGGAAAGTAAGGAATCCATAGTACTCAACAATTGGTATTCATACTGTGGAAAAATATGCTTAGAGATTCAACAAAGTTAGACACTTTTAGTCAGATTATATAGAACCCAAAATTCATCCAACCCAAAAGAATCTTGGGTCATTGAAGGAGAAATTGTTGAGGAGAAAACCAAGAAGGAGGACGTTTAAAAGAAATAACTTTAGTGGGTAAATGAAGAAAATTGAGCCCATAAAAATTTTATCCAATTGACTAGCACAATATACCAATGCATGCACTTTTCCTAGAACCAACACAATAAATTTTTCCTGCAACTCAAATATAATACAGCAACACATAAAAGAAAACTCTTTGTGGTTATCAAAACTATTCACAACTATTATTGAAAGAATCAGAACCATCATCCAAGAATGGGATCTCTTCCATGAATGAATCACCTTGATTTTCCCATCCATCATTAAATATTGTGAAGAATTTGTTCCACCTTATTCAATGCCATATTTGTAGAATAATTAAACTTGAATACATGTATATATTTTTGCAAATTTTGTATAGGAAACATATCCATGTTCTCTTTGGGGCGAACAAGAGTTTTGGGGTGAGGGAGATGTTGGAGGAACCTATTCCTAGAACACTAGGTCATCCCAATCAACTAGTTGTCTCAATCGTTTAAGTCAGTATGACGACTGACAAAGAAGTTAGCAATAAACAACTGACTAATTGTTTGTAAATGTATATAAAGCCGTTGAGCTGTAATGAATATATATACTCTCTTTTTTACATCTATGGATATTTTATAATATAATACTTGTTGTTTTTGTCTCCATTACGTTGTGATTCTTCCTTATGCTTGTATGTGGATTATTATCTCTATTTATTTTATGTGTTATACTAATATCAGTAATTTAATGTAATCCCATATATTACAACAATATTCATTTAGTGACAAAATTCTTGGCTCCAACCCCAATAAATTAAATGACCATATACCCATACCTACTAATGAAACCTTTTAATATACTACCAGTATTCTTAATGTAAGCAAAGGATATATGCTCAAGAGGTCGTGTTCTGTGGATCAAGTGTATTTTTTAAACTTGGATGCTTAAATGTTATTTTAGGGAATAAAGCCTAGTTTTAATCCTCAACCCTATCCAAGCCCAAAGGCTCATAATTAGTATCAAACAATTCCTAATAACAACAATATTTCCACTCAAATATAAGGATAAATTGATCAAGAGGTCATGTTTGTTGGAAAAAAGTGTTGTTCATTCCCATAGATCATACATATTTAATTTTTTAAACTATTAGTATCTTTAAATTTTGTATCAGTGTTTCACAGTTTAACTAATACATTTGCTTTTTCTATTTGTTAGGTCTTGATTTCAATTCTAATGCTCTTTGGGAGGATGAGATAACTAGGATCACATTGGAAGAGATAATATCATAATGCAATTGGTTTTATGTCCAGGTACAATACATGCACCTAGAATGCCCATCGGTACAGCTGATTTCCATGATGATCAATGTAGTCAATGAGTTGTTGGAAATCTACCAGAATGTGGGGCCTTTTAGTGACATCTGGCATGTTTCTTTCAAGAAGAGGAGAGACCCGGTATTGGGTCTTGACAAATGGGAGGTGTTGAAAGCCATAAAAAGGGAAAGGGATTTTAGGACACTTTTTTGACATCCCTCTTGATTACACTATTGGACAACCACTTTGAATACACGAGTTCGGGTTTAAGGATGTTGCACCTAATATATTTTATAGGTTTATTGGAGCATGGGGAATATTCCCCCACCATGGCCAAGTCTCCTCATATTTTGATAAACATGTTTATGCATAGTTCTTCTTACATATGCATCCTGATTACATGATTACATTGTTTCCTTTCCGTGGAATCGAAAGGGGACACACTTATCAATGTCTAGGGGATAATAGTGGCCATGCTACTATACCACCCCTCCTTGATTAATATATTACCCTAGTTGAACATTTATACAACAGAGGGATGTATCCAAGCCATCAGAGCTCATAATTGAGGCACATTCTTTGCTAACGGGTTTCATGCATACTACATTTGGTTGCGCTATTGTTTCCATGCACAAGTGTAGGTCCAGAACACCCCATGGACCTACAGAGCATGATTTAATCTAGATGGATGAATCAAATATTTGGTTCCTTTACCATGAGTCTCTAGTTTCATATGCTATACCCACTTGAGACTCATACTTTTGTCTTTATGAGAGATTCAGGCTACCATTGACACAACATGTATGTTTATGTACTTAACTTATTTGATTATAAGTCGTTAAATAATTATTTAATACATGTACACATAGAATAATCAAGTGAGGAATACTGATTTGATTTTCTTTGCTCCATGCGGGGGACCAACTTTATGTATTCACTTTGTACCACTTCTTCTTTACTTTTCCAAGAAATCATTTGCCCCAAGGATATCCCCATGGTACATATTCTAGTTCCTTCATCCTAACCTTGTAAGTTACATACATGCATGTAATTGCAATTATTTTATCATAACTTTTGTCTTTCCATTTGCTTGAATTGTATAGGGTAGAGGCAAGGGGATTGTTAAGGAGCGAGAGATGCTGCAGTTCCCTCGGATTCTATTAGTCAACTATTATTTGATAAGGTACTAAAAATTATATTTCAATGAAATATAATATTCAAGTTGATATTTGATTTATAATTTTCATTTATTATTCTTTTGTTGTTTGCATGCAAGATTCCACCACACACAGGCTCATGTACAGTTGAGAATTTGTGCTCCAATGATGTTCAGAGATGAGTGGGAAAGGTTGATTCAACATCGTCCTGGTGAGGGCCCATTGACTCAATATTGTCCTTGAGATGCCACATGGGAATATTTTGCAAATATCACCATGGAATTGAACCACGTAAGTTGATCCATCCACTTCAAATTTTAAAAATATGTCTTCTTATAAATTTAAGTATTATTGAAACCTAGATCTAAATTACAGAGTTCAAAATTTTAATTTTTGTTGTTCAAGTCTTTTGAAAACATTTTCAATCACATGTATTACCCACACTACGGGCATGACATAGGACGTACTAGCAGTGGGGATGGCCACAAATGCCATCAAGGGTCTGGTCCCCATATTGGATGAAACTTGTTCATGTTGTACACTATTTTATTGCTATGTCCACATATACACAACTATGTTTTTATAAACTTGATGGATTATTTCATATCTTATTTTTTTATTCATGGATATGTGATGTATTATGTTTATGTCAACATAAGTTATTTATCTTATGTTTATATTTATGTGTATGTATGTACATGATATTTATCTTTATTAAGTATGTTTATGTTTATGCACATGTATGATAACTTTATCTTATATTTATGTTAATCATTGTATGATGCTTATGTTTATGTTTATGTTGATGAGTGTATACATTTTATTTATCTTATATTCATGTTTACAAAGCACAATGTCAATTACAATTTACAAGTTACAATTACAACTACAAGTTACAACATAATATTTAAATACAATTTTACAATTTACCAACACATAATTGTACAATTACAATGTAAGAAAATGATAAAAGATTTATAAATTAAGAATTTTACAATAGGGAATTACAATTCGTGATGTAATTTACAATTAGGATATGATTAGAGTTACAATTTACAATCAACAATTATAACTATAACCCCCCTTGTTTGGGAAATGATCCATATCATGTTAGACACGTAATATCATTGTTCTTCAATGGACTCTTGGGGTATAGATTGAGACCAAGGATTCATCCCATGTTAGAAAGATAATATTGAGAAGCATGGACAAATGTTAGATGCTATATGTTGACAATACATGGAATCCACCATGGAGAGAACTCCTAATTATGTTATTAGGGATAATATTATCATTCTCCAACGGACTCTTATATTGTAAATTCAGATCACTTGGTGGGCATATTATATGTCAACTGCATTTAATAATTTGTGGAATAAGTTGAACAAAAAAATTAGCAACCCTGACTAGAAATGGGTCTGAGGATAGTGGGTGATCTATAAAATTGTAAAGGTTACAAATATTAGTTATTTTTTAGTGGGTCGTGTCTATGAGGGAAATGGGTGACATAAGTGTGATGTTTAAGTATCAAGGGATTCAAAGATAGTGCATTATATATAAATTGGTTGAGGTTATGGAAATTAATTGTTTAAGGGTTAGGAATACTTGAGGATTGGGAATTGAGTTACTTGAGGAGTTTAGAGTTGGAATGATCCCTGAGCACATCCACCAGCTTCAAATAGTGATGTTTGTTGACAAAGGTGACATTGATCTATTTTTAACTTTCTCTCTCAATTTTTTTGTACAAATTATAGACTTTGTTGATGTTGGAGGATGGAAGAGGCCCTCCATGCCTTAATTAAAATCCTATTATGGAGCCTCCTTTTCTGATTCCAATGGCGCATTGGAAAACATTGTTATGCAACCAAGTCCCATAAATAACATAAAAAGAGTAGAAATAGAAAAGAAGAGAGTAATCCATGCCTTAATAATGAATAACAGAGATAAATAGCAATCCTCTTCAAGGGAGGAACCTCCTTATACAATGTACTAAGTACATAATACAAGACAAGATAAAATCATGACTAAAATGACAATATATCCTTCCAATATATAGGAGACAAAGGTGTACAATAACAACTCATAGACCCACTAATTAGAACCAAGTCGACAAAAATAATATGTAATGCACCACAATATAGGGAGTAATGTGCCACACTATATGGGGTAATGTGCCATCATTAAGGGCTTAACATGCCCCTTCCCTTCAAAAAGTGGTGTCATGAATGTTGAAGTAGTCCTGGATGTTGTTGTATAAAGGAATCATCTTCCCATGTTGAACATTTCGTGGGTAAGTTCTCCCATTTAATGACATAATCTGGAATTGATCGACTTCGAAGCTGTCTATTTCTTATTTTAGTGATTCATTCAAGCTCCAAGATTATTTTTCCTTCCAAATCAAGTTCTGGAAATATAATTTGAATTGGTATCTTGTCATCAATTTCCTTCTTCAAATAAGAAACATGGAAAACTAGATGTAATCATGAAGATGTGGGTAGCTCCAATTTATAATCCATACTACCAATATTTTGTAGCACCTTGTACGGACCGTAGAATTTATGTGATAATTTATTATCCTTATTTTTCTTCTTCAAGGGCATATGTTTGTATGGTTGTAGTCTTAAAAACACCCAATCTCCCACATTAAATCTTGTTGTTTCATTTGACTTTGTGCTAGATTCAGGTTGTCCTTTAAGAGTTCAAGAAATTATTGTTGATGCTTCATGTGGTATTCCACTGCTTGAACCTTAGAGGATTCTCTTATTGAATATGTGATGGATGGTGGAGGATAGCCATAAAGTTCCATAAATGGGGTCATTTTTGTTAGGTTTATAATCCTCCCTTGTCCAATTTGGT
The DNA here is from genome assembly GCA_001517045.1 of Pseudotsuga menziesii. Lineage (NCBI taxonomy): Eukaryota > Viridiplantae > Streptophyta > Pinopsida > Pinales > Pinaceae > Pseudotsuga > Pseudotsuga menziesii. Next base: position 257,226 of record LPNX010723621.1, read on the forward strand.
CAATCATGTCTAAATTAAGAGTCTTTTCAGTATATATTTAGTCACTAGTATCATTGGGTCCACATGGCCTAATTGGGCCACATGTACCAGTTACTAGAGTGTGGGGAACACTAGTTGAGGCTACTGCCACTGACTACACTTGCATACATCAATTTAGGAGCCTCCTAGACCAATCCCTACAATTTAGGAGCCAATGGGAGTGCTGGAACCAACCTCCTTCAGTTGAGTTCAATTAGTGACTAGTTAAGCCTAGTTTGGAGTCAATTACATCTAGTTACATTCAGTTGGCTCCATTGATTGATTGATTGCATGTGGGAATGCACAATTCCTCACCTACCACATTCAGTTATGCTAGTTAACTAATTCTAAATGACTGGTGCACTGATTGAGGCAACTGGGGCTAACTAGTTGAGCTCTGATAATGATTTAGACATGTCCAGTTATCCATGCAGTTAGGTAGAGTCAATCAATTCGAATTCCTCTCTCAGCATTCAAATTACTATTTATTAATACCAGTGTATTACATTGTAATTAATTATCCAATTGTTTTTTTATTAATGAAATCAGTCACAGCTGCAAGCCATTTTTTGCACTGTTTGATTCTTCAATTATTGAGTAAAATTGTCTGTTCTATTATGTGAATTGTTTGTTTATCCATATATCTATGTGTTGAATTTTATATGGTATCAAAGCCTGAGCAGGAAAAGTAACTTCTTTTTTATATAGATCCCATGCTGGATCATATTTTTTTTGAGAAAAATTGCTCCTTCCAACTCTGCACCAGAAGTGACAAGTTTACCACAGAAATCCTAAGCAAAGGAATTGTTGATAAAGCGTGCTTGATCAACTAAGGTGGGTGTGCTGAAAACTTGAAAAGTGCATTTTGTCTGACCTTACGGTGCCCCTTTTGTATTTTTGTAGGTACAAATTCGAATGGATTTATTAGTTCCTCTTCTCTCCCCATTCACAAGCTATTCAAAATGGAATTTGAAGATGATTACATCTCTCAAGAAACAATATCTCTATGAGGTGTCTACTAGACTTGGTAAAGAGTCTTATGATAATGAGAATGACTGGCTAAATGATGGTGATGCAAACTTTGGAGCAATAGGTCTGTTCCTTTCTCCTAACTTGCGCTGCCTCACTAAATTTGTTGAATACCCAAAGGATCTCTAGAAACAATTGGACAGATCCTTTGGCAAGCATAGTGAGGATCATAATAGCACTTTGGAGAACACACCTAGCACCACAAGAGTTATTGATCCAAAATTATTGGCCTCTACTCTCTCTGTTGAAGTTGTTCAAGATGAAGAAGTAGCAGAATCTTCTACACAGTCAATTCGAATTGAAAAAAGTCTCCTTGCAGTGACTCCTTCTCCAGATGCTCCAAAAGTTTGTGAGATATCTGATATCTCATATTCTCATATGTCTGATATAGAATAAGAAATTCAAATATCTGATATTGAAGAAAAAAAATGTTGCACTTATATGCAAACATTTTCCAGTGATTCTCCATTAAATTCTGTGCAAAATTTGCCAGTGATTACTTCCGAAAGTGAAGAAGAATTTGATTTCTCTCCCTCTAATGTTGTTGCTGGTGTGAAGATAAGTAATACCTTGGATATTTTCAAAAAAAATCAGATTTTTGGAGTGATCCATTCTCTCTCCTTGAACTAGATCTTCTAGCAAATTCTTACAGGATTGCATGCACCAATATTTAGAATTTTGAAAAAGGAGAAAATTGTGCATCTACCATCTCGGTGGACCATACTTTTGCATATGATATGAAATTTATTGGATATGATATGATATTATTTGGATCTGATTTGATATTACTTGGTTCAGGATTTCAGGTTCATGAGCTTTCAGTACTGCTTGTAGCAATTCTCAACAATTTTGGTGTGAAGAAACAAGTACTGAAAGTCTCCTTCAAAATTGTTCTTGGGGATTTGATTTCATTCCACACTTTTGGATCTGATATAAACTTATTTGGACTTGATATGATCTTATTTGGATATGATCTGATATTATTTGGTTCAAATTTTAGATTCCAAGAGCTTTCATTAATGCTTGTAGCTGCTCTCACCAATCTTGGTGTGAAAAATCAAGTACCACAAGTCTTCCTCAAATTTGTTGCTAGGGATTTGGTGTTAGTTTCCTCTTATGAGGTTGCTGATTTTTTATTTTGTGAATCATTAGTTATTTCTAAAGCTATATCATATTAAGGAACTCAAGTATTCTCTCTCCACAGTCCCAAGGCTTCTCTACCTTTGGTCACATGCTCATTTCCTCACAGAACTAGTAAAGAGGAAGACATTATGCATCCGCCTAGACACTTGCTCCTAACACTTGGGGCTGATTTTACCACTCATGGTTTTTTGTTCAAGGATGCAACATATCTGTTTCCTTATTTTTCTTCACATGGTTCAAATCCTCAAGCACCTTTTCTCTCTTATCAATTGATTTCAGTTGCTCTACATGGGTCCAATTTTCATCCAACAGCTGTCTATATTTGTGATTTAGTTGAGAATATTATTCTTCTTCCAAAGGGGAATATTCCTATAGAAATAATCATGGATAATTTCACATGATAGGCCCCAGGATACCTGTACATAGAAGAACCGGATTGACCTTGATTCTACCTGCTTAGTTTGAGGAGGGTTTTTTTCCCATATGGTTTTTCCTAGTTCCTTGTATTAAGCATTTAATTTTATTTAGCTATAATGGGTGACCTATGCTCTTAGTTACCAGGGCCCACAAACTTTTCAAGCTATAATTCATGGGGGGTGTTAGGATTATAATCCTCTCTTGTTTAATTTGGTCAACCATATCTACATTAGGAGTCTTTTCAGTCTATATTTAGTCACTAGCATCATTGGGTCCACATGGCCTGATTGGGCCACATGTACCAGTTACTAGAGTGTGGAGAACACTATTTGAGGCTAAATGCCACTAACTACACTTGCATGCATTAGTTTAGGATCCTCCAATCCCTATAATTTAGGAGCCACTGGGAGCGCCGAAACCAACCTCCTTCAGTTGACTTTAGTTAGTGACTAGTTAAGCCTACTTAGGAGTCAATTACATTCAGTTACATCCAGTTACATTCATCGATTGATTGCATGTTGGAAGGAACAATTCCTCACCTACCACATTCCGTTAGTCTAGTTAACTGATTCTAATTGACTGGTGCATTGATTGAGGCAACTGGGGCTAACTAGTTGAGCTCTGATAATGATTTAGACATGTACAGTTATCTGTGTAGTTAGGTAGAGTCAATCAATTCGAATTCCTCTCTCATGCATTCGAATTGACTAGTTATTAATACCAATGTATTACATTGTAATTAATTATCCAATTACTTTTATATTAATGAAAGCATTCATGGTTGCAAGCCATTTTTTGCACTGTTTCACTCTTCAATTACTGAGTAAAATTGTCTGATCTATTCTGTGAGTTGTGTGTTCATCCATATATCTATGTGCTCAATTTTATAATTTTTTATGATGTATGGAAGGAAGTGTTATACCACCATTCTTCCAAGGTTAACCACTTGACCCATTGCTTTTGTTTATCAGCTATAAAACATCGAAGATACCCTTCCAAACATTTTTTATGATCTATGTTTGTCCATCATATTTAGGATGATAACATGAGCTATGAGCTAGTTGAGTACCCAAACAAGAAAATAATTTGGTCCAAACATGGCCAGTGAAAATGGGATCCCTGTCACTTACTATAATATTTGGAGTACCATGTAGTTTTTGTACTGTATCCATAAAAGAATTGGTGGTCGTGATTTCTTTGAAGGAGTAAGATATTGCACATAAGTGTGCATATTTAGTAAGTCTATCAACAACCACCATGATGACACTCTTTCCTTCCGACTTTGGTAAACCTATGATAAAATCCATCAATATCTCTTTCCACCTTTGGATTGGAATGGAAATTAGTTGTAGGAGACCTGGTGTCATAATTGTTTCCACTTTATTTTTGTTGCAAACTAAACATTCTGTCACAAATTGTTTAAAATCAGTTATACCATCCCCCCAAAAAAATATTTCTTTACCCTGTGGTATGTTTTTAAGAAACCTAAGTTCCCTCCTATCGGTGAGGAGTGGAATTCAAAAAGTACCTTTTGCTTGAGCTGGGAATTCTTACCAAGATATAGGTGATCCTTGTACCATATTAAGTCCTCTTTCCACCTAAATGTATTAGAGGCACTGGGATCCTGCTGCAGCTTTTGAATGAATGTCCATATTTATTCATAATTTGTCCATTCATCCCTTGCTTTGGTTATCCATTCTCGTTGGATGATCGAGATAGAATAGATTAATGCTTAAACATCCTCATCTTTCCTAGAGAGTGCATCTGCGACAACATTTTTCTTCCCCTTTCCGTAGATGATTTCAAAGCCATATCCTAACATCTTTGTCGCCCATTTTTGTTGCTCTTCTAAATATAGCCTTTGTTCCAATAAATATTTAAGGCTATCATGACCCATTTTAACGTTGAAATGTCTCCATATAAGGTAGGGGCATCATTGCTTCAAGGCATGTAGTATTGCCAACATTTCCTTCTCATAAATGGGATTTTTTAAGTTCTTTCCCTTAATTGGATGACTTGTGAAGTAAATAGGGTGTCCTTCTCGCTAGTACAACTCCAATTCCATTTCCTAAAGAATCACATTCCACAATAAATTTTTTTATGAATTCTAGTGTTTCCAAAATAGGAGTTTTACACATTACCTCTTTGAGTTTGAAAATATTGAGTTGCCTTTGGAGTCCAAGAAAATGGATCTTTCTTCAGTAATGTTGTTAGAGGAGCTGATATTCTTCCATAGTTATGAACAAACTTTCGGTAGTACCCTATCATACCTAAGAATCCTCGAAGATTATTCATGTTTTTGGGAATCATACATTCCATCATGGATTTAATTTTGTTAGGGTCTTCCTTGACACCTTCGTGAGATATAATATGACCCAAATACTCTACATCCTTTATCCCGAAGAAACATTTTAAGGATTTTGCATACAGTTATTTCTCCTTTAGTAGTTGTAGTACCATGTCTACATGTTGAAAATGTTGTTCCCAAGACTTGATATAGATTAGTATATCATCAAATAATACCAACAAAAATTTTGTAAGGAAAGGATTGGAAATAGAATTCATCAAACCTTGAAATGTGGAAGGCGCATTTGTGAGACCAAATGGCATGACCAAAAATTCATAGTGACCTTCATGAGTTCTTAATGTTGTTTTGGGGATTTCTTCATCCTTCATTCAAATATGATAATACCTGGAACGGAGATCCAACTTTGTGAAGACAAATACTCCATGTAATTCTTCTAACAATTCATTAATGACAGGAATGGGAAACTTATCTTTAATGGTGATCTTGTTGAGCTCTTTATAATCAGGACACATATGCCATGATCTGTATGGCTTGGGTACCATTACTACTAGTGCAGAGTAAGAACTTTATCTAGTCCTAATTATACTAGCCTATAACATTTCAGCAACCACACGCTCAAATTCGCTCTTCTATCTATAGGGATATCAATAAGGTCTAATGTTAGGAGGAACACTGTCTAGAATTATGTGGATAACATCATCAAAGTCTCGAATAGGTGGAATACCTTTGGGAATGTCTTCAAATACCTTGGAATTCTTACTAATTACCCTTTGGAGATCTAGGGAGATAAAGAACTTTGAGGTTTGAACATCTAATAATTGTGCAACTACACCTTGATGTCCTTTTTTCAAAAACTTTGTCATACCATTTGCGCTAATGAACTTGCTTGGTTTTCTTGTGATACCATTTAACTCGTATTCTTTTCCTTCCCACGAAAATTTCATGATTTTTTTTTGAAAATTAAAAGCCATTGTTCCTAATAATTGTAACCATTGGACACCTAAGACAACATCATCCCCACCAATTGAGATACCAATCATTGGACTATTCAATACATATTCCCCCATAAAAATATTGATATTATGGCATTTCCCTGAGAAATTTATAGTTCCTCCATCTGCAATCATAACTTTAAACGCTTTTGTTGGATATACAATGCAATTAAGAACTTTGGCTAATTTACAGTCAATGAAATTATGAGTACTACCGAAATCAATTAACACTATTACCTTCTTCTTTTTGATGTATCCTGTGATTTTGAGAGTTTGAGGAGTGTTAATTCCATCCAATGCATGATAAGATATGGTGGGAGTAATTCATTCTTAAGTATTCTCTTCTATTTCTTCTAAAGTCGTCTCTTGTTGAGATGCGTCCTCATCTTTTGGTTCTTCCTCTTCACAATATATTTAGAATAATTTCTTCTCATCGTACTTATGTCCCTTACTATACTTGTTGTCAAAATTAAAGCATAATCCTTTTGTTATTCTTTCATCTAGTTGTTGGGGTGTCAACCTTTGTGGTGGTTTAGAAGAAGGAACATTATTTTCTCTGTATGTGTTGGAGAAGTCCTTTCTAGTAGTCATTTCCATATTTTTACTTTCAACCTTCCTTGCCATCATGAAAGCCTTCTCTAGGGATGATGGTTCAAAGAGACGCACCTCATGTTGAATGTTATCTTTCAATGTACCAATAAAGAGATCTAACAAATTGTATTATGAAATATTCTTCACTCTGATACTTAGTTGCTGAAATTGTTTGATATGCTCTGTAACTAGACCATTTTGCTTGATATTTACCAACTGGCTAAAGAAGGTGTTTTTATTTATATCCCCATAATGTGCAATCAATTCTTCTATGAATATAGAATAAGAGACAATAGAGTCCCTTTTTATGGTCATAAATCCATTGATACCATACAAATTGATCATGTTATGAATATAAGGATGCAATAGTTACCTTTTGAAAAATGGGAACCTAGTGTAGATCAAAGAATTGCTCCATATGAAAAATCCACGTGATTGGATCCTTTCCATCAAACTTTCTCATGTCAATCTTGGGGATAAAGCAATTCCTTGGACATGAATTGAACCCATGATGTTGTAGTTAATAATCAACTTTTGAGGACTCCAACTTCCGACTCTCCAATTGTTTTTCAATTTTTATCCAGATGTGACTAGAATACATATTTTTTTCCTCCTTATCCTCTTCTTGAGTAGATACATGAGGAATAAAGCTATTTTTTATATCCTTCATCAACTCCTTCAAGTATTGAAGATATTATTTTCTAGCCATCCCTTTGAGATCCTATTTACTATCCATCCTTTTGAGATCCTCTATACTCGCCATATTATTTTCCAATTTAACTAAGTCATCAATTTTCATATTTCCTTTAATCATGTATTCCAACTTTGACACTTTAAAAGATATGCCTTCCATTTCATCTTATGTCAGGGATGAATCCTCTAGGAGTTTTAGTGGAGTGTGATTCTTTCCACTTCCTTTTGGTGGAATTTTGAACAATAAATATATATCACACCCTAAGTTTTACCACAAATATATATTTCTACTCAAATTTATTCAAATGCAAAATGGCGTACCTTTTCCAAACCCTAATTAGAAGATTGTTTTATGGTCGACTTGTTACTGAGGTAAAATTTGAATTTTTAATTCTATGGGTCTGAAATTTGTCCTATGGTACTGTGATGTGTCCTCTTTCAAATTCTGTAGTTCTAAACTAATTTGGATTTTCCAAAACAACGTTATTGAAAATATCCCAAAGCTTCTTATTTTTGTCCAATCCAGAAGAGAGAACTTGTACAGTATCCCACGTGGCCAATATTTTGTTTCTATAGCTGAAAATTATACCATAGATACCCTGGTCTTTCTGTTAGGATATTTAGACACTTAGGAGTTAGTTAAGATCAACTTGTGTAATATATCCGTTAGGTAAAAGTGTATTTCTTTAGTATGCATTAGTATGCATTTGTAAATATTCTAATCTGACGGTCATGAAATGTTTTAGACATAGAGTGATCCGACAGTTCAATTTCTCTTAGATCATACCTACCATTGGTCCGTGGCTTAACACCCAATTGGTCTATGATCTCTATTTGAAGAGAATAGAGGGTCCTTGGCTAGTTGATCTATTATGAGAAGCTCATGTAACTTTCTTTCTTTTGCATAATAAATTGCTCCAAGCAGCTATTTGGCTGGGGCCGTGGACTGTTTCCCTCTCGAGGGTTTTAACCACGTGACAAACATCGGTGTGTTGATCTGTGATCTATTTGTGTGAAGCGGTATCTGAAGGTGTTCGTTCTTTTGGGAGTACCCTGTGTACCCTAACATGGTATCAGAGATTTTATGAAGAGTCGCTTTCAGTTTTGATCAAGATCTGGAACTAGTGTTACCAAAAATTTGAAAGAGTTTCTGGTTATGGATTTTCTGTGCATTTGTGGCCTATGGGAGCTATTCCATTATGTCCAGAGTGTCGTTTCCATTGAGAAATAGTTTTCATTTCACCGAAAATTATTTCCGTTTGCTCCAGAAACACCCATTTCGGCAAATCTGAAGGTATAATGTTACAGTGACAGATTTGTTTTTTTTAAATCTCTCATATTTTATAGTTTATTATTAGATATTTTATGTTTTAGTCTCGGACAATTGTTTTCCCTGACTGGGTATGCTCTTTGCCATGCACCTTGTGCGGTCGCGATGAATCAGAAAGAGTAAGGGAAAGTTTTTTTTGTCTTCTCGGCTACGTATGGTCTTTGCCGTGCACCTTGTGCGATCATGGCAAATCAGAAACAGTGAGAAAACTTGAAAACGTAGACTTTCCGGGTAAGCTAACCAAGATCTAACCCCATTGTGTGGAAAAAGTTTTTTTGTTTTTGTTTTTCATTTTTTTTGTGATTTGCAGGAAAAGAAAGCAAGCATGAAAAACGAGAGAGAAGAGTAAAAATAAAAATAAAAATAAAAAAGCCCACTTCCTCTTTCTAGATTTTTACATGCCTTTTAAACTTAGCTCACTTGGTCCAAAGTTGCTTTACACCTTGATACGTCTTGAGTTCAAGTCTTATCAAGGTACTTTTTAGTGCGTGCAATTTCTATTTTCAAGTTACTTTATTGTAAAAGTGTATCTCACATAAATAAAATAAAATAAAAATGAGTCACTTAAGTCTTTTAATTCATTGCCGCACTATTTAAAAGTCACATTATTGTAAAAGTGAACATCACTTATTCTACAAAAGTGATTCACTTCAAAGCAACTTTATTGTAAAAGTGAACATCACTTATTCTACAAAAGTGATTCACTTCAAAGCAACTTTATTGTAAAAGTGATTGTCAAAGGTTTATTTTGGGAAGAGAGGGCTTCTTTTTTTTAGTTGGTCAAGTTAATATCTGCCACGTCACTATTGGGAACATCTTCAACATTTTCTTTGATCAAGCATAACTTCATCATCCAGAATTCGTTTTAAGTGCCGTTTTTTTTAAAACCGTATATTTTTTCAAGCTCTTTGCATCTAGATAGTTAGTTTCTGTTCTTTCAGCCATTATTATATAATATGGCCACCCCTTGTGATATTATACTTACAAATTCTAACTATTTCTCATGGAAATCTCATATGGAAGATGTTCTACGAAGTAGGGGACTTTTCAGGATAACCTCAGAGAAAGAAACAGAACCCACTAATGATGATAAGAAAATTAAATGGGAAAATAGATGTGATAAAGCTCGTGGATTGATTGGGATAGCAATCTCTCTTGATTTGCGATTCCACATATCTGACATTGAGGAACCTGATAAAGCTTGGGAAAAGTTGGAATCTGTGTTTAGTAAACACAATGAAATTCGGGGTCATCAACTTGAGAATGAGTTGATTTCCTTAAATCCAAATGATTTTTCATGCATTCAAGACTATTTATCTAAGTATAAAACTCTTGGACTCTTATGTGCAGAATGCAAGATTAAGAAAGAAGACAAACAATGTATTTATCATATTCTTTCCAAACTTGGACCTGCATATTCTGTTTTTGTATCTACATTCTACTCCATGAAAGAATCCTTGATTGTCGCTAGCTATCAAGAGCCTAGCCTTGAATCCTTTTGTGATTCCTTAATTGGAGATCAATATAAGCTCATTCATCTTGGAATAATTAACAATGCAGATACATCTGGGAAAGCCTTACTATCCCAACAGAAAGCAAAGTCCAAACCTCCCAAGAAACAGAATTTTCGCAATAATAAGCAAAACAACAAGGGTACCAAACCCTCTCAGCTAGCTCCTTCTTTAAAAAATGACAAAGGATCCAAGCAAAAAGGAAAGAAGACTGAGCGTCATTGCAATTTTTGTGGGAAAGGTAATCATGATGAATCTAAGTGTTTTAAGAAGATGGTAGCCTTGGAAGCAGCAATGAAGAAGCACCACATCAGCCTAGATTCATCTTCAGAATCTAACTCTCATGGACATGCACTTTGTGCTTCTGGTTACTCTTATACTGCATCTTCTTCTTCTACTTCAATTGAATGGCTCATTGATTCTGGAGCATCTTATCATATGGCTAAGAATAAATCCATGTTTTATACTATGCATGAATGGAACACCAAACAAATATTTGTTGGTGATGATAGATCTCTAAGTGTTGTAGGATTTGGAACAGTTCCAGTAGAAAATGGTCATTTCAGTGATGTACTATGTGTTCCAAAAATTTCCTGCAATTTGTTATCAATCTATCAAATTACTCATTCAGGTTAAGGTAAAACTGTGACATTTACACCTCGCCAAGTTGTAATCAAGGATTTTAAAAATCCTCAAAATATCCTTGCTACTAGAAATTTTGATGACATTACCAAGTTGTAAAAATTTAACAACTTTGGGTCATCACATTTTCCTTCAGTTTTTGTTGCTCATAGTGATAACTTGAGCAAACTTTGGCATGAGCAATTTGGTCACTTAAATTATCTCTCATTGCAACAACTATGTAAAGACAATATGGTGACTGGTCTTCCACTGGTATCTTACAAGGATGGTGTTTGTTCTGGTTGTGTACTCAGAAAACATCATCGGGACAGTTTTGACAAACATGCCTCTTGGCACACCTCGGTTCCCTTGGAGCTTGTGCATAGTGACTTGTGTGGCCCTCTTCCGTCTGCTTCCTTTTCTGGTTTCAAATATTTCTTAACTTTCATTGATGACTACTCCATACGCACTTGGGTTTACTTCCTAAAACTTAAGAGCGAAGTATTTAACATGTTCTTAGCCTACAAGGCTCTTGTTGAAAAACAATCTGGTCATCAAATTATTAAGTTAAGATCTGACAATGGAGGAGAATATTTTAACAACAATTTCACTACCTTTTGCATTGAATAAGGAATCTAACAACAGCACACTGTTCCATATACACCACAACAAAATGGTGTAGCTGAAAAGAAGAACCGCACTTTAAAACAAATGGCTAATTGTATGATCCAATCTAAGGGACTAAGTCTTCAATATTGGGCTGAGGCCATAAATTGTGCAAATTACATAGTTAATCGCACACCCACTAAAGTTTTACAGGGTATAACACCGAAAGAAGCATGGAGTAAAATTAAACCAGATGTAAGTCACTTTCGTGTGTTTGGTTGTGAAGCATGGGCTCACATTCCGGATGGAAAATGGAAAGCATTGCAGCCTAAAAGTGAAAAGTGCATATTTGTTGGATATTCTGAAGATATAAAAGGTTATATACTTCTTCAGCCACATTCTCATGATATAATCATTAGAAGAGATGTTAAATTTGATGAAAATCTCTTGGCTTACAAGCCTAACTTGGTGGGTGTGCTATCTTTGGCCTACGAGCCTAATTCGACGATTGTTCCTTCTTCTTCTTCTTCTTCCATCTTCCTTGACAGGTTTCCAACTTCAATTTCTGATGATGACAATGAGGATGAAAATCCACCTCTTCCTGCTCATGTTCCTCCAATTGCACTAGCACCAATACTTCCTCGATGGGTCTGTTCAACATGTGAAGCAGCTAGTGATCTTTCCAGTGATCCTAGAGATCAACGTCGAACATGTTCTCAGTTTTAGCGAGCCTCTTCTCTTTTGGGTCAAGTTTCCAAGCATCATGATCTAGAAACTTTTGTATAAGCTTCATGAAATCCAGATTGGGATGCAGCTATGGATGAAGAATATCGTTCCTTAATGGTGAACGATACTTGGGATCTTGTTCCTCTTCCAAAAGAAAGAAAACTTGTCAGATGTAAATGGGTCTACAGAACTAAGTATGCATCAGATGGAAGTGTTGAAAGACTTAAGGCAAGGTTAGTTGCCAAAGGTTTTTCCCAAGTTGAAGGGATTGACTACAATGAAACCTTTACCCCTGTAGCAAAAATGAACTCCATCCACCTTGTTCTTTCCCTTGCAGCCTTACATAACTGGGAAGTCCATCAAATGGTGTTATTTTTTCATCATATAAGCTAGCATTGTGATCTTAGGATCTTTTAACTAAGAGAATAACAAGCACAGCAATAAAACATAAGCACATCACAAGAGACAAGAGACACAAAGATTTTTTCTCGGGGAAACCATAAAGAAGAAAACCACGCAACTTTCTCAAAGATAGAATCAGCACCAAAACAGTAAAATCCCCAAAACAGTAAGATGCACTCCTGACAGCAGTAGTCTTCTTCTTGTCTAGTCCTAGTGTATTTCCTTCCTCACTAATGTGCCACACTTGAGTGAGTGAGTGATGTGTGTTGCAAGTGATAAATAGAGAGGCTCTCACTCTCTATTTATATTCTTTCGTTCACTTGAAGTGCACTCCAACATGTCAACCTCACTTAACAATTACTTACTAGAGCCGACATCTCTAGGAGTGTCTAATAACCCTAGTACCCCACCTCTTGTGGGAACTTTGCCTCCTCTAACCAATAGGAGGGTAACACAATGGTGGGGACTATTGCCCCAACTTACAATGACTCACATAGGGTCGACTTCACTAGGATAGTCTAATAACCCAAGGGCACCACAACTGTGGGGACTTTAACCCTTAACCAATAGGAGGGTTACCCACAATGACTTGACATGACTTTCTCATTATAGAAACTTTCCGAAATAAACATCGGGGTATGACATGACTCAAATACATTACAATACATCTCGGAATGAACATCAGGTTACAATAGATAAGAAATACAAGTGAATACATTCCGAAGTTACAATTACATCAACACTCCCTCTTAACTAGGAAGGTATTCTCTTGACACAATTTATCAGCACAAGTCTTCTTCTCTATATCATCTAGGTCATCGTCATCTTCAAAGTCATCTTCATCTGAAAGTCATCTTCATTTGGATCTGGATCATCACTTGATCTAGATCATCACTAAATATCGTCACTAGATTTGGATCATCACTTGATCTAGATCATCACTGGACATCATCATCGGATCTGGATCATCACTCGATTTGGATCATCTCTGGAGCATCATCTCTGGATCTGGATCATCACTCGATCTAAATCATCACTCGATCTGGATCATCTTCACTGTACTGGATTTGGATCATCACTGGCTATCATCACTGGATCTGGATCATCACTCGATCTAGATCATCACTAGCTATCATCACTTAATATGGATCATCACTCGATCTATATCATCCCTAGCGCTATCTCATGATTCTTCTCATCACAGGAAATTCTACAGAGCCATCCCTTTTTCATGCTGGTTGTAGGCCTACCCTCCATGTAGGTCTTTTCCCAGCACTTATATCTGACCTACTCGTCAGAAAGGCACGCCCAGCACTTACATCTGACCTACTTGTCAAAAAGGCACACCCAGCACTCACATCTGATCATATAGGAATCAATCCTATAATTACATCAGAAAGGCCCAGTACTCACATTCACCAGCATGATAGGACATCACTATCATATGTGAAAAGGCTTCAGCACTTATATCTGACCTACACGTCAGAAAGGCACATCCATCCAGGCAGGAACACATCCTACCACAGTGATGAATGACTCTCACCCAGGCCGAAACACATCCTACCACAATGATGAAAGATTTCCACACAATCACCCAGGCCGAAACACATCCTACCACAATGATGAATGAATCTCACCCAGGCTGGAACACATCCTACCACAATGATGAAAGATTTCCACACATTCACCCAGGCCGGAACACATCCTACCACAATGATGAACGACTCTCACCCAGGCTGGAACACATCCTACCACAATGATGAAATATTTCCACACATTCACCCAGGCCGAAACACATCCTACCATAATGATGAACGACTCTCACCCAGGCCAGAACACATCCTACCACCATGATGAAAGATTTCTACACTTACATTAACCCAGGCCGGAACACATCCTACCACAATGATGAAAGGGCCTGCACTTACATCCACCCAGGTGGAAACACATCCTACCACAGTGATGGAAAGTCTTGCACTCACATCTGATCTTGTAGGAACCAATCCTACAGTCATATCAGAATGGCCTCCAGTCCTCCTCAACTGAGCTACCTGGTAACTGACCGGGCGCCTCCATTCTCCTAGAGAATGGCAGTTGCCCTTACATCCGACCTGCTCGTCGAAATGGCCAACACTCACATTTGACATGGAAGGAACTTAATCCTTTAGCCATGACAGAATAGTTTATCCCTTACATCTGATCAAGCGGGAACACATCCCTCTATCACATCAGAATGGCTACTCAGTCCTGCACTGAGTGATCCTGGTAACTGACCAGGTGCCTCCATTCCTAGAATGGAAATTGCCCTTACATCTGACCTACTCAACAGAATGGCCAGCACTCATATCTAAGATGGAAGGGAGCAACCCTCTCACCATAATAGAATGGCTCAGCCCTTACATCTGACCATGTAAGGAACCAATCCTCTCACCATGTCAGAATGGCTATGGGTCTCATCACTTTCTCTTGGAGGGAACCTCGATCTGGAGAACACCAAGTCTCTCCCTGAAGTACTCGAACTTCAGCCTAGCCAATGGCTTTGTCAATACATCAGCTATCTGTTCCTCCGTCGCAACATACTGGAGCTTCACTACTCCTCTCTACACCATATCCCTGATATAGTGGTACTTGATCTCGATATGCTTCGACTTGTCATGGAACACTGGATTCTCTGACAACTTCATGCAACTCTGGTTATCACAATGTATACAAGTAGCATCCAACTGGAGATCAAATATATCAGACAGTAGCTTCCGCAGCCATACTGCCTCACAACTAGCTGAACAAGATGCGACATACTCTACTTTAGCTGTACTCAATGCCACATAGGATTGCTTCCTGCTAAACCAAGAGATCACACCTGATCCCATACTGAAGAAACATCCTGAAGTACTCTTCCTGTCAATGGCACTGCCTGCCCAATCTGAATCAACATAACCTTCCAGGTTAATCTTTTGATTCGCATCATACTTGAGCCCATAATCAACTGTACCCTTTAGGTACCTCATAATATGCTTTGCAGCAGTCAAGTGAGCATTTCTCGGATCTGTCAGGAACTGGCTCAAGGTGTTCACAACAAAGCAAATATCTGGTCTTGTGTTTGTCAGGTACATCAAGGACCCAATCATCTGATGATACATCGTAGCATCAACTGTCTCTGATGAAGCATCACTCAATAGCTTCATGTTTGATTCCATAGGTGTGGTCATGTAGTCTGTCATCCCGAACCTATTCAGGATCTCTACTGCATGCTTTCCTTTTCCACACCTCCATGCCTAGAAAATAGTGCATCGACACATAACAGGAGCATCACTGGTCTTCCACCTTCAACCTTGAAGCAAAGGTTGGAATCTCAGTAAAGCCTAGAGTCATTAATAATCTATCCACCATGTCAAACCTTAGGATCTTCTGCAGTCACTCCCTCTGAAGCGGAGCATCATACTCCCTCTATCTTCTGTACTCTATGCACTGAACCATTTTGTACTGGAGTGACAAGTAGTATCCATCTAGGATTGGATACCAAGATCCTATATTTTGAACTTTTTCAAAAGTTCTTCTCACATCCATCTGTGAGCTTGTCATCCTTTATCAACCTTGTAGCAAAGGTTACGATATTCATCAAGCTCATCATGTATGTGTTATCCCATGGGTGTCTTCTGAACTCGTACAAGGCCTTCTTTCATTTGCACACATGATTATGCATGTCATGTGACTTTACTTCTAATAGCTGTAAATTTTTCTTTGTAGTCTATGCCTTCTTTTCGTGAGAAGCCTCGTGCTACGAATCTTGCTTTGTATCCCACGATGTTTCCATCTACTGCATGATGGAGCTACGAACTTCCCTTCACGTATTGATACTGCATCCTAGACATCATTCTTGTTGAACTGGTCTTCTTGGTTACTTCTTCATAGTTGGAAGATTCTGCATCAATGGTGTCGCTGCATTCATCATATTATTCTTCATCTTGAACTGTCGTCACTTGCTCTTCGGAACAAGTCTTCATTCTTCTTTTCTTGCAGGCGATTATGTATGTGATATTTCCTACAAGTCAAATGCATTTGTATGGTTAGAACATTTCATAAGGAATATTTATATTGGCAAGTTATTATGCATAAATATATGATCATGCAACTACTTTAGCCAATACAACATTCATCCATATCTCACTGAAACTTTCTAGATGCCTTCCATCTCTACCAGGACAACATTGCGATTGTGCACTAATCCAATATGTCAGCAAAGAGGTTTCATTCTAGATAAGTAGCAATGGAGAGTTGTATAGCACCATGAGCTACTTACCCATAACTTGTATGTTAGTAGTATACTTTCGTTAATGCAAACATCCTATCATGTATAATACATCAACTGAATATCAACAAATGCATAACAAAACAATAACATGAAATGACAATTGAATACTTATCTTTATTTGTTTCGTGGGTAGACTCTTTGAGCCTTCAACTTCATCATCTTCTTCATACATTATAGCATCGTTTCTTATCCAAATGCTAAGGTGGATAAGAATTTCTTCAAGAGTTGAGTTGTTCATATTCCTCATCGCTTGAGGGTTCTTCTTTGGATGGCAAGATCTTGATCTTTAGTTTCTCCCATCTTCTCTTCTCTTCTTATGAGTCGAGCTTCTTCTTCTTCCCAAAGTATGTTGAAAGTAATCACTTCCTTCTGGAACACATTCCTTGAATGAATGAATTCCATGATCCTGGGAGGCCATTCAAGGTGGCCATCACCACTTCTACATTCTTCACTTCTTCTTTTGTCGCTTCAAGTTGTTCTTGATTTGAGAGATTCTTGTGACTGCATGGTCTCTTCATTCTGGATCTTCCCTTCCTTCAACTGGTTTCTTAAGGTCATATTCCGATCTATGTTCTTCCCTTCAAATATCTTGGTCAAGGCATTAAACATATTTGGTGTCTTTAGGGAAGACACTTGTAGTACAAGTTGATCCATGACTGAACCAACCATGATCTTCTTGGCCTTGACCAAGTTCTTCTTGTGTAAGGCTTCTAGCCTCATCTCCCTCTGAAACTGGAACCTCTCTACTCATGTAGGTGTACAATCCATTTTCTTCAGAGAGATCAAATACTTCTATGCTTGGAATTTGTCAACTTCACCAAGCTTATCATCAAGCTGATGTGATAGATCACTTTGAAATGAGAACCTCAAATGAAAATAGCAAAGGATTAGATCTTACCGATTTGAGGTGTCTGTCTTGGTTCCGTAGTTGGCTGATCTAGGGTTTGTCACAGAAACCCTAATTTTAAAAACTTGGAATTTTTTAGATCTGATTGGATAGACAGATAGATCTCTTCAAATGGAGCTGTCCAATGTACTCCTTTTCTGAAAACAGTGGAGGGAAGCTCCCGGAACAGGAAGCCCTAGATTTCCAATTTCTTCTGCAGAAATACCTGTTATTGTTTCTATGATATATCCGAAATTGCTGCTCCTATATGTCTGAAATTTCATAATGAGGTAACCCTCCATGTCCCCGATCTAACATCATAGGTTTTATCATAATCAGTTTCACCATTTTGGATTTATGATCATTTTCCCAGGGTGACCTGTTACAGGATTGTTCAAAACAGCGAAGTTGTACACCATTCCACATGTCAATGGTTCATCTTCTGAGTTTGATATTTGGACCACTGAAATTAAAGTCCGTTCCCTTTCTGGAATATCTTCAAGAATTCCATTTGGACCTCTGTATCCCAAGATATTGTAGATCTCCCTAGATGTCCTGTTTAGGGATGAATTCTGGAAGAGGTTGGAACCCTAACTTGGAGAGATCATATCTCCTGGAATATAGAGAATCTGAGGCTGAATTTTGGTAACATTGTTCTTCAGGATTTTTTATTTGGTCCTTGAAATTTTCAGCTCCTGATCCTTTTCCAATCTCAGAATATAGCGAATGTACCAAAACTTAGTAGTTTTAGTATTTAGGGTTTTTCTAGCTTGGGGTCAAACTAGGGTTTGACTTTCCCAGAGTTTCACCCAACCAAATTTCTTGATCCAAGTCTCTAAACTTAGGTTTTGATGAGGAGAACAATCCTATGCTGGTCTCACTCAAAAATTCCTCTTCTGTAGAAAGCCCTAATTTCCACATCGAAAACTGAAAATGCTTGGAATCAAATTCCGCTTCAACAGAAAGATGCGCCCTTCAATGGAGAGTCATTCTAGCATACTTTTGCTGATAGATTGTGGAGAGAGACCCAAAAATAAGAAGCCCTAGCTTCTGCAGCTGCATAATTTCTTCTTCTCGAGTTAGCTCTGATACCATGTTAGTTTTTCATCATATAAGCTAGCATTATGATCTTAGGATCTTTTAACTGAGAGAATAACAAGCACAGCAATAAAACATAAGCACATCACAAGAGACAAGAGACACAAAGAGTTTTTCTTGGGGAAACCATAAAGGAGAAAACCCTGCAACTTCCTCAGAGATAGAATCAACACCAAAATAGTAAAATCCCCAAAATAGTAAGATGCACTCCCGACAGCAGTAGTCTTCTTCTTGTCTAGTCCCAGTGTATTTCCTTCCTCACTAATGCGCCACACTTGAGTGAGTGAGTGATGTGTGTTGCAAGTAATAAATAGAGAGGCTCTCACTCTATATTTATATTCTTCCATTCACTTGAAGTGCACTCCAACATGTCGGCCTCACTTAACAATTACTTACTAGAGCCGACATCTCTAGGAGTGTCTAATAACCCTAGTGCCCCACCTCTTGTGGGAACTTTGCCTCCTCTAACCAATAGGAGGGTAACAAAATGGTGGGGACTATTGCCCCAAATTACAATGACTCACCTAGGGTCGACTTCACTAGGATAGTCTAATAACCCAAGGGCCCCACAGCTGTGGGGACTTTAACCCTTGACCAATAGGAGGGTTACCCACAATGACTTGACATGACTTTCTCATTATAGAAACTTCCCAGAATAAACATCGGGGTATGACATGACTCAAATACATTACAATACATCCCGGAATGAACATCGGGTTACAATAGATAAGAAATACAAGTGAATACATTACGAAGTTACAATTACATCAACAAATGGATGTCAAGTCTACCTTCTTACATGGTGATTTACATGAGGAAATTTACATGGAACAACCTCCTGGATATGTTCAGAATAACTCTAGCCTTTTTTGTCTCCTTAAGAAATCCTTATATGTCCTTAAGCAAGCTCCTAGAGCTTGGTATGCCAAAATGGATAGGTTTCTCCTTGACACTAGTTTTTCTAGATGTCATTCTGACCCCAATGTCTATACCAAGAAAGTAGGAAACCATATAATCATACTTGTTCTTTATGTTGATGATCTTATCCTTACTGGTAGTGACCCTAACCTTATATCCCATGTGAAATCCAGTCTTAAGAAAAATTTTGAAATGTCAGACTTAGGACATTTGCATTATTTTCTTGGTCTCCAAGTCTTGCAAACCAAAGAAGTAATCTTTCTTTCCCAGTCTAAGTATGCTTGTGACCTTCTTCCTCGCTTCCACATGGAAGATTGTAAACCAACCCCTTCTCCCTTCGAATCTGGAGTCAAACTGTCTGTCACTTGTACTTCCCCTGAAGTAGATGCCACCTTGTATCGTCATCTTGTTGGTAGTCTTTTATACTTGACTCATTCCCTTCCTGACCTTTCCTTTTCCATTGGTCGTGCCCATTATATACAAACTCCTCATGAAAGTCACTGGAAAGCAACAAAAATAATACTTTGATATATTCGAGAGGAACAACAGGATCTTCAGGGAAAAGAGCAGCACCCTGGCTAGAGTAGCAGCCAGCATCAGAGCCCTTCTAGGAGAGGCTCTAGAAGCCAAATCCAACCTATTTTGTCCTTTGCTACCACTTTTAATGGGGTTTTCCCTTGAAGTAGCATTCTTAAGGCGTTGGCTTCTCCTTCAAGGTTTTCTGGTATCTCTCCCAGGTCCCAGTTATCCCAAATTTTCTCTGCATTATCAGACCAGGTGGAAATGTCCCACAGGGTAAGAAGGTTTTGGTGCTACATCTAGTTTTTTAAATTATCCAGATCAGCCTTCTGCCTGATGGGCTGGTCTCCAAGGATCGAATCATCGCAGTATCTTATCTTTTTCCCATTTCCAGGAATCCAGTAGAGGTTAGATGTGAAGTGATCCAAGGCTGCGAGGCAGAGCTTGAAGATAGGGGATCCGATTAAAGTTCTTGGAGGCTTTTCCATGCATCTTGAGCG
The DNA here is from genome assembly GCA_001517045.1 of Pseudotsuga menziesii. Classification (NCBI taxonomy): domain Eukaryota; kingdom Viridiplantae; phylum Streptophyta; class Pinopsida; order Pinales; family Pinaceae; genus Pseudotsuga; species Pseudotsuga menziesii. The sequence goes on from LPNX010723621.1 coordinate 277,846, forward strand.
GCTTCCTTGGAAGTATTTTTTCCAAAGAACTTTCTTACTCCAGCTGGTGTGCCCAAACACCAAGTTCCAGAGGAGTTTGGAGCCTAGAGCTAAATTTTGAACAGCAATGTTCCGGATTTGGAGACTGCCTTCTAGAATTGGTTTCTGTATCTTGTCTCGGCTTACTAAATGAAGTCTTCTCTCATTATTTTTCCCACCTTCCCACAAAAACCTTCTTAATAGGGCGTCTACTTTGCTGATGAAGGATTTTGGGGCGAGCAGAATGGTGTTCTGGTAAACAGGAATACTTGAAAGGAAAGATTTTAAAAGAGTCACCTTACCTCCTAAGTTAAGCCAAGCTTTCCCCCAGGCTTGAATTCTGATTTTCAGCTTGTCCAGAAGCGGCATCCAGTGGACCACTTTAGGTACAGATTTGAGGATGGGAATTCCAAGATAATTGAAAGAATCTAGAAGAGAGTACCCTCCATTCCTAACAGCCTAGCAATTCCTGTCATTTCCCTTGTGGGGAAGTTCCAACCATAATTTTTTCTCTTCTGAAAGTTTATCTTGCTTCCTAAGACATCCTTGTAAATGTCTAGCTCTCTTTTGAATAAACTGGCGGAGATAGTGCTTGCTCCTCCAAGGAGCAGAGTATCATTGGCAAATTGGGCATGGTTTATGTCTTTAACATTTTGGGCCATCCGGAGGCCAGCAAGAGAGTGGATCTGTTGGCAGTGATCCAATTGGAAACTAAGCACTGAGGCTTGAATGGCATAAAGAAGTGGGGGCAGCGGGAAACCTTGCCTTAGCCCTCTTGAGGCTTGGAAGAAATTCGTAGAGCGTCCATTGACTAGAGGGGTGATCCACGGGGAGGCAATGCAGGCTTTGACCCAGTTTATGAAGTCCTTAGAAAACCCAAATTTTCCCATTACTGTGAACAGAAAATCATGTCTCACCCTATCAAATGCATTCGCCAAGTCGAGCTTGATTACCATTCCTTTTTCTTTCCATTGGTAGCTCGAGTGGATTGCTTCTTGGACAAGCACGATATTGTCCATGATCTTCTGACCTTTTATGAAACCACCTGGGTTTTCAGGGATGATTGCAAGCAACATATTCTTAATCTGATTGGCAATGATTTTAGTAATTAGTTTATATCCCATGTTGCATAAAGAGATGGGCCTGAATCTGCTGAAGTTATTGGCTCCTTTCTCTTTTGGGACCAGGGCCAGGAAAGCCGATTTGGTACTGCCCCCTAGCTTGTTGCTGCTTTGAGATTTCCTGACCATTCTCAGGAGGTTGATTTTAATGATGGGCCAACAAGAAGTGAAGAACCTTGCCGTGAACCCATTGGGCCCTGGGGCTTTTTCAGCGTCCATATCGTCCAAATCTTTTTTGAGTTCTTCCATTCTGATCAAGGCAGCTAGAAGGAGATTATCAGTTTCTTGGACTAGCTTTGGGACGAGATCGAGTGGGTAGATGTTTGCATCAATCGGTTCCTCTTCTAGGGCTGAGAAGAGGTCTTTGAAGTGGGAGTGGTCTGCTTTCTTTATTCCTTCGAAGTATTTGACCATATTTCCTTGAAACTGAATTTCATTGACAGTTTTGAATTGCTTACGAGCCTCATCCTGCTTGTGGAAATAGCTGGTGTTTTTATCTCCTGCATGCAGCCACATACTTCTGGATTTCTGCCTCTAGTACTCCTCTTCCACCCTGCATGCTCTATGTAAATATTTTTGAAGATTTTCTTCTATTTGTAATAGTTCTTGGGATATTTCAGCGTCCTCCATAATTAATTGGTGGCTCTCTAGATCAGCCTGTGCTTCTTTTCTTTTGGAGGTGGGAGTGATCAGCGATTTAGCCCAATTTTTCAGCTCTTTTCTGAGAGCTCTCAGCTTTTCTTCCTAGACATAGAAAGGGGAGCCATGGATCTGTCGGTTCCAAGCCGTGGAGACCAAATCCATGAACCCTTCTTGCTGAATCCAGATGGGGCTGGATCTAAATGGAATGGGACCCAGATTTTTACCCATGGACAGCTTGAGAAGTATTGGTTTATGATCCAAGGTGTAGATGGGCAAGATTTTGGAGGATGCCATAAGATCAAAAGTGAGAAATGAAGACTGGACAAGGAATCTATCTAGACAAGCAGCAATGTGGCCAGGGCCCATTCTTTTGTTTGTCTAGGTGAATTTACCATGGGAGGGCTTGATATCCTCCAGCTCCCAATCTAAAATGATGTCTTCAACCCATTCTCTAGCTTGATCTCTGACCGGAGAGCCTCCCTTTTTTTCCTTTGCTGCTAGGGTGACATTTAGATCCCCTGCTATAATGATATTGACCAGGTTGTGTGTGCTAAGATAGGACTTTAAGGAGTCCCAACAAAATCTTTTTTTAGCTAGTGAAACAGGGACATAAACATTGAACAGACTTACAGAGTGACTGGAGTCTTTGTGGAGAATATTGGTGAATATCCAATGTATGCTTCTTTCTTCAGCTTCCAAATCGTATTTGGAGGTGTCCCGGAAGGTAGCTATCCCTCTTGAGGCTCCTCTTGCACTGACTGCTTTTCCATGACCTTTTCTCCAATAAGTTTTGCTTTCTTGGAGGAGAGTGAGGTCCTCCATTTTAGTCTCTTGGATGAGAAGTATATCTGGTGACTGCAAACTTACAATGTCTTTTAGAGCTTCTTCTTTCAGATTGTTTCCTAGACCTTTGCAGTTCCAGGAGATGTATTGCATTACTTACTAGCTTGGGAGGTTGTGGCTCCCTTTGGAGCCTGACCTTGCTTGATAGTGGATCTGGTATTTATCATTCCCTTGAGGGTCTTCTGGGAGCCTTGGAGAATATCAAGGTAGGTTTTTTCCTCTCTCTGTTTCTTCTTAGTTTTTCGACCCAAGGTGACCTTGACAAGGGTGACTTGGGAGTTGCCAGATTCGGTTCCTCCGTCCTCGGAGTCCCCTCCTGATTTCGATCCCAGACTAATGTGATCTTCCTCTGCTTCTTTTTCCCTTTGATCTTCCACTGGGGGAGTCAGGTCTGCCATTTCCCCAGTTTCCCCTATTTCATTCGCATCCTTCCAAGATGTTTCTGGTCCCTCTAGGTTTTCATTGGTATTCCCCGAAGCTAAATCGTCCTTTGCTTTTCCTATGGATTTAGTGACTGGTGGAGGGTTTTCTAATGGTACGGAGCTTCTTTTCCCGCTTGGATTTGGGGCTGCCTTATTCTTTTTGGCCTTTTGCCATCCTTCTCCATCCTCTTTGTCATCTGGTTGAGCCTTTGGGCAGTTCCTTTGGAAATGGCCGTGCTCTTGACAGTTTCTACACTTGAATGGGAGCTGCTCATAATCCAGCTTTTGATAGTGCTGCCATGACCCAACCGTGAGTTTTACCACTTCTGGAAGGCTGGTTTCTAGATCCACTTCTACACAGATCCTGGCGCAGGTGTATTGGCCTTTGTTGTCTGCTATATCAATAAATCTGCCGAGTCTGTTTCCAATATTTTACAGCGAATGGAAGTTCCAGCAGTGGACCAGAAGGTTCGGGAGCCTGTCCCATACTAGCACTTCTTTAGGCATGTCAACCATGGGATCAAAGTCAGGTGTCCACCTATTGAGATACATGCCCTGAGACCCCATGAAATACGGGCCGCTCCTGAAGACCAGATCTCGATCTTCCTTGGATATGAACTCAAAAATGAAGAATCCTCTTCCAACGGCGTAGCAGGTCACACTATTCTTTATCTGGGGTCTCCAGTTATGCTAGATCCAGTCGTTGGTGGTTTTTGTGGAGGGCCATATCCCCATAAATTGTCCTATCAATCCTCTTTCAACTAGTGGTAGGGCAAATTTAATGTGTTTCTCTTCTGGCAAACAGGAACTTCATCCAGTTTCTTTACAAATTTTGGGATAGGAAGCAAGGTTGGTTTCTTCCCAGCCTACCCGATTAACTTCATGAAGGCCTCATTAGCCGAGATCAAAGTGGGGGAAGGTGGCTCCCCACCCCCAGACGCACTCATGGTGTCTTTGGGTCGCGCCTTGCACCAGGAGAAGAGTTCAAGGTCGACAGCGATCCAGTTGCATGCAAACTTTTTTTGTTTACATCGATCCTATCACCATGAGCGCAATGTTCAGTTCAACGCTGAGAAAATCATAAAATTCTTGTTCAATGATTGATCGTTGATCTTCTCCATGAGGTTTTTTCCAAAAAACGTGCACTGTTACAAAATCATTGTTCTCAAATATAATAATTGTTGGATAAGGGATATATACAACTCAGGAGGGCATGATTATGTTAAAACCATAGCTTGATCAATATTTTTTCAATCCCTACAAAAATTGATCGAGGGCTTAAAAAAGTGCTCAATCAAGCTATGTAAAAATTCTCAATCGAGGATTGGTAAAACCTCGATCGATTTATACAACTCGATCAATGGTTTTACTAACTCTTGATCAAGAGTTATTTACATATATCTATCAAGAAACCATAGCTCAATCGAGCATATCCAATCATTATCACTATAAAATATCAACAAATCATGACATATTTCATTGCGTTTGTTGTATATAAATTAGTGAAAGGCTATTAGAGACAGGTTACAAATATGATAGATATAATACATTTGTAATTATTGTTTAGAGATGAGAAAGTTTCTATTCATTTGAAGATATGGGTGCAGAGTAGTTGAATTTATGGATGTGATTAATCAAATCAATGACTCCAATTACTCTGCAATCCATATTTGCAAATGAATATCTAGAGGAACTTGTGATAGTAATTTATTTATTTGATTCTTTTCAAGGTATTTATCATTACCGACATGTATCAACTTTTTTTTGAAATTATATTTTATTAATGTTTATCATCGTATAATTATATGCTTTCCTTTCATTGATTCAGAAAGTTTGATGGACCTAAATGATGCCAATTTAAAAAAAAATTGATTAGGGTGTCCATATTCGATCACCGAATGTGGACACCCAATTTGTTTCTTAAATTTAAATAGTTCAATAAATTTTTTGTCCTAACTATGGTTAAAACCTTTGTCAAGCTATTTGAAAATCCATTCAAAACCACGACCAAGGGCCTAAAATACAATCCTTTAGCGCTTTTCTATGTACTTTGAATTTCTATACCCTCTTCATCAGGCTTGAACTCTATCTTAGGATGAACCTTAGGTGGTGGAATTCATACCAATAAATTCGTCAACAAATTGTCTTTCCATTGATATATAATTTATGTGTTTTGGAGTTCGTATGGTATTATTTTAAATTTTGTTTTCAGAAATATCTTGAAGACCATGTCCACAACTTCGAAGCAATGCAACAGAAAATCAACAACAACAAAAAGTGCACAACCAAAAAATTTCAAAAAATATATACGCCCGAGAGAAATGAGTCTTCTTCAAAAGCCTTTTTTATTTACCAGTAAAAAAAAGGTTTATGTGCACATAGGTGTGTATAAAACTGTGATTAAAATTGTTTTTTTTTTTGTAAACTGCACAATATATTATATTACAGGGGCAAAAAATTACATCAAAAACTCATGGTTGTTTGAGGTTGAAAGAGGCGAAACCTCCTCTAGAGCCTCGCAAAAAAGATCATCCTTCTAATCAGATTCACGCGAATGATGTTCATGACTAAGAAATGTAGAGACTGAGTTACAGAGAACCTTAAAAGACATATCATACTCCTATATACTAGCGGAGCCAAACTGAAAAAATACATACATTATAAACTAAAAAAGCTTAGACAATAATCATAAAACCTGCTAGAGACTGGACCAAATAAAGCCTGTTCAAAACATACATTAGGCTAAGGGAATTTCTTCAGTGATGGGGCAAGCTAATCATTCTTCCTGTGACACAGTAGGCAAATTAGTGGCGGCATTCGAAGCCAAAGTCACAGAAGGCGGTAGCTGCTTAGTCTGCTGGGCCGGTGATTCCTTCAATCGCTTGAGGAGAGGTTCCACTGTTGATGGAACCGGGAAAGTCTTGGCACGTGGCGTTTAGGTAGAGCATCCCGTTGTGCTACCACTGCCACCGAGACTGGTTATAGCATGACCTCCAGTTTCTATACCACTTGCAACGCCACCCTGAGCACCACCCCCTGAGTTGTGGACATTCAGACTTGAAATGCTTGTTTTTCCTTTCCAAGAAAAGGATTTGTCCATGGCCGTGAGATGAGCATCCATCTCAGCGATTTTTGCTTTCATAGAGTGAACTGCCATCCGAGCCTCTGCCTAGTCACTAAGCATGTCCTCTGCAAGATTGCAGAGCATATTCTTCAACATCTAGTAGTGATTAATTAGACCCCCTTCCTCACCCGTCGAGAGCTTACGGTTGAGAACCTTATTCGACCAAGCTTCCACCAGAACACGAACTCGCACAGAAATATGTGGTTCATAATCCACCAGAATAGGTGTGCTGCAACCCCTCTGGGGTTTTCCCCTTCTTGAACTAGCACGTCTAGGGGTTCCTCACTGGAGAGACATTACCGCTAACTTGAGCCTAAAACCAATACGCAGTGGAGCGAATTTACCTACTTGGGCCCTAGAACGCAAAGTAGCAGAGACTCTGTAAACTTCCCATCGGACTGCGAACCAAACTCTGCTACCATCCATAACATAAAACACGACCTGGTGTTGTATTAACCCCCTGTCAATCCATGTACCTATCACCATTAAACCTCATAGCCGAGCCATGAATGAGCCTAGGAGAACGTACCTTCACCAACCTAGTTCGCATGCACCGAAGTGACCGGGGAAATTTCTCCCATGCACAGAGAATCCTGCGAAGGTTGATAGAGAGCGCAGGATGGGTGGTATATGTCCGTCCTTACACGTGCCTAAGTCAGTGACCGGAGAACAGGACGAGTGTCATCAGGATTATCACCCGCATCTGGGCAACTGTGACTAAAATTGTCAGTGATCATTTTCTAAAATTAATAAAAATACAATTTTTAGAAGAAAATTACAAAAACAATGACGCTCTAGTGCAATATATATATATATATATATA
>LPNX010723621.1:291512-311512 GCA_001517045.1 Pseudotsuga menziesii
ATTGATTATGAATTGAGTTGTGACAGTAAGATAATATTAGGGTTAGGATTAGGGTTTCCTTGGTAGGGTTATAGTTATGGGCCATGAATGTTAAACAATAAACCCTATTTAGGGATAGGGTTTTCCAAGTTTGGCCTTCGTTGGCATGAAATGCATTGTCCAGCTTTGGCTCTCATTGGCGTGACTTCATTGTCCCTACTGAGCGAAACCCTAGCTTCAGAAACCATCGTAGACGGAGGTCACTGGGCAATGGATAGGAGGGAGAGGCCCCCCCCTAGCTAAAATCCCATGTCATGAATCCAATGGAATTGACCGTTCGTCTATTGGAGGCCTGAGCATTGATCTATGGTGAGTTGCAGGTCACCTCCAGATACCGTTCAAGGACACCTGGTGGACTTGGGCCCGATGCGTAAAAAAACTCACGGAGTGGAAATTTTGAATTTCGTCAACTCCTGCTAGAGTGTTTGGGCATGGGAAATATGGAAACGCCAACCACATCCCCACCATCCATGGCTTTCCAGCTTTGGCTCTCATTGGTGTGACTGCATTGTCCCTTACTGAGCAAAACCCTAGCTTCAGAAACCACCGTAGACGGAGGTCACCGAGAAATGGATAAGAGGGAGAGGCCCCCCCTAGCTAAAATCTCATGTCACGAATCCAACGGAATCGATGGTTCGTCGATCGAAGGCTTGAGCATCGATCTATGGCGAGTTGCAGGTCACCTCTAGATACCATTCAGGGACACCTGGTGGACTTGGGCCCGGTGTGTAAAAAACCTCATGGAGCGGCAATTTTGAATTATGTCAACTCCTGCTAGCGTGTTTGGGCATGGGAAATATGGCAACGCCAACCACATCCCCACCATCCATGGATTTCCAGCTTTGGCCCTCATTAGCGTGACTACATTGTCCCCTACTGAGTGAAACCCTAGCTTCAGAAACCACCGTAGACAAAGGTCATCAGGCAATGGACAAGAGGGAGAGGCCCCCCCTAGCTAAAATCCCATGTCACGAATCCAACAGAATCTACGGTTTGTCGATCAGAGGCTTGAGCATCGATATATGGTGAGTTGCAAGTCACCTCCAAATACCATTCAGGGACACCTGGTTGACTTGGGCCCGGTGCGCAAAAAACCTCACGGAGCGGCAATTTTGAATTCCGTCAACTCCTGATAGCATGTTTGGGCATGGGAAATATGGCAACACCAACCGAATCCCCACCATTCGTGGATTTACAGCTTTGGCCCTCGTTGGCATGACTACATTGTCCCCTACTAAGCAAAACCCTAGCTTCAGAAACCACCATAGACGGAGGTCATCGGGAAATGGACAGGAGGGAGAGGCCCCCTCCTAACTAAAATCCCACGTCACGAATCCAACGGAATTGACGGTTCATTGATCGAAGTCCTGAGCATCATTCTATGGCGAGTCGTAATGTCCCAGTTTTGACCCCGTTACATTAGATGTATATGATGTGTATATTGTAAATGATCATGGTGTGGAGTTAAAGGCCAAGTCCCCACCATTGATTGGTTATGCTATGTTTTGGGATTTAAACTTGTCACCGATGGTATATCGAGGCATGCGGCATGTGTTTTGAGTTTATCACCATGTAAATATGCATCTATAATTAAAATGAACACAACCAGCTACGGTCGTGGCAACTAAATTGAATGGGGCATGATTTTCCCAAGGATAAGGATGTGGGGGGGGGGATTTGTCCAGTTTTGGCCAATGGGGTGGAAGTACCCATGTGTCTTCTTCCCTTGTCGTATTCCAACCACCTTCAGTTAATAATTTCTGCTGGTAGCTGAGGGAAGTTATGGCAGTTAATTGTTTTGGGAGTGGGGTGGCAGGACTGTCAGTTCATGCCTCCACGCACACTCCACCCTTACTTGACTTCTGAATGGAAAGGAAAAACAACTATCACTCTCACGCAGATTTTCTTCTTCCTCTCCACGAGTTGCTGAGCACCCACGAACTGCAAATTCGCGTCCTTCCTGTTGTTTGTGCATCCATGGACAAAAACCGAGTTGTTTTTCCTCACGCAGGGCCTCCATTGTCTGTTCCTTTCCTCACTGGGTCATATTGCTTCCTCACGCACAGGAATTTTCCTGGTTTCCAGCTGATACAGCGAGCTGAGAGCTGTGCCTTTTCACCCACGATTTTTCCTGAAAAGAGGCATTCACGTCCTCAGCTGTATGTTCTTTTTACAGACCGGTATGGTTGTGTGATTTCCGTCATTTTAATGCTGAGATTGGAAATGTGGTCCTTCCCCCATGTTTACTGTCTATTTGGGACTGTGTAATTCGATTATTGGGAGTCGTTTTGGCCACGAGAGGGCCAAGAATGACTCAGAAATCATTTTCCCTGTTAAGCTGTGACAACTGAATGAATTGCTGGAGTGCAATGGTTGGTCTTCGGACTGTGGGAGGAGCAGGGATGTTGTCTTAGATTTTCTTGATAAACCTAGTGGATGGAAACCACACAGATAGAGCTAGAGGGCTGGCCTTCTTCTCCATCACCCCTGAATAGCACTGGAAGGGAATGCAGGGCCTGAGGGATTGTGTAGCAGAGAAGGGACTGATTCCTTGTGTTGGGTGTGGATGGGTGTCTTAGAGGTCAGGCTAGCTCTGGTGTAGGTGTCCTTGGCTCTGTAATGAGATCCCCAGCTTAGCAATTTGCCTTCTCCAACTCCTTAATGGCCTGATAAACCCAAATCTGTTGGCTTGGCTGTGTGTTTTGTGTATCCTTGGCTACGTGTAAGCCTGTTGTTCCCTTATTCCTTGGAGAATCATGCCCAGCTCGGGGGTGGCAGTGTTGCTGAGAGATTGATGAGCACGCTGGCATATGGTTGGGTGGAACGTTGCAGCGACGTAGCTGGTTGCGGATCAAGTTCATCATAAGATAAGTGATCTTGTGTATTTTACCTCTGCAACTATATTACTGTTAATTAAAATGAAATGAACATGTTGAAAGAATGCTTGTTTGAATGCATATTGATTCCGCTGTGCAAGATAAATAATCATAGCTGTGCATAATATATAATTGTAGCTGTGTATGATCAACGAGGGTATCTGTGCATATTTCACTGCACTGCATCTCTTTATCAGCATTTTGTTTTAGCATTTTAGCATTTTATTTATGCCTGTACATGCTCATGGGCGGTTAGCCCGGGTGGTCAATGACTGGGTCGCGTCCTCTTCGCCAGTCGGAGGCATGGGGACGTGACACGAGTTGCAGGTCACCTCCAGATACCGCTCAGGGACACCTGGTGGACTTGGGCCCGGTGCACAAAAAACCTCACGGAGCGACAATTTTGAATTCCGTCAACTCCTGCTAGCATGTTTGGGCATGGGAAATATGGCAATGCCAACCGCATCCCCACCATCTGTGTCTTTTCATCTTTGGCCCTCGTTGGCATGACTACATTGTCCCCTGCTGAGGGAAACCCTAGCTTCAGAAACCGCCATAGATGGAGGTCATCGAGCAATCGACAGGAGGGAGAGGCCCCCCCTAGCTAAAATCCCATGTCACGAATCCAACGGAATTGACGATTCATCGATCGGAGGCCTGAGCTTCGATCTATGGCGAGTTGCAGGTCACCTCTAGATATCGTTCAAGGACACCTGGTGGACTTCGGCCCGGTGCGCAAAAAACCTCATGGAGCCACAATTTTGAATTCTGTCAACTCCTGCTAGCGTGTTTGGGCATGGAAAATATGGCAACGCCAACCAAATCCCCACCATCCGTGGCTTTCTGTGCATCAACGACTTAATGTTGCTTTTGAGTTGTCGAGCTGTCATTGCTAGTATGTTGTTTTGTTTCAGGATTTTTATAATACATGATCAATGAGAAACATGAGGAAATGAGTTTATTGTTATCTTTTAATTGGAAATTAAACTCCTTAATAAAATCATATCTTCTAATTGAAAATTAAAATATCACAATTTCAAGTACACCAATGACCCAACATGTCAGCCTCCCAAAATTTTCTATTATGCATATGAAACATTAACCTTTCGAAAGCATGAGAGGTTCCAAATTTTGTTTGTTTATTATTTTTATCACTTAATATCTTCACATGCATGATGTTTACCTACTTCACATGCATAATGTTAGCGCATGTTACTTTTGAATACTTCATATGCATAATGTTGAAGCATGTTACTTTTGAGTTGTTTGTGTCAATATTAGTAGGTTATTTTCTTCCACTTTCAATGTTCCAAAAAACATAATCAACTAAAAACAAAGTTAAATAAATCTCTTATTATATTTTATTATCTTTTAAGTAGAAATTAAACTTCTCAATAAAAAAAATGAGATGAAATTCCAACACTACTAGGCAGTACACCTTTGGCAATGGACATGCGGGTATAAGAGGTGAGTTGTCAAGAAGGAAATTATAAAAGCCTTAAAACATAAGTTTATCATTGCGGCATCTTGTTTCCATCATCCTAGTTGTATATATCGGTTGAAAACATTGACAATATTACCTACTTAAAAAATTAGGGTTTTAGTCCTGTAAGAGAGCCTACAAAGAACTTTGATAGGTATGACCTACAGAGGTACATGTATGTATTCTAATGTTATGTATATCCTGTGAATGAGATCTTGAAATGTTCATATGATTGATATATATGGTTTATTGATCATATGTAAAATTTTGCATGTTCATTAACTTGACATACAAGAGAACTTTTGGCATATTTATAAACAACATTATGGAAAATTTTGCATATCAAGAACACAAAATTGACATATTCATAAGAAACATACATGGGGAAATTTAAATTATGATACATACCTCATCATGCTAGATCCCACCAATTATCATACAACCAAGCCCTCTGGATCATCTCTTATAATGATGATCTCCATTAGTCTCTCGTGCTCTATATCCTGTAAGAAGTAGCGTACCTTCAATGAATTTCTGCTAGGCATTGTTCGTACCTGGAGGTTTGTACCAATGATTAAGTTGGTAAAGTGATACACACTTGCCTGGTTTGTAATCCCTATAAACATATGCACCCTTCTTTCTTGCATTGTTGTCATGTGTAAGGTATTCACCTTTAACAACCATAGACCCAATGGGGAAGTGGTTGTTTTCATCATCAGTCATAGACATAATGAGGGTTTGCTTTCCCTCTATACAACGTGCCAACCAGTAATCACCACCCCATTCACTATCTTTTGAGGCAACCATTGCGTATATGTGTCCTGCATAGTATGATTGTAGGTATATGATCAAATATTTTCCTTGTGATACAAGGCCATTAATGTGAGTTTCAAGACTACGTAAATTTAACAAAAAATGTTAAGGAAATGCATCATACCAGGTTGTACAAGGTCTGATAACTGATCAAAATCTATAGAAATAGATGATTGGTATTCTTCCAATGGATTTAACTAAACAATTGCATGCTGATCAAGTGGAAGTGATATGCGATCCCATCCATCAACCCAATCCAATGATTCACACACATCCCAGTCACCATCACAACAAGGCAGGCAAAAACAAGCGAGTTTTCTGGTCCAAATTTCAAATACTGGGTTATCAAAACTTCGAACCGAATGAAAGCCACGAGTCCCAGGAACAATCTTGCATTCCCATGCATGTGAACGATATATGTCTACCACCTCCCAAAAAAATCTATCCACATGTCTCTTTCTTGTGGATTCTACTCACACAGCTGATTCCTCTCCCATTACTGACGTGCACCGCCTGACTATAGATTGAGCATTTTGAGTAGTAGATATTGTAGATAATTTCAATTCCTCTCTTCATAGGGCTGTTTTGACACATGCTCCGACTCCATCATGCTCTCCTTTACCATGCCCAGTCTCAAAATAGTTCCACATATATGGAACTTTGTAGTTTTTATGCAATGAACACAACCATTGAAATATGCGTGCATTTTTTAACTGACCAGCACATCCATCAGACCAAATCCAGTGTCGATCCATCTGTATGTTCCTGCCCTTCAAATGATCATAGAACATGATGAAGAAATGACGTACATAGTGGAATTCATGGCACCTATCATCACTTATGTAGAAGTGATATTCCTTTAGAATTTCTCTTTGCTCTTCACTACTATTTGGGCCATGCCTATATGTGATATGCACCATCAAGGAAACCTACTCAGAGTGATAATACTGACTTTGGATCTCATTTTGAGGTTGCAGAGTGTATTTCTCAGCAAAATCAACAACTGAAAGTATAGTACCACGAGGAAATGTATCTCTACATATTCTAAACTTCTCATCCTGCCATCGTGCCAAGTGGACATGCTGAACATATTCACGTGTCTTTTCAATAAATTCCTTGACGAAGACACTAACTTGTACCTGTTGACACAAAATGATCTCAATATCAGATTTTTTTGTAAGTAAGGAATGAAATGCAACTGTTCAAACATAAATTTATAGATAAATGCATGTACCTGAGATGTCACCAATTGTATTTTTTTTCTTTCTTTCCCTGGGACTATTTCATAGCTGATATATTTGAAACTTTTCATGTCTGTAACCATATTCCCAAATTCATTGTCTCCAGTCTCGTACATACATTGGCTCAATAATGCCATTCCAGCACAGTTGCAGCAAGTTCCATCCAAATAGGATTTTGCAAAGTAAGTTTGCCCCTCAGGCCTATTGCACATGATACTATGAATGAATTCTCTTGATGAGGTCGGTGGTATTGTCAAGGATCAATCCTGCACATGGTTAGTATGCAACACACGACGAATGTACAAAAATGTTTCATAGTAATATTAATATTCTACATGGTATCTACAACAACAAGTGTTACGAAGAGTATTTATTCTAACATACCAGGGCTTACATTTCTCAAAAGATCTTTGCCCCAAATTCAATTGTCTATGTTCATTCCTAAATTTATCGTATAGTTCTGTCTGTGTTATATCAAGAAGATGCTTAATATGTGGTTCACGGTCCTTTGAACCCCTTCTCAATTTTAGTACATCCTTCCGGTTTGAAGAAGGCCTAGTGTGATCATGCCAAAAACTCTGCACTAGTCCCTTGACTGCATCAACCAGCTTCATGTCACGACGTGGTAACCGACCAATAAAGGCCCAAAAATCTGTCTGGGCGGTTGTGTCAAGATCACTAGTAGAAAATGAGAAATTAATGACTAAAAAAATGACTAAAATCAGGCTATAAACGATTATTTTTGAGTCGATGACTAATAGTAGCAAATTTTCACTATCTTATAGCTAGTCGTATTTCACTAGTCATTAATAGCTTGACTTAGTAGTCATTGATTTAGTCATTGATAGACAATGCTTTAGTCATTGATTTATTCATTGTTTTAGTCATTGATAGTTAATGATTTAGTCATTGATTTAGCCATGGATTTAGTCATTGATTTAGTCACTGTGTTAGTCGCTGATTTAGTCGCTGATTTAGTCACTAATTGCAACATTAATGACCAAATATACGACTAAATAAACTACTAGATGTTAACATATTAATGACTAAGCTAAATACGACTAAGATATGGGAAATTAGCTACTAATAGTCGTACATATGTGATTTTAGTCATTTTTGTAGTCACAAATTTATGATAGGGCACGGAGGAATCGAACCACCAACCTCCTGCCTATAATTAGGCAGGCGCTCTACCATTGAGCTAGCACCCTTTAAGAAGTTTTTATTGCTTGACATGATGATATTAAAACAAATTTATAATAAATATCAATCTACAAACTACATAATTATTACTATTACAACTTACCAGTAACTAGTATTTATGATAAACTAATTTCTGAGAGCTATGTACAATTTTCCCTATAACTAAAGATAATAAAAATACTACAAATACTCTTACCAAAGAGATTTAGTAATGAGTACCTCTTCCTGTTCTTCATCATTATCATTCTCATAGTCCAAAGAAGAGTCCTTCCTGAAAGGATTTCGAAGCCCAATGCCATCACTGCTTCAAAAGCAAAGAGTCAAAAACAAAACTTTCCCTCTTGTCTATTGCAATATTAAGAATCCCCGAGCTTCAAGGTGTTTCATATGTTCCTCGTCATAGGCTATCAAAATTAAAACACAACTTGTTGCTTTGATAATTAATAAACTTAAAATTATGCAAAGTATATTCACCTTTTCTTTGAGAAGGTTCCATAATAAGCAGGTCTATGGTTGTGATCAAACCGCAAAAGGTTTCTTCTCTTATTGTGAAGCCTATTTTAGCTTTAAATCAAGTGATAAACATTCTAAGAGCTAGGAAGATTCAAAAACTTATTGCTAATGGAGACTCGACAATTATCATTTGCAAAATTAGAGACTTGACTTCCTATGCACCGTAATGTCTTGAAAAAATGATCTCTAGACCTAGAATTCAAAGAATTGCAAGTATTTTGACTTGGGGAATTGCAAGTATTGCAAGTATTTAGCATTGAATCATTTACTGTTTCAAAGGTACCATTTTGTATGGAGGATTTATGCTTTGTGAATCATTATTCCTTGGCTATAAGGGCACCTAATAGTGGATTCAATAATTAAAGAGTCATGTTGCAAATATAAAGAGAAATACCCTGCTCCTACAACATTGCATCTTTAGAGAAACATTTAAAGGGTTGTATATTTGGCTTCTAGGTGATAATACCAGTTATTTGAAAGGCAAGACAACTGGTTAAGCATGAATTAAACTTGAAAAACTTGCAAACTATTAGGTATAACAAAATATATATCAGCTCTGTGTTGAGATGTACAAAATCTGAAACAGCTTCCATGATGATTGGACAATAGTTCACAAAGAGAAATAACCATTGATAAGAACTGAACTTTCCTTAGAATGTATGGTCACCTAAAATAAGACTACACTAAAATTTAGATTCTAGTAAGATTTTGAGATTGACTAAACCTATCGAAAAGGTTGGAGAGACTGGTATTCTATAGTGTTCTTCTAATGCACGGTTGCATAAAGGAATATTCTTATCAAGATTTATGACTTTCAAAATGAAGGAATTTACTTGACCATGAAATGCACATTTATGATGAAGCAAAGGATAGAGAAAATCATGATGAGGTTCATATTCCCCATTTGAACTGCCTACAAGAAACTATTTCTTCGTAAGGGTAATAAAGCATGTCTCTATCCTTCTCGAGTGGAATGTGAAATTGCCCTGCCTTGATTATCTTATTATGAATTAGTTTTAAGTTCGAATTCCCTTCAGGCCCTATGGCATGTTTATGCCTTCCATTCTAACTCCCCACGTGGGATGCATTGCTTCTTCAATGGAATATAAGATCCTCACTAAGAGCTGGGTCTCGTATTTTGTACTACTACATTTCGACCAAAAATCCGACGGCCGTATTGTCGGATTTTCGACACTTCCCTGTCGCATGTACGACACTATGATTTTTTTTAAGCGTCGGTGGATTGTCGTCGGTTATCCGATATCTTTCCACTCCTTCGGTTAAGCAACAACTCAGTTTACTGTCGGTTAAATGTCAATCACCGGTTATCCGACATCTAATTCATATTAAACTTTAAACACGCGTCGCCTGTAAGCGTCAGTTAAGCAACACTGGAGAAAATGTAAGCGTCGGTTAAGCGACAGCATGGCCGTAGGTTCACCAAAGAAACCCGTCTACTAACCAACGAATTATGAAAACTTAAGCGTCGGTTAAGCGACGGCTATAAGTGTTTTTTTTTTTAAATCACCTACAGGCCGTCGGTTAAGCGACGGCTATAAGTGTTTTAAAAAAAAATATACAAATTCCAGATTACTGGAGACACACCTTGATGTTTGTATAGAAGCAAGTTCTTCTACCTTTCCTGAATGTGTGTAGTTAAGTGAGTGAAGTTCAGGACAGTAAAACAAAATCATGACACCAAATTACTTGTTGTCCATGCAGGATGTTATGAGAAATGTGCCACGCTGAATAATTGTAGAAAAGGTGGAACCCCACAAGTTGCAATTTTATTATACTCTATGATATAAGAGATATGGTATAATACGCTTGATGTATAAGCCGTTTCTACAATTATTTATTACAGTGTATCCTTATATATGATTATCTTGTACATTAGCATAATAATCACTTATCACCTGCGAGACCCTTTAAACCATAGATTAAACTTCCATGGTTTCAAAAGGCATAAAAGGTTTAAAGAGGTCACCACCCGTCCACCCCCTTCCCCATCTTATTTTCTGGAGTAAACATTGAGATTGATTAAGATTATAAAATGACAAAGTGGCTCCATGGAACCTATGCATAAGTTGATATTATGTGCACCTGTGTAGTGTATACCAAAAAAGTAATCCAAACAATCAATGCCATTGAATACTAGTATGTGATAGATAATGACACTTATAGGAGAAAATTTGGGGCTACAACAAGCCCATATCTTCTTCCAAAGTTGGTCATAGATAAGCTTGTGCTACAAGAAATTGCTTATCAAACTTTCATCAATGGACCAGGTGCAATACTCTCTGTAGCAAAGAAAGCATTATTTCCTCCAATACTCTCTATAGCAAACAAAGCATTGTTTCCTTCTTTTTTAGTCTTAATAGGAGCATATGATATATCAAACATAAAGGATGGAAAAGAAGAAGCATATACCATTGAATTCTTCCATTTTGGTTAGGAAGGATTTAGAAGACATGACCCCTTGAACATAGCCTACCAACATTGCCAAGCCTGCAATTTCATATGGCCATATCAAAACAAGGTTTTGGAAAGAAGAAGAATTTTACTTATGAGATACTTCACTAGATGAAGTAGCATTAAGAGTGGATAGTAAAGGATAAGGATCCACCAACATGAGGAGGGAACATATGGTGAAAGAGAGAGAAACAACAGCAACAAGGGAAAGTGAGAGTAAAGGAAAAACTAGATGCACTGGAAAAGTCCATACTTGAGGCATAATACTAGGGTGCTAGAGCCAAGAAAGAAGCTAATGCCAGCGAAAAAAATAAAGAAAAAGTAGAAACGAAAGCACAACATGAAGCATACACATGAGCTATAGCCCATCAAGAGGCCCATGCAAGAGCTGGAGAATAAGTGAAACGAAGAATCTCAACATGTGGACATTGGTACCTCAAACATCGATGTGCTTCCAATATGGCTTGGCCAACGAATCTATGTCCGCCAACAGATAAAATCTATGTCTGGTTGTTTGACAGGGGCAGAAAATTATTATTTGACTTGGCACCTCTCAGGTCCTGGCTATGTTATTGTAAGCACTTGCAGTTTCCTTAGGGATATCAAAAGTACAAAGATAGACCCATTTTGTTTTCCATGGGTTTGGGATCTCTGTCACAAAATGACCTCGCTAGGAGGGCTCGCATTGTGAAAGGAAGATTGGTTTTCACGAAGGTGGTGCTATTAATGCTGAAAAACTTGGACGACATGGATCTCGTTCACACTACAATAAATAGCCATAGGATTTGTTCTCTTACTTTGATTCTACATTTAAATTTCGCCGATGCAATTTAACATAAAATCATGAAAAATTTACCTTACCAGTTCTCCTGTTTTTCATGACAAATGATCGTAGCGAGAACCCTGCTAACATGGCCTCTTCTTTCCTTATATCTTGAATATCTTAAGCGAATTCTGCTTTAAAGGACTTCGACTGTACCTAGATTGCATTATCCCTAGGTTGCAGCGCATTCTTTTGATGGTTTACTCTTTGTGCCACCGCCTCTATTTCTGGGACCGAAAAACGTAAAACCTGTTAATCACAGATATGTCCAAGGCTCGGTTCGGTCCAGTAAAAATGAAGGAGGGGCCGCTACTCCCAAGATTCACCTCCCAATATTTACCGCTTGGCCGAACACCTACATATCTGATTTTTAATATTGGATATTCCAACCAATTGCCTGGGTTGCATATTTGAGTTCCAATATTGGATATGCCAACCAATTACCTGAACTCCATCCATTAGCTTTGCAAATTTGAGATGCTTATCACACCTCTGTTGTGAACTCAAGACATGCATTCTCAGACTACACAAATTCAAGGTGCGAATTAGATCCAGGTTTAGATGGGTTGATTCTTGCACAATCTAGAATCAATGCATTGTTACACATAAACACACATAGAAAGTGTTCATGGATCACCCAAATCCCACAACTTTCTTTTCTCAGTGGGATTAGAAATAAGAAACCCATAAGCAATCCTAGGCAATGAACCCCGTATAAATCTATTGAGTATTTACTGATAATTCTGAATGAATGTGAAACCTAGTTAGGTATTTGGAAAAGGAGAGAAAAGCTCTTATAAAGAAAGATTGAGAGATATAAGTTGTAGTGGCCACAGAGCATAGATTTGCAGACCTCTCGTTCGTTGTGAACATAAATAAGGAATTAAGGCCCCATTGCTCGCCATATACAAAATATAATGCAAAAAACAAGCACTGCAATGCGCCTGAGAGGATTGTTTGAGTTGTCATACCACACCACATGTAGAAGAATCAAACTAATGGATATCTTGTCCTCTTCATGATCCAGCTTCCTTCCCAGCGCTTCCATATCCATCCTTCCTTGCCTGCCTACAATGTATTATGAAAGATTTTTGGTTTTCTTCCCATACAAAGTTCAGTGATTACGACTGTTGTTAACAAGTGCAATGACGTGTTTGAAGCACAAATAAATAATTAGATTGGCTCATGTTCCTTTATCATTTGCGTGAAGGCTTTTAGGACCAGCGATGACATGTACTCGTTAGTACTTGCTCGTAAATTTATCAACAATTCCAAACGAATATGGACCTAGGAAATATTGCATTAGATTCATGTCCAGTAGTCATTGATTATTGAAGCTAGGGTTTAATGAGCATGCTTTTTATTAGATTTGAATGTTGTTTACCCATTTGTGTGTGACTTGAGACACAACCCTCAAGGAAAGTGTTCCTGCTCTGATCCTTGTGACAAAAATCCATCAACATTCAAAGAGAATAACAGAATCACCTGTCTCCGGCTCCTGCACTCATAACTACTCGTTCATCTTTATGATAAAGAACCGCTGTTATGCTCTTTGAAGCCACCTAAAAGTTCAAAAACTAGATTCAGCTTGTATTGCATATAATCAGCAAACAACGGTAACTCCAAATAGACAATCCAAACCAAAATATTTCCAAAATATCATACCTTGTTCCATCGCATTCTTCTTCCATGACTTCTAATATGTGCATCTTTGATTGTGGCGACAGCTCTGACAGACACATAGGCACATTCATTGAACTAGGCACACAGAGAAATTGTACCACACTATTGGCCATTATAACCATAGCATGATTTCTAAAAGAGACATCCTAAATTTCATCCAAAAAAATAAAATGATGCCGCAAGTGATGCGATTATAAAGTGATGCTTACTGGAAGCATTCTTCATTAGTTCGATTACATGAAGCCGAGTCAGAACGCACATCCCAAAATGCTATGGAGCCATCCCTTGATCCGGACACAAAAAGATCTGCAGAGAAAGTGTATTTATTTAAACAACTTGGATAACTCTGAACGTTTGAAAATGAATGTGAGGCTTGAGCTCATTCGAAGCTAGTCAAGTTTATGTCCACCCAGAAACAAATGTTGTTTAGGACTAAAACCTTATACAAAAAACCAAAGGAAAAAACAAACATTTCATTCTCAAAGACCGCAACATTGAAGGACCTTATGGAGGTCTATCAGACATCATGGTGTTGAAAACAAGACAGGATGGGAACCAAATCCAAACAAGGCAATGGGATGCTCAACCAGTGAGCTACATGTCATTTTCATGTTAAGCACCTTTAACAGGTTGATCGAAAGGAGTTATAATACAAGTTTCCAACGAATTATGGCGTTGAAAATATGACAGGCTAGTTATCAAACCTAGAGCCTGACTGAGCCAATGTGCTGCTATACAACTAAGCTACGTGTCTTTTCCATGATGGCCACACTTAACAATTCAATCTAAAGGTGTGGATTGCTACGTCTAACATGAATCTGGCCAATAAATAAAACTAGACCATGCAAAATCCAAACTTGATCATCACTAAGTACAAGTTCTCAAAATACACAAACTTACCAGATTGTAGAGGATGTGAGCACAGTGACTTGACACTGCCCGTATGACCTATCATGACACTAAGGCCTGCCCTTGCTTCCACATCCTATAGTCTTATCTGCAACAGTCACTGATAATCTATTAGCATAAATTTTCAATCTCAACTAATAGCCCTCCACTTAAACTGCTTCTAAAGGAAATCCGAGGGTAATAAAATTCATATATATAATGCAAAAAGGATGTGTCTACATGCTTGTCTAGAACAAGTGAAATCAGGCATTCATGGCACTTCTTATTTCCATGTCAGAAAATCACAAACGCCTTGAGAGAATAAATCACTCCAAGCATATCCCCAAACACCATTTTTATCTTAATTTAATAGTGCGTCAAAAAACATGCCTTGAAGGGGCTGCACCAAATTCTATTTAGGACATGCACCCAACCTGACTCCTTTGAAACCCATTTCATCCAGGTGGGACAAGCCACGACAAGATTGGCACCTTCATGGGTGGCTAAGCACTTTGTTGACCTCACTAGTGATCCAGAGCCAACAACTTGTTGACATACGCAAACATTTTTTAACTTTAATATACTTCAGGACCCTGAAATAACTAGCCGTCTATCCATTTTCATAGCAGTGCCAAATTGATAGACTACTTATACCAGAGCTTTAATAGTTCAAACTTCAAACCATGAAATCCATCCATTTGTTTAATGTTTGTTGCTGATAGACTGCGTGTTCATCATTTGGATTTCTACTGAATTATGTATGTCATAATTGGGCAACATACAACACATTTACTGAACGGATCTCTTTTCTACGACTATTGCACCAATGTGTTCTTTCCAATCGCAATATATAAATCGATATGCACACCACCTCAACCGGCATGTTTCTAAATTGTGAATGTAAGATGCAACTGAGTTAACATGGACTAAAGGGAAACAGTGAACTAACCGTCTGGTCTCCAGAAGCAATCAAGATGCGGGTATCATCCTGCAAAAGAACAACAACAAAACCTCAGACAGCAATACTAACAAAGATTTAGGTGCAACTGACTCTATAACAAGATTTAGGTTATATCCAGATTAGCATTTTTTCAATTAAGTCAAAGGGTGGCTGCCAATCAAAAGCATTTTTTAATGAGATCGAAGGCCATAACAGACCAACTAATGCATTTTTCAATGAAGTTGAAGGCCTTGATTGCCCATATGTATTTTTCAATAAAGTTTCAAGGCAATGACTGCGAATCAAATGAATTTTCAACGAGATTGAGAGTCATGACTGCCCATCAAGTACATTTTTCAATGAAGTTGAAATTCATAGCTGCCCATCAAATGCATTTGATTACATTGCCAAAATTGAATCAGTTCTGTTGCTGCAAAACTGTAATATAAATCCCAACTTTCTTCCATAAAACACTACAAGATCATTCAAGACACGCGAACTATATACTGCAGACACTGAACCAACAGGAACCATTTAAAATTTAATTAAAATACGCAAATTACCCTTATCCAGCAAATATCAAAGATGGCATTATTATGAGCCCTCCAAAGCTCTGTTCTAACATCTCCTGCAATCAAAGGAAGCAAGCAAACCATCAAGAACCGATTCCAAAACCGAAGAAACCGCCCAGTTTAGTAGAGTGTGCAACCAACCTGTGTCCAGTTCACAGGAATAATAAGAAGGCAATCGGTGACATGTATTAAATAGGCTAACAAACCCTTCTTCATCTGAGACTGCAAGCACATGACTGCTACCATTTGTCTACAAACAAACCATCAATTTTTTTAATATCTCAAATAAAAACAACAGTAAGATTGCACCCCACCAGGTATAACGGACTCCTGATAAACCCTAAAGCCTTACCTTGGCAAATGATGCTACAAGAGCAGGTGTAGATATGTTACTGGGCTCCATCATTAGAACTCCATGGCCATCACCTCCCTCGGATATCATACTACCCATATAAGGCCTCTTGCGTACTGGCAGTGCCATCATCCATATTCAATTAAATCGTTACTGTAAAATCTCTGATATGGGCTTAAACCTGCGTATCTAGATCCAGAAAAAAGGATTGGATTGGCATTAACTCTGAGGGGTCAGTTTCCTCTGGCCTTGAGGGACTCGAACACAGAATTATTGATAGTAGCCATGTAGATGGTTTTCGCGTAGGTGGTTTTTGAGCTGAGGTTTGAGGCAAGAAAATGCTGCAAAACCCTGCCAAGAGGCCAGGGCAAATTGCAGTGAAGTGGGTTTTAGAGTTCAGGATCGAGCTCAATGTGTTTTGCTGGGTATTTGTATTTTATTTTCATTTATTTTTCTTTGAATTCGTTTTTATTTTCCCGCTCCCTCCATGGCGGGAACAGAGCTCGGCGGAGATAACCATAATTCTTAATATAATTTCGTTTTTTAAGAAATACGTGGATATTGGTTTACTACCCAATTTAATATCTACTTAATGTTAATAACGAGCATATATACATGTTAACAGGATATTGTTTTGTTTATTTTATTTTAAAATTATAAGTTAAATATAAAAAAAAATTTGTCAAGGTTGTTTTTCATATAAGGTAGGTATACATCTATAAATATAAATGAAGGAAGCTCTGAAATCATAGTTTAAATGGGGTTTTTTGGTCCCACAAACAAGGGAACATTTTATATCAATTTGGTATTTGGCTAGGTTGTGACTTTAAAATTAAATAATTATTATTAATTATAGTGAAATCATAGTTGAAATGGGGTCTCTTGTCCAACGAACAAGGGAACCTTTTATATCAATTTGGTATTTGACTAGGTTGTGACTTTCAAATTAAATAATTATTATCAATTGTGCTATGGTCCAATAGTAAACTTGTGCGAGTTTTCTATCACTAATTGATGTCTGATTCTCAAATCGAGGGTGCCTTTGGTATCTAAAATTGGGAATCCTTAGAGTGGTACATCCTACAAGTGATCCATTAACTCCAAATATCAAAGCTCGATCTTGATAGATATAAATAGATTTAAGTAATGGGATGCAATAGGGAGATTTGTGGGGAACTAAGTCTTGGACTCCTACCAAAAACTAAGGTTTGTTTTTGTCCCAACAAAAAAAATGTATAGTTATTCTTATTATTATGTGGTGTATATGGCATCTTGTTTCTCTTGATGCTATAATGGGTAGTGAGTTTTTGAGTGAGCTATGATCCAATGGTAAACATGTGGAAATTTTTCTTTACTAGCCCAAGTTCAATTCCAAGAAAATAGAGAATCGCTAGGATGGTGTGCCCTGATCTCGATAGATACAAATAAATTTTAGTAATGGATTTGGGGAAAATAAGGCCTTCACTCTAACCAAAAATTAAGGGGGTTTTTGTGGAAAAAATAATAGTAATTTGTGATAAATTGGTGGGATTTTTCAACTATTGGCTTAATTCCAAATCCTAGTGAATGGTATTATTGCCACTCCCTAAGAGTTCTCAAAGCAAAATGTCCCATAGGTGATAAGTTCATTGACTCCAGTCTTGAAACCTACTATTAATAGATACAAATAGATTCCAATAGTGGATTTTGGGAGAATAAGTCCTTGATTCCAATCATTAATAAGGTGTGTTTTTGCAAAAAATATATGTTTGTGTGTGTGTGTGTGCATGTGTTTGTCCACCTATACACTCAACCTCTACAATTCAAGTTGACCCTAACCACCCATCCTCTGGAGGTCATGCTAGGGGCACACACTCAACCTCTGCAAGTTTAAGGGATGTTTAGAGGTCAAGTGGCATCATCAACAACCACTTGTTCTTTGATTGTTGGAGAGGTTCCCCTTTGTTATGGGGGCTATGTATCTCATCATTATACAAGTGGCCTTGACCACTATTTTTTTATTTTATTTAGCTAGGAGTTAGTTCTTGAGTGGGGTACTTCTTGTATTATTTTACCCCACCCTGTACTAGATACAAGGAAATTATGATTATTTTATTGTAAACGAAGTTTAGGCCTCTCATATAAATAGAGAGGCACTAACAAGTTTAGGTCACTTGCATATGTAGAGGTTGAAGTAAGAAATAGGCATATTTTATCAAACAGGCCACCTAGCACAAATTTATGACTTTTGACAAACATCAAAGAGAGAGAAAAATTAATATGGAGTGCATCAATCATGGGATCATAGTACTTGGGTAGTGGTAGTGACAAGCTAGAGATGGATAGATACCAAGTGGGGAATTCGAAATGGAGACCTTACAGAAAGGGGAACATATCCTTTCCTTGTCAAGCCATCATCTTCATTAATAGGGATTTATTTGCCTATTTTTAGTTTAAACTACCCCATTATCTCATTAATACATGGGATTAGTTCACATAGAGGCTAGATCTAAAGGGGTCCACCATTTTATATTTAAAATATAACTCGTGAGGTCACATTAATAATCCATCTTAGAAGAGTAATGTTATGTTGTAGGGTTCGAACCTTGGGAAGAAGTGTCGGATCCTCGTACTACTACAATGGTGGGTTGAGTGCATTAAGGAACTCGATAGGTTAGTTATTTATGACTATCAATGATTGAACACTCTCAGTATCGACATTCAAGAACCCACTTCGAATTCAATGTATCGGAGCTTAAACCCACTTTGAATTCAAGGAAATCGAGACTCATTACATCATGGGTTGGTGGCGATGGTGCGTTTAATCCTATCTCCATCGGAACTTCTCAAATGACAGTGCAAGTTCATCCCCAACTCTTTACCAAGGAAATTCTCTTAGTCACAGTTGAGGAGTATAGGCTTAACATGGTCATGGATTTCCCATGAATCTTTGGTATAAGCATTGAAGGTTCTTTGGTAGATTCCTAATTGATATTTAACATAATATTAGATGAGGTTGAAAGTGAAGGGAGAATGAAATTGCGCCATCTTGTCCAAAAAAATGTAGAAAAATACTTTTGTTTTCCAGGAGAACAATAAAATTTCCTTGATATTCATATGAATCAAAGGAAACCTTTGTTCATCAGCAAATATGTTACATCTCAGCTAGGAGAGTAGCTTCAGCAAAACATCCAATTAGAGCTTGTACATACCTATAAAAAAATACATAGTAAATCATGATAGGATACTCATCTACATAGTACTACTATTGGTACATCAAAATATAATGTACTTCCAATTCCCATCCTGAATCAACCCAATCAACAACATTGTACTTCTGACAGATCAGCATATCTAAAGGGGCACTCAACTGGCAATCAAAAATCCATAATAGTACTAATCAATTCAATCATCATTGATGATATACTGATAAACACAATCTCATTAGGAAAGAAAAAAGGCTCATAAGAGTTGTGCTGAGCCATGCACTATGCATGCTCCCTCAATATATTCCATATATTCAAGTAGCCCAGCTGAAATATGTAGTGCCTCCTTAGAGAGACGATCCGCCTGAATGTAGAAAAATACATTGAAAGATGGTCTTGGCGCAAAAAAGGAAGCAAAAATGGACGCTAATCACAGGGTTTTGTTGTAGTGATTGAGGTGCATGGCACCAATATTACTAATAGAAGGTAGACAATTTACAAAAATTACACTTCATTGTCAAAATTGCAATTTTCCACGACGCAATTAAAAATTACTAACATAAATGACTAATTCATATTCTTCTAGCTAGTCATTTTTTATGTGGTGACTAAATTAGTCATTTATGTTAGTCATTTTTAACTCTGTCGCTTACTATCTAGTCATATTTGTTAACTGGTGACTAAATTAGTAGTTAATTTTAGTCGTTTGTAGTTGGGTCAATCAAAATTGTTCATATGTAGTAGTAAATCACTTGAAAAACCTATGGTGACTATAATTTTTAGTCACCTAGTAGCTAATTCCTCATTTTGTACTAGTGGATGTTATCTTCTAATATAATACCTATGGAGGGTTTTTACATTCAAATTAACTAGTTTAGATGTAGGCTTGAGAAAACGAAGGACCCTGGTGTTCTTAT
>LPNX010723621.1:324012-493706 GCA_001517045.1 Pseudotsuga menziesii
GTTGAAATTGTTGAAATAACAGTTTTGGGTTATTGAAATTGCATAATCGGAGTGCCCCACGGGTAATCGAGAACATTGAATCCATTTATGTTATCAAAATTGCAATTTCAACAATAAATCACATTGTTGGATGCAAATCATCCAGAGTTTAGCTTACTCCATATTTAATATGTTAAAGCATATCCATTCTTTGTTGAATATAGAAATTTAAAGACTAAAATTATAAAGTATTTTCTATAGTAAGCTTGTAAATGACTTCTTTTATTATCTTTCATATTTGTTGAATGGGGAGGTTTCAACACAACATTTAAGCATAGAATAACAATTATGCACAATAATCCAGCAAGATAAGAATATTGTTTTGAATGTTCAATCACTTTTTATTCATCTTAATAGGGTATTTATACATCATAGAGATGATTGGAAAAGTTATACCTGCTCCAACCATTCCTTTGTTAAATACATTAACATAAAATAGTGATGGCATTAATGGCCCAAAGGGCCCATCCAACATCTCCCCAAAACACTTCTTTGTCATGAAGAGAACAAGAGTGCGTTACAACATCATGGGTCTTTGCTCTTGTTGAAGTAGTCATTTTTATGCATCCACCATGCATATCGGTCATAGCTAACTCAGTTATAACAACTGCTACTTTAATAGGATGACACACATGTATAAGGCTCTACCATGACTTTTTACTCTTCAACCTCCATCTTCAATATCGTAGGTGCCCATGTAATTAGTGAGTCTTCATTGTGGATCACCACCTAGACCCACACACCAGTCCACGGTGTGAGCATCTGACCTTCTATGCTCCACAAACCTGCCATTTCTTTTTCTTCTAGCTTCTAAGGTCACAACCCAAAGACTGCTCTACAATTATGCAACGGGGGGCTCAATTAGATCAGTTCTTCTCACGTTGTCATATTATCTTGAAGCTCTTTACTATGCAATGTTTGATGTCTTCTGCTTGAATTCCTTCTTCTTATTCTGTCTTGAAGATTAAAAATGTCATCTATTTTCATTATGTTAATCCTGCTCAAACATTAATATTTCTGCTATCAATGTTAGTCGACTAATCTACCTATGATTTTTTGTCGAACTACTCTTGGTCAAATGTATCGTCGAACGGTGCCTTTTTTCTTATGCTTTGCTTTGTCATGGAGATGCAAGGTTTCTTCAATAAATTCGAGGGCCAAATGTAAATACATGAAGGAAATGATGAATTTACATGACTCCACATGATGAGCTTGAACCTTACTCCATACATGACGAGATTCAACATACACATGTGGACTTTGAACATCGACTTAGGTTAAGAATACGTCGACACCGACATATGTACACACAATGACATTTTTTTTTAACTCGACCAAGTGACTATATACTTCACGTAATATTCTCATGACTCCATTGTCGTTACTATGTTCGTGATAGACTCCCCACATTTGACCACATATTATCTCCATGACCTTTTACGAAATATGCATAAAATAGTTGATGTGAACATAATACAAAAATAATAATATCAACCTCCATAATACATCACCACATATTGAAGAATCGATCAACAAAAAAAATATCATATCAACTAAACATACTCTCTTGTCGACATAACTTAAACTCAAAAAATAACTAGACTACATTTAATCGACTTGAACTCAATTATATCGAACCAACTCAATATGCTTACAATGTCAAAATATAAAATATTCTAATACCTTTGTATCGCCTTTCAAAATAAGGTAACATGCGAAGTGGATTAAATAGAAATTTCAACTTTAAAGTAAGGCTGGTGACGTTAATACATTTTGTATGGTCAATGATTGAGAAGTGCATGGTAGACTGCAGACTTCGGTCGATGTATTTAATCGATGTCATACTGGTATACTGGTATATATTACCACTTGTAATGCATCAAAATTCTACTTTCTTCCATCGACTATATTCAAAGAATTTTAAGAACACACAACATAATATTCAATCATGTGTGTAGAGTATACTAAATAGGCATATCCTTTTTTTTTGCTACTTGTTATGAAGAAGAGGAACTCATGGTCTTAGAAAATTGGTGAATCGACTTTTCTTATCGACTGCATCTCCAATACTTTCTTGGCCACAATTTTATAATTCCAAAGTCGGCCTACGCGTGCTTATCCACATGCAATAGGTTTATAAAACATACAACGAGTTGAGTGATCTCCAAAATTGCATTCTTCAATTATTATTTCCAGAAACGTCTTCAATAATTCATCCCCAGTAGCATCGGCTTCATGTTAGGTCTTTTTTCTTCACTAGTTTTACGATCAATAATACTTATATTCTTCGAATATTTAAGCATTTCATTCTTCTTCTAAGTTTCTCGGCAGTCCTGACTCCTCATCTTGTATCTACCTCCATCTACTACTGTTGTCACCCCAACAATATGGAGGAGGCAACGACACGAAAGTATTGAATGGGTAAGCTTCAACACAGTATTCAGGCACAGAACAACTATCATGCACAATAATCCATCGAGACAAACGATCAACTACTTTGTATTCGTCCTTATATGGTCTTTATACATCATAGTGACACCTGGAGAAGTTACGTCCACTCCAAATCTGCATTCATTAAATACATTAACATATAATAATGATGACATTAAAGGGCCCAACGGTTCTCTCCAAAAATATTTACTATGTAAATGCACGTCTTCTTTTCTTTTTTTTTTGGTTGAATATAGAAATTTAATGATTGAAATTATAAAGAATTTTCCACAGTAAGCATGTAAATAAATTTGTAAAGACCTATAAGTATTAGCTTTAGAAATATTTAACCATAAAATCCTTATGGTTAGTAATTTTTTTTAAGTTGGAAGGTACTCTAGTAATCGGCTTGTCATTTTTGCAGGGGAGATCTTGTAACGTGATGTAAAGTTTGTAAGGTTAGTAACGTTTGTAACATGTCGGCAAAAAATAATAGTGATAGTGAATATTATGGGAGAGATCTTGTAAAGTGATGTAACATTTGTAAAGTCAGCAAAAAAATAATAGTGATAGTGAATATTATGAGAGAGATCTTGTAACCTGATATAACGTTTGTAACGTTTGTAATATTGAAATAACTAATGCAAATATTTTGTCGGCCTAATAATGATGTGAGAGCCGTGATTATCAAATTCTGCTCTTGTAATAGGAATATGAGTGTAGATAGCGTTTATGTGACTGAATTATTTGTCTAGGTTAGAGTTCGTCCCTCTGTTCATGTTAACGCTGGTATTGTTTGAGAAGAGCAACAACTTACTGTCATCTAAAGAAATTGCTGCTCAAACATTCTGGAGAGGCGCGTCAAAGTTTGATTGCAGACGTATGTGGAATCCGCATACAACTTGTAGTGGCTTGATCAATTTGCTGTAGAAAGAAGAGGGTCTTCCCAAGACCGAAATTGATGCATTGGATCGATATATGCAGAGCCATAGGTTCGAACTATTGTCATTGTTGATGAAGGAGGTCTGTAATGGATTTCGTCTCCTTGCAGACCCAGAGAAAGGCGTTGTCACAAATCGCTGCATAGAAAATCAACGTGAGATGCAAAGGCTTTCTAACGCTTGCCAAGAATGGGGTTTCTTCAGAGATTGTGAACCATAGGATTCTGCATTCTAAATTGAATGGGGTAAAGAGCGTTGCTAAGGTATTCTTTAACCTGCCGTTACAAGAAAAGCAGAAATATGGTCTGCAAGCGGGAGTCGATCAGGGCTGTGGTAAGATTCTCGTGATAGTCGAAGATCTAATGTTGTACTGGGGCGACTTGCTCGCTTTGGCACTCATGCCCAACAATCTTAAAAATTTCACCTTTTCATACTGTGGAGAGGTATGCAATCGAGGTGGAAAAAGTGGCTCAAGTTGTGCTGAGTTTGCAGCCGCGCACTGTTATGACCTGCTATCTTTGCAATCTTTGCATATGGGCGATGAAATCAAATAGCTATCATATGATCTTATTCTATGAATCCCCTATTAATAAGGAGGAGGTGTTATTATGGTTCACTACTATGTAATTTTTTTTCTTTTCATTTAAGGGTTTTTAGACAATATTTATTTAATGGTTTTTAGACAATATTTGTGTGAATTGTTTTAAGTTAAGAAGTTGAGAGTGAAAAAATTTGTTTATTTTTTTAAATATTTTTTTTAAAAGCGTCTTAAATTATTTTTTTAAGCTATTATCTCTTTAAAAACAATATAAATATGTGAAGTTAATTTTTGAACAAATGTATTCAATGTTTATAAATAGTATAAAATAGTATTCAATATTGGACATTTTACCAAAAACTGAAATCTCTGCTTTTTTTAAATAAACAAATGGGTGAATCCATGAAGATGGGTGTCTATTTTGGGGGGTCTTATGAGAAAATAAATTTGATTTTTTCATGTTTTCCAACTTTGGGAGAACCAAAGTGATATTTTCGTTTAGAATTTCACTTTCAAGTAAAAACAAAACTTTTAGATAATTATGTTAGCTTTCTATTCATAATTTTTTCAATTTTTTTATTGAGATTTGATATGTCGTTTCCGAAAATGTTTAACAGTGTGTCCTTATAAAATGAAAGGACTAAAAAATAGACATGTTTGGTTGTCCCCCTAAAATCATTGTTAAACTTGTGTTTTACAAAAAAAAAATTGTTACGACAATCTTCACACAATATACTATTGCGATGACTATAAGTTTGTAACCAACAGATCTATATACTAATTATAATATTTTTTTGAATTAGATAAATGGGGAAACCTTGTCAATTTTCAACATGTGTTTAGTTGCGCCACTTTTCTCTCAATTGACTATAAAATTTAAAAATCTACGAATACCCTTTTGAAGTAGACACTCCAATTAAGTGCACCATATTTGTTTCAATTTTTTAGGTGGTGTATTTTTAAAGTTATATATTTTTCATTTCACCGCATGTTGAAAGAGATGAAACGAAACTTGTTAAGAAACAAAAAAAAATAAAAATATCGGATCTCACTTATACACAAAAAAATCTATACCTACGGGAAGTAGATTCAATGATGAAACTAATGGTATCGAGTCCGACAGTCGATTTGTAGTGTAACGCATCCATTTTACCTTCCGAAAATGGAAAAACCTGAAAATTGTGTAGGTTTTAGGTCTTAGAGGTTATTCGGCTGAACAATGTTTTACCATTACAGAACCGTTATTTACAACGTGAACGCAAAAAAAAATTGTGGTTGAAAAAAAATTTCGCCGGCCGAATTTTTTTTTAGCTTGCGTTCTTCTACTTATCTGCCATCAGTGGTTGGTTATCTATTCATCAACTATAAGTTATCCATGCACGACAGTAAACAATAATAATACATTGCAATTTATCATATTATTAGCACACCCACGAACAAAATAGGTACTCTTCAAGGAGATACACTAGGCTGAATATATCCTTTGTCTAGTAACTCCTGTAATTGTATTCTTCATTTCATTAATTCTGGGATACTCATATGATATGGATCTCATGATACTAGTGTTGAAAATGACATTAGATCTATGGTAAAACTTAAATATCGTTTAGGTGGTAATACTGATATATTATCACAAAATACAACTTCAAATTCCTTTAAAATAGGAAATTGTTCCAATTCCATTTTTTATTTTTCCGGCTCAAATTATTAATTTTGATGCCATAAAATTGACAACCTTTCCTAATACACTTTTTACGTTGTAGTGTTGAAATTTTTCGTGTAGATAAAGGTCTATAAATTTCCTTCATTGTATGATACTTATCCTCCTCATCCACACTACTAAATTTTTTATGCAAATAGTCGATAACAACTTTATGAGATTCTAGCCAATCCATACCTATCAAAATGTCATAGGATCCTAGGGGAAGTATATTTAAATTAACTGAGGTATCCAAGTCATTAAAACCTAATAACAAATTTTTAACTATCTCCGTAATTTTCCTTTTTACCTTTGTTGCCAGCTATACCAACCATGCATTTTTTTGTTTTTCTTTACTAAGTTTACACTTTTCAACTACTTTTGGTGCAATGTAACTTAAACTAGATCCTGAATTGATAAGTATAGAAACATGTATGTTCAAAACTTTACCTTCTACTTCTAACATGGTGGATTGATGGTCTGCCTACCTATATTCCAAAGAAACATTAACTATAGGGATATTCCTGGCTATGTCATTCACAATAGAAGCTTCCTGCAACATGCTTACGGGTTACTATTCCATCATCCACTGGAAGTTTTGATACTCTTTACCCCATTGCTATTGGTTGAACCTCTCCTGTTGTAATTTTTATTAGTATGACCTCTTGTTCCTTTTACAAAAGGTCAAAGTTTAAATCCTTTCCTATGTTGATTGATTTTTTCAATTTTTTTATTTTTCCAACTTCTACTCAACTTAGATATTTGTTTAAATAAATGGTAGCACAACTAGGCCTTTCGAATTACTTCATCCATTGTTTAGGAATTTCAAACACAATATTTTCCTTATACACTGGGGGTAAACAACTGATAAAACTGTATACCTTAGCTTTTTCAACTCTTAGGTATGGTACATAGCGTTGTGAATTTACAAACTCGGTTACAAATTCTTCCATGGTTAACAATCCTAGTCTCAATTCATTGAATTATTGGGCTTTCTCACCATAATATCGTTCTGACATATTTCAATAATTTAAAAAAAAAATTCCAACTCAACTCTTTACTATGTATGTTACTAACACTTTTAGCCTCCTTCCACCAAAGAGCATATTTAATTATCAAGATTCTATTTCTTCCTCAAATTCTCTATCAAACATAAGGTGCCTTAATTTTTTGAATTCTCCCTCTAACTCTACAAGTATTTCTTTTTGTTTTTTTGTATTCATTTCATCACCTTTCTTTAAATCCTGGGGGGTTATATAGAAATTCTATTTGTAGTTTCCTCAATACTACAAATTTGTAGTGATCCTTTTCTTTTCTTATAAGGAACATAAAATAAATATAATAATTAAATTGATAATGTTACCTTACTATAAAAAATATTAAAATTCAGAATCAAGTTGCTAATTTTACCTTAATAATAAAAATTATTTCTATCAAAACTTTCTAACATTCCTAACATTCTCAACTTTTCAACACTGAAAATATTTTACATATACAATCATACATAAACTTAATAATACATACTTTCATATATTTTGCACCTATAAAAACTTTCTAGCATTCCTAACCTTTCCTAACATTCATATATTTGCACTCATCAAAACTTCCTAACATTCTAAACATTTCCTAACATTCATTCATATATTTGCACCTATCAAAACATTCACTCCTAACATTCCCACATTCACTGCTAACATTCACTCCTAACATTGCACCTATCAAAACATTCTCTCCTAACATTCCCCCATTCCCACATTCACTCCTAACATTGACATTCCCCATATATTCATTCTTAACATTATTATTCCCCATATATTCATTCTTACATTCATTTATACATTCATATATTTACACCTATCAAAACTTCCAAACATTCCTAACATTTCTTAACAATCATTCATATATTTGCACCTATCAAAACTTCCTAACATTCCTAACATTAACATTTCCATATTCATTTCACATATATTCATTCTTAACATTAGATTGCACCTATCAAAGCATTCATTTCTAACATTCCCTATTTCCACATTCACTCCTAACATTGCACCTATCAAAATATTCACTCCTAATATTGCACCTATCAAAGCATTCATTCCTAACATTCCCTATTTCTACATTCACTCCTAACATTGCACCTATCAAAATATTCACTCCTAATGTTGCACCTATCAAAACATTCACTCCTAACATTCCGCCATTCCCACATTCACTCCTAACATTGCACCTATCAAAACATTCACTCCTAACATTCCACCATTCCCACATTCACTCATAACATTAACATTCCCCATATATTCATTCTTAACATTAGCATTCCCCATTCACATATATTCATTCTTAACATTAACATTCCCCATATATTCATTCTTACATTTATTCATGCATTCATATATTTGCACCTATCAAAAATTTCTAACATTCCTAACCTTTCTTAACATTCATTCATATTTTTGCACCTAAAACTTCTTAACATTCCTAACATTATCAACTTCTCAATACTAAAAATATTTTACACCTTCCTAACATTCATATATTTACACCTATCAAAACTTCCTAACATTAACTTCTTAACATTAATATTCTCATATTCATTCCCCATATATTCATTCTTAACATTAGATTGCACCTATCAAAACATTCACTCCTAACATTCCCCCATTTCCACATTCACTCCTAACATTAACATTCCTCATATATTCATTCTTAACATTAGCATTCCCCATATATTTGTTCTTACATTCATTCATGCATTCATATATTTGCACCTATCAAAACTTCCTAACGTTCCTAACCTTTCTTAACATTCATCCATATATGTGCACCTAAAACTTCCTAACATTCCTAACATTCTCAACTTCTCAACACTAAAAATATTTTACATCTTTCTAACATTCATATATTTACACCTATCAAAACTTCCTAACATTAACATTTTCATATTCATTCCCCATATATTCATTCTTAACATTAACATTCCCCATATATTCATTCTTAACATTAGATTGCACTTATCAAAACTTCATAACATTTCTATCACTCTCAAATTCTCAACAACAAACATACATAAATTTAATAATTTTCATACATTCATATATTTGCACCTATCAAAACTTTATAAATATTCATTATTAACATTATATTGCACCTATCAAAATTTCATGACATTTCTATTACTCTCAATTTCTCAACAAGAAACATACATAAATTTAATAATTTACATACATTCATATATTTGCACTTATCAAAACTTTCTAACATTCCTAACTTTTACATATACATGTATATAATCTAAAAAACAATATCTAAGGTCAATGCACATTTATATAATCCAAAAAAACAATCATGAACATGTGAGTTCAATGTACATGTATATAATCCAAAAATTAAGCTCCTCGATGTCCAAATCAATTACAATATATATATGTACATAAAAAGAAAAATATAAATAATTATCTAAATGGAAGTCCACCACTATCCTCGACTAGGGTCTTCCCTTGGACTTGTAACAATCTGCAACATGTATAAAAACAGATTATGAATGTCATAAATTATTTAAAGAACTTTAAGCCAAAATCAAAACATTAAAAC
Source organism: Pseudotsuga menziesii (assembly GCA_001517045.1). Lineage (NCBI taxonomy): Eukaryota > Viridiplantae > Streptophyta > Pinopsida > Pinales > Pinaceae > Pseudotsuga > Pseudotsuga menziesii. Next base: position 333,251 of record LPNX010723621.1, read on the forward strand.
ATTAAACTAATATATCAAAGAACAATTCAATTATTAACAAAATTACCTCCAATTCTCTATCATCCAACGGAGTCTTCTCTTTGCCTCTAAAAGGTGGAGTAGACCCAAGATACAACATATATAAAAAAAATTTATAAATCTTACAAATTATTTAGACTATTTTAAACTAAATTCAAAAAAATAAAATATTAAACTTCCAATTCCAACACTATCGTCCAATGGAGTCTTTCCTTTGCCTCAAAAAGATTGAAGAGACCCAAGCTTCAACATATATAAAAGCAATTTACAAATGTCAAAAATTATTTAAACTATTTAAACATATATATTAGAGAACAATTCAATTATGAACAAAATTATCTCGGTGCCAGTATCCACATCCATAAAAAAACCTATATCTTCACCTCCAATTTCAATATGTTCTCTTCCCTTAAAATTTAAATTTTGTTAATAAATAAATCATAGTAAAAGCAAAAAATATTAAGCTTAGCAATTAACTTCAAAAATAAAACATTAGCTCACAATAGATGGAAAATCATCTAAAAAGTTCGAATCTAATGAAACCTGCATAAATAAGTCAAATTAACAACAAGATACATAGTTAAATTTAAAAACAAACAAAAAATATATTTCAAACATAAATATAAATGTGTAAACTTTAAATATACCTCTTCAAAATGCTCTTCTACATTTCCAGCATTTTGACTAGTGAAGATTTTAAAACTATGTTCATTTAACAATCGATAAAACTAAAAACAATAAACATTTACTTAACGTATTTATTACTGTACATCAAAAAATAATTTATCATACATAGATATAATGTAACAAAATTTTTAATTCAAAATAAATAAATAAAATTAATAGATTGAAAGTACACAAACATCTCCTATACTTGACGTGTCATTAGATATTCTATCCAAAGCTATATTACGACAAAGCTTGGCATATGCCTTTAGATCTTCAATGCCCATACAATCTAACTCACCATTTGTTTTGTAAACACAATTTTGCCAAATAGTGGCTCAAGCCCTCTCTCGACTCAATCCAACATCAACTCCTACAAATGCCGAAGTCAAACCTTCGACAACATTATGCTTTGCAGTTGTCCCAACTTGTGATGTGGGCTCCATCTCCGATTTGTAAGTCACAAGCCTAGGTGGATGGGATATCGGAGGTGGAGGTCAAAGAGTACTGGGATCTCTAAGGGCACCTTTTCGATTGCATATCCTCCCCTTTCCAACTCCATAAAACTTAAAATTAATATCAGTATAGTCTGGCTTCATTCCTAAAAAAATTTCAGCATAAAAAACCTAGCAAAATAATTAGGAACCTCATCGTTCCATGGCAACCGACCATAGGCTGCAATAAACCAATCATATAAAAAATGTGTAAGTTTAGGGTGCTTAACTTTATTGCACTTTCAATGCTTTCCGCTTTAGGCCCTCTTTGAAGTTGAACATTGAGTTGGCTTGTTCTTTAGTCACCCTCTCCTTCACAACAGCCCACTTGTCTGGACCCATCATTTGTGTCTTTCTTCTTTGCATCAAGGAAAAAAAACCATCTGTTGTTGGTCCAAGATCCTCATATACCTCAATGAATTTTTGTAAAGATTGCAAAACCATCTCTATACTTTGTTTGTTCTTTGGAGCAAGATCCAAACTAGCAAGATCATTTGCAGCTTGTCATAGTGACCCCTACAACTTTCAAGGGTTGTTTGTTGAAGACCACTTTCCTATGGAATCTCCTCTGGTAAATCTAATGTATAGGTCATAATGGGTGTACAACCCTCAGCTAGCTGGACATATTGCGTCCTTGCTTGACCTTTGCCACCTTGTGTAGGATGACGAGCCTCTTGTTAACCTTGCTCTGCTTCCACACTTGTCTCCCGTACAGAAGGTCGAGATCCACATTCACCCATAGATGATAAAGGGGAAATCATCTCTACCACTATCACCACATCGATGATCAGATGAATGTGAACTATATAATAATCTTGAATCTCGAGGTGAAGTCGATAATCTTCGATTTTTATTTGGGACACCAACTCCCTAAGAATGTGATGACCTCCTATGCATCTATCTCAAAGGTTGTTCTCTTTCCATTGGATATGATATCTACAAGTTTACATAAATATCAATTTATACATGTTAATTAATCAACTTCAAAGACATACCTACTATTAAAACTAAGATTTCAATGAAATATAAATAGAAAAACAAAGGTGGTATGGAGAAATTACATATATAAAGATGGCGAGGCTTCTTCGTGATAAGGAAGATCCCTAAATACACTAAATACACTAGTATATGATGGTTACTACGCACGCTATATAACGTTTTGACCCCGGCACATGCCATAAACGTGTTTTGGTTCAGAGGCCAAAGGTTGAAACGTAGAGTAATTTGAAGCCAAACATGCTGATCCATTAAATAATTTTGCAAGTCGAGAGGTGGAAAATGTGGGAAAATAGTGTGTGAGGCCTAAATATCCATGCCTAAAGTTCGAAAGCCATAATGCCTCAATCAATAAGGGCCTAACCTTATACATGTTAATTAATCAACTTCAAAGACCTAGCAACTGTAAAAACTAAGATTTCAATAAGGACCTAGATATCACTAATATCATCTAATAGTTCTTTAAATGCTTAAAGATAATTTATTATCTATTTCCATTTGATATGATATCTACAAGATTACACAAATCAACTCATATCATATTCAAATTCTATATGTTAATTCCTCATCATCAAAGACCTAGCCACTAAAAAACTAAGTTTTTAATAAAGACCTATATGTCCTCAACATTATCTAATATATCAACTCATAACATATTCAAATTCTACATGTTAATTCCTCAACTTTAGAGAACTAGCTCCTATAAAAACTAAGTTTTTATTACCTAGATGTCCCTAATATTATCTAATAGTTCTTAAAATGAAAATAGCTACACTATTGTTGGATGTATGAGAAATTAACATAGCAATCTCTATGTTTTTGATACATTTTAGATTTTTAAAATTAATGGAAACAATATCATCAAATATGAAATTAAAGCTGCATTTCTTTATGTCAACTACAAAAAGTTTCATTATTCCATAAAACCATAAAAAACCCTTATGCTAAGTAAATTGATCAGAGTCAGAGTTAATGAACTCTGCCAGGACAGAGTTGATGAACTTTGCATGGACAGAGTTCCTCAACTCTGTCCACATGGACAGAGTTATGTTCATCACTCCATGTGAACAGAGTTCATCGAATCTGTCCATGGAGAGAGTATTCATTCATGAACTCTATCTATAGACAGAGTATTAATTCATGAACTCTGTCCATGGATAGAGTTGATGAACCAATATATTTCTTATAATACCTATGAACTAAGATTAAAGTTTAAAAAAATGCACAATATCCTAATATAATAGTAAATATAAACTGATAACTAATAAGCATTATACAAGTTATATGTTTATTTTATGATTTAGATTAAAAACACATAAGATCAAACAAATCAGTAATCAGAAAATTTGATGTTTTATGTGTAATAATGTTTTTTTGTTTCTGATTTATATAAAACGTACTAAAATATGTTTTTCCAAGTAAAGTTATCAGGGAATGAGTTGATGAAATATACATGAACTACGTTTTGCTAAGTATAAAATATAGTCTAAGGAAAATGCAAGTACTTACCTACTCTACAGACAAACACTACTGCTAGCTACTAGCTACCTAGTCGTTATAGAGTTGTTAGTGAGAGCATCACTATTAAATAGAGATAGAGCTTTTATTTCTTCTTCTACACTAATGTTCAGTTTCAATACTGACTACTATCAATTAGCTATTGTGATTTCATGGATTTATCACATCAAATGGCAAGGACATATAGATTTCAACTTGGACTAAGGAGAGCGTCTAGGGACTAACTACATACACCTATGAATCCCCCCCCATTAGTCTAGCCTATCCCTATCGTTTTATGTTACACTTCTGATTGTTTTGGTCTCCATCCCCATAAGAAGATAAAGCAATTATTTCTTTAAACTTGTCTTTCTCTATCTAACCTTTTCTCTCCATGTTTCAGAAAAACCTGAAATGGCAATGGAACTTAATGCAATGCATCATGGACTAAGATAGTCATAAAGTGCCATGGGACTTATACTTTGGCTAGTAGTTGTATGGACTAAAGCAAGTAGTAGAGCTTATGGACAAAACTATATAGTTATTACACTACAACTGAAGTTGTAACTCAGGCAAGATGTGAAATGAAAAGGTTTTGAAATACTGTCCCCTACCAACGAAAAAAACATACATAAATAAGTTGTTTATTTAGGGAGTTGATCAGCTCTATCCATTTGGACAGAGCTGTTCAACTCTGTCCATTTGGATAGAGTTCATGAACTCTGTCCAAATGGACAGAGCAGATCAGCTCTGTCCATTTGGACAGAGCCACAACCTGTGCAGCCTTAAATGTCATTTAGAGATGTTACATACTGCAGCTGCATTAATGGCGCATTAATGGTGACATGAATTAATCATTGCATAACCCACCAAAACCCTCTAAAGTATATATTTATATGAAGTTACTTCCCTCCCACGGATACCTTACCCTATGTAGAAACACCCCCTACTCTGTGGTCCATTAACTCCCTAGTTCCCTTAGTTTCCATGACATCCATTCCATCCCATCTGTATATCCCAAGTTCCTATAAACACCCCAACTATGGATCTTTTCTCTGGTGCAGTTATTTAAGCCTACATAACCATGGATTTTTTTTGGACAGAGTTATCTAAATATTCTATAAAATTTCATGTACATAGAGAATAAGAATAAGCTAATTAAAAAGTTATGGATTTTTTTGGACAGAGCTGTCTAAATATTCTATAAAATTTCATGTACATAGAGAATAAGAATAAGCTAATTAAAAAATATAGAAAAAGAAAAAACATTAACAGATTTCAAGTTTTATGTTAAATTTTGTTTAATTAAAATTATTTAAAATAAGTATTACACATAAAGCCAAATTCAAAATCTAATATCTTATATCAATAGTGCTTCATATGTTCTTTTAAATTTTTTTGCAATCAGGTCTATCCAAATGGATAGAGCTCAATGTCTACCATATTGCAAATGGAACTATGACTAGTTGTTCCCATATTACAAATGAAACTATGACTTTCCCTTAATTACTATAAACAAAAAATTTTACCTCACAGACAAGGGGTAACACAGCAACACCACACCACGAAAACACCACGTACACCTCCACAAATAGACCTCCACGTCGAACAGACCTCCACGCCAAACATACCTCCATGATCGACCTCCACGAACATACCTCCACGCCGAGAGGAAACCAGATAGGTAGAGGGGTGACAGGATGGTGGATGTACACGTCAGATGGTTGGGTGATGTGGAGGGGGATGAAAATCAACGACCAACCAATCGGGTGGAGAGACGAGATGGGTGGCGAGATGAGACGAGTGGCGAGACAGGTGGTGGGAGGATCAGGATGATGACAAATCACTACAGGCAAAAACAACGAAAATGAGACCACAGCTGATTTTATATGGTAAAAAATTATTCAGCCAAACAATTATATGGCCGAACAATTATTCGGCCAAACAATTATTCAGCTGAACAACTATTCGGCCGAATAATTGTTCGACCGAATAATTTTTAGGCCGAACAAGTATTCGATCGAATAATTATTGAAATGCCAGTAAAAATTACCAGCCGACAATCTGTTTCATCAAATTAAATGGTTACCCTTAACGTTTATTTGACCGAATAAATGATTCGTTATTTGACCAAATAACTATAATTATTCCAGACGAATAACTCCATTATCGGCCGAATAATGCCCGCTATGTTTTTTGGGCACCCGATTCTCACAGAAGTGTTACCCAACTTCGAGTTTTCACCCAGATCCCATGAATAACTGTTCAACTCCAGAGGTGCAAGCCTCCTTGAGTGTAATACCTGAGAATAAGTTTGCACCTGGGGAGATTTGATCCCTCTCGGCGCTTGATAGAGCCTAGGATTTGGATCTAAGATGGTTCTATTAAAATGCCACGTAAATCAAAATATTTTATCCTATGTTTACATTGTAGATCATTTTCAACCTATCATATGGTGAATCCATTTTATTGATTAATCAAAACATTAAACCTTTATTTTGCATTATCCTAGAGAAAAAACAAAGAACAACACTCTTTTTCTAATGTTTTTAGCAACTAGAGATTTGAAATACTATGAAGTAGTTCAAGAGTACATTAATGATAGCATTAATTTGCTAACATTAATTTTTACAACTTTTCCACAACCCTATTGACCACCACATTGATATTCATCATTCTATCCACCAACTTGATCATCACTACCCTCAGGTGTCTATTGTCTTGTACTTTTCCTTTCCATCCTTCTATTTATGACTTTGTGGTGATAACCGATGCTTTTGGATTCAAACATGTTCCTAGAACTGGAAAAACCTACCAATATGAATAAAATCATCCAGAGCTAGTCCGTTGGCTGCATCCTTTCCATTGTTTCCTCTCTAGTTGTTGTTGCTTCTACTTCATGATCAATTGAATCACCTTATGTTTCTCCAATGACTCAATCAAAAATAGGGTCAGAATGACTGGTCCAACTCCTAAATAATAAAAAAGAGGCCTTTGTCATAGAATCCAACCCCTCAAATTTTTGTTCATATAACAAATTGTTGTTCCATGTGTTTTCTCTACAACTATTACTAGTACAAGTTCATATCTTAAATTATTTTAGTGCTAGAATATTGTGACCAAGGTTCCCAGTATAAATCCTAAGATAATTCTAAGATGGACAATATTGGCCACATAAATAAATATACTTGCAGTTGCAACACTTGCTTGTAGTTTTTCTTTTGGTTCATTGCTTTTGATTGGTATTGAACTTGCATCAGAATCCAGAATTCAAACCTCCTTTGTCGAAACCCCCATATACTCTTGGTGATCCTCATATACTTGGTCTCAATGATTCCCTTGCTTTTGTATGATGTGCATAGAGATACACAATCAATCGAAAATTAACTTATTTAACTAATTCTTTATATACCCATGCCATTATAACAAACTAAAACATGTATCTTTACAAAACGTAACTATCAAAACCATTGCAACACTCACAATTTGTGTACAACAATTAGAGATGTTATATATGATAACCATGGAGGCATGCATTGGGAAAAAATAGTATTGTAACTCAAATCAAGAAGAAATGCATATGTAACCTTCATAAGTGACAAAGGAATAATCCCTCTAAGTCGAATCTTGACAAGATAAGATAACAAAGCTCAGGAAGCTGTGAAATACCATCATCCCGATTATTGCTTGAGCTCCTAATATTGACCCCATTGATAGAAAAATACCTCAATGCAGTTAAGTTTCAAATCCATGATAAGTATGATACACATGGTCCTGCATAATAAATGGTAAAAGTATCATGAGAAAGGTGAAGGTGTTAAAACTTTGAGATATATCCCAGTTTCCATGTAACAAGAATAAGAAATATAGAATAAGATAGGTCCCAATATAGTAATTTGTCTAACAAACTAAACTTTGAAGGGATGAAAACTCCTAATAATTTATCGAATCAAAGGTTGAAGTGCTTCAAGTTTCTTAGTTCCCACAATGATGGATGTATGTAATATCGTAGAGCTCAAATTTTCATTCCTCTCATATTCATCTTGGTTATTGATCCAATTAGATGACCATATTTGATTACATCGCATTGGAAACAATCTTGTCCTTTCCGTGAAGACATAGAATTCATGGAATTGTTCAATTTTTTTGAATGCTAATAGGGAATTTCTCTGATGCATTCTACAATGGGGATGTAAAGAAACCAATCTAATTGACAAGTGTCAATGTTTGAAAAAATATGAAGATAATTGACAAGTTTCAATGTTTGAACAAATATGAAGATAGTTGAACTTTAAAAAAATTTGCACCGAGAGGTTCTCTACAACCCAGTATGGGGGAGATCTTGTAACGTTACATAACGTTACTTTTTACTTCTAAAAAGTAAGAAGTAATAAATATATTTTGTCAGCCATTAAAAAATAAAAAGTTAATTATCCGCCAAAATAAATGTCGACCAAAAACACAACCTAATATGGGGGAGATGTTGTAATGTTCCTACCTATAAAACCAATAAAAAATAAAAAATTGAATTATCCTCAAAAAAATGTTGGCCTTGCACATGGTTTTAAAACCATGTGCAAGGCCTCCTAAACAACCCATGGTTTTAAGAAGGCCTTGCACATGGTTTTAAAACCATGTGCAAGGCCTCCTAAACAACCCATGGTTTTATTGTACATGGTTTAGGAGGGCCTTGCAAATGGTTTTAAAACCATGTAGAAGGCTTCCTATACAGCCCATGGTTTTATTGTACATAATTTAAGAGGGCTTTGCAAATGGTTTTAATACCATGTGCAAAGCCTCCTAAACAACCCATGGTTTTAGGAGGGCCTTGCACATGCTTTTAAAACCATGTATGGGGGAAATGTTGTAATGTTAGTTCCTAACAAAATAAAAAATAATAAAAAATATTATATGTCCGCCATAAATAATATTAAATATTAATAATAAAAATATTATATGTTGACCTTAAATAAAAAGATGTGTCTCATGATTTGAATCAAATAAATGGCTATATATAGGACCTTGAGTGCAATACCTAAGAAGAGGTTTGCACCTATAGATATTTGATCCCTCTCGGCGCTTGATAGAGCCTAGGATTTGGATCTAGGATGGTGATAAACAAATCTAGTGCATGTAGATCTCATCAACAATTAAAACACACGAATTAATCAAACCATAAGACACATGATGTACCCTGGGAAAACCCTCCACAAATAGGAAGGATAAAAAAACCAGCAAACAAGGTTTGAGTATGATAGATAATGGTAGAGAATGATTTTACAAAACATGCAAATTGCTTTATAGGATATATCTAAGTAGCACTATAGAATAGATATCACTCAGAATATTGTCATAGCCTTTCCATGTGCTTAACACTCTAATTACAAGCTTATTTAGGCATACAATAGAAAGTAGTGAATGGTTGCATTCCTTTTGGGAATTGTGAACACTATCCACCCTATGTGCACACATCCCACATTACCTATTGTGCCTTCCTTGACTTGGTCCCAAGTTGTCACATCATAATTACCTCACATACTAAATATATGTTCCCTTCATAAATTCACTAGTGGTAATTGCTTCTAACTGATTGTTAATTGATTGAATTGAACTAAAATGAAATGGAATTGAATATAACTAAAATGGAACTGAATGTACCTGAACTGAACCGAAGCAAACTTAATGTAATTGAACGAAACTTAATTGAACTAAATAACTAATTTCTTGACCATTAGTTAGGAGCTTAATTGAATGTCTTTAGTGCTTCAGCATCAATGTCATGTTCAGCAACCACTTTGCATAAATTAAGGAGTATATTCCTTAATCAACTGAAACTTGTTTTCCATAACTTATACTTAACTTATGTCTTTGCAATTCGAGTTCACTGGAGGTCTGGCATATGCAATTCGAATCTTTACTCTATCTTTGTGCTTATCTCATTTATCATTTAATTAATTATGCATGGTCCATTAGTTTTTAATTAATTAATAATATTTATCATATCATACTTAGAATAATTTGTTTCACCCTATGATTATATGTATTACCTTGGGTCATATAGTCATATGCTAAATGAAATCACTCTATGGGTAGCTAATCCCTAAAGGAAAATTATAAAGTTTAGTGACCATGACTAGTAATGCATCACATAGTATAACCACTTTACATAGTAAAGTACACCACCTCACAACATGGGGATAATTGTAGGACCTGATATTACTCACAATTCTACTGCCTTGATATTATTCACAAGACTCAACTTGATATTACTCACAAGATTTACTGAATTGATATTACTCACAAGTCTATTGGCTTGATATTACTGACAAGCTTTACAACATCACCACCTCGATCATATGAGTATATTTGTAGCACTTGATATTACTCACAAGTATATTGTATTGATATTACTCACAAGACTAGAGAATGACTCCTGATGTTATAATCTCAACACTCCCTCTTAGTGAAGGAGACATTCTCTACCATACCAAGCTTATCTCAAAAGTGTCTGAACTTTGTCATTGATATAGGCTTTGCCAACATGTCTGCAATCCTCTCATCAATAGTTATGTACTAAAGTTTTACAATACCTTTTAGGACCTTTTCTCAAGTGAAGTGATACTTCATTCCAATGTATTTTTGCTTGTCATGAAACACAAGATTTCCGGAAATATTTATACAACTCTGGTTGTCACACCTGATCACTGTACATAGGCTCTAGCTTTACATCAAACTATCCTCCAAGTATATTTCTTAGCCACGATGATTCTCTACAAGAAGTATTAGTAGCAATGTACTTAGCCTATGCAATGCTCTGGGAAACTGAGCCCTACTTTCTGTTAGACCATGAAATCATAGCAGAACTCAAGCTAAAACAATACCCAAAAGTGATATTTCGATCAACAATGTTGCGACCCCAATCAGATTTAGTACATCCAAGAAATAACACTCCTCCATTAGAGGCATACCCAAGTCCATATGCAATTGTACCGCGAAGGTATCTCAAAATATGCTTACCTGCAACCCAGTGTCTGTGTCTAGGATCGCTCATGAACTGACTCAAAATGATAACTGCATAGCAAATGCCTGGCCTCAAGTGTATCAAGTACATCAGTGAGCCAATCAACTATTGGTATAATGTGGGGTCCACTGGATCCAATCAAGTCTCAGTCTCATGGATTTTCCTCAAATTGGAATCCATTGGAGTGTTTATGTATTTACAATCCACCAAGTCAAATCTCCACAAGATGTCCACAATATACTTCCCTTGAGATATAAATATATCACCATTCTTCTCCCAAAGGTGTTCATGAATGTCAATGGTGTTCATGATGTCATTGATGTCAAAGGTGTTCATGAATGACAAAGGAATAATCAATAGATATGGTAGCAGGGTGAGTTCAACAAATCCATTGTTGAAGGTTGAAAGTTAAGTCATCCTCATGACTGAATATCATGTGGTGGAGATATGAAGGTTCCAGAGATCTATGGTTAATATGGATTTCGCTGGTGTATTAGCGAGGAGGATAAAAAGGGAGTTGTCCCACGAAATCAGAAACTAATCGCCAAGAAGGAGATCAAGATCAATGAACGAGGTTGACCATGGAAGCAGATCAACGATTGACAGCGATTTCCCTAGAAGAACTAGCGCAAACAAATATAATTCTGTTATGCGCAAAATTTCCCTACAATCCATTTTTATGCTATTTAGAGTCCACTGTCGATCTAGATCTGACAGTCCTCATTCATTTTGTTGATTTAAATACTAATCTAGTTAATGTTTCTGATAGGAGTGAACTTTACATTCATAATGAAAACTTAGACCGTCAGGATTGAATCCATAAGGAGATCGATGACAGTGAAGGATTTATACACAAAGAAATGTGAGGATCCATAATCCGTATTAGATCGTATATCAATGAATAGGATTGAACCCTCAAAGAAATATATGGTTCAAAATAAAAGTGGAAGGTTGAAAGTAGAAGGAGGAAAATAGCAAAAAGAATTTCGGAAATGTCACAATTTTGCTACCCGAAATCTAGAAGATCGACAGCCAGGAAGACATCGGTAAAATATCGATGGTGTGGAAAGATTAGTGCGAAAAGTGGAAGGCGGAGGATTGTCAAAGAAACATTTTAGTTTTTGAGAACCCACAATCCATAACCTGCGATCTGGAAGATCAACGGTCACGAAAGAGCCCGCAAGAGATAAACGGTGCGGAAAGTGCAAGGCAGAGGATTGTGAAAGCAACGTTTAAGTTTTTTGAGAACCTGCATTCTACAACCCATGATCCAGAATATTGACGTTCATGGAAGAGTGTTAGATTTTTAACATTAAGCTAGCATAACATTAGGATGTTTAATTGAGAGAACAAAAAGCACAACAATCAAACACAAGAGACAATGAACATAGTGTTTTTCCTCGGGGAAACCATAAATGGAGAAAACCCCGCAACTTCCTTAGAGATAGATTTAGCACCAAAATTAAAACCCCAAAATAGTAAGATGATCTCCCGAAAGCAGTAACCTCTTTCTTCCTTGCCCCAGTGTCTTTCTCCTCCTCAGCTATGCACTACAATTAAGTGTGAGTGAGTGTGTGATAAATAGAGAGGCTAGCTCTCTATTTATACTAATTCCTGACTTGACTAAACCCAACTAGGGATGACTTCACTAGGTGAGTCTAATAACCCTAGTGCCCCAGAACTGTGGGGACTTTAACCCTTGATCAATAGGAGGGTTACCCACAATGACTTTACATGACTTGTTTACATTATAGAACCTCCCGATATGAACATCAGGGCATGACATGACTCAAGTACATCCCGGAATAAACATCGGGTTACAATATATAAGAAATACAAGTGAATACATTCTGAAGTTACAATTACATCAACACTCCCTCTTAACTAGGAAGGTATTATCTCGACAGAATTTACATCACTGGTCTTCTTCTCTAGATCATCTCATCATCTGCATCTTCAAGTCATAGTCGGATTCAAGTCATCTTCATCTTCAGATCTGGATCATCATTGGATCTGGATCATCATCACTGGATCTGGATCATCACTCGATCTAAATCATCACTAGGCATCATCACTAGATTTGGATCATCACTGGATCTGGATCATCACTGCTGGATCATCATCATTGGATCATCACAGGTGCTATCTCATGATTCTTCTTGTCATAAGAAGTTCTACAGATCCAACCCTTTTTCATGCTGGTTGTAGGCCTAGCCTCCATGTAGGTCTTCTTGAGCACTTATATCTGACACCAAGTCATAATGGCCCACCCAACACTTACATATGACCATGGGGGGAACACATCCCACAACCATGTTAGAAAGGCATGCCCAACACTCACATTTGATCATGTAGGAACCAATCCTATAATCACATCAGAAAGACTCTGCACTCACATCTGACCATGGGGGGAACACATCCCGCAACCATGTCAGAAGGGCTCTATACTTACATCTGACCATGGGGGGAACACATCCCACAACCATGTTAGAAGGGATCTACATTTACATCTGACCATGGGGGGACCACATCCTGCAACCATGTCAGAAGGGCTCTACACTTACATCTGACCATGGGGGGAACACATCCCGCAACCATGTCAGAAGGGCTCTGTACTTACATCTGACCATGGGGGGAACACATCCCGCAACCATGTCAGAAGGGCTCTGCACTTACATCTGACCATGGGGGGAACACATCCCACAACCATGTCAGAAGGGCTCTGCACTTACATCCAACCATGGGGGGAACACATCCTACAACCATGTTAGAAGGGCTCTACACTTAAATCTGACCATGGGGGGAACACATCCAGTAACCATGTCAGAAGGGATCTCAACCCTAGGTTGAGGGTTCCTGGTAACTGACCAAGTGCCTCCATTCTCCAAGAGAATGGAAACAACCCTTATATCTGATCAAGTGAGAACACATCCCTCAATCACATAAGAATGGCCATGTGCTCACATATGATCATGTAGGAACACATCCTGCAGTCATATGAGAATGGACCTCAGTCCTAGACCAAGTATTCCTGGTAACTGACCAGGCACCTCAATTCCAAGAAGGGAAATAACCCTTATATTTGATCATGTAGGAACCAATCCTACAGTCATATCAGAATGGCTCAGCACTCATATCTGACATGGAATGAACCAATCCTCTCACCATGACAGGATGGATCAGTCCTTACATCTAACCATGGAAGGAACCAATCCTCTCACCATGTCAGAATGGCTCACGGACTCATCACTTCCCCTTGGAAGGGACCTTGATCTGGAGAACACCAAGCTTCTCCCTGAAGTACTCAAAATTCACTCTGGCTAATGGCTTCGTTAACACATCAGCTATCTGTTCATCCGTCGCAACATACTGGGTCTTCACTGCTCCCCTCTGCACCATATCCATGATATAGTGATACTTGATCTCTATATGCTTTGATTAATCATGTAACACCAGGTTCTCTGACAACTTCACATAACTCTGGTTGTCACAATGTATCCCAGTAGCATCCAACTGGAGATCAAATAAATTAGACAGTAGCTTCCTTAGCCATACTACCTCACAACTAGCTAAACAAGCTGCGACATACTCTGCTTCAGCTGTACTCAGTGCCACACAAGATTGCTTCCTGCTAAACCAAGAGATCACACTTGATCCCATACTGAAGCAACACCCTGAAGTGTTCTTCCTATCGATGGCACTGCCTGCCCAATCTGAATCAACATAACCCTCTAGGTTAATCTTTTGACTCACCTCATACTTGAGCCCATAATCAACTGTACCATTTAGGTACCTCAGAATATGCTTTACAGCAATCAAGTGAACATGTCTCGGATCTGTCAACAACTAGCTCAAGTTGTTCACAGCAAAGCAAATATCTGGTCTTGTGTTCGTCAGGTACATCAAGGACCCAATCATCTGACGATACATCGTAGCATCAACCATCTCTGATGAAGCATCACTCAATAGCTTTAGGTTTGATGCCATAGGTGTGGCCATATCCTTGCAGTCCATCATCCCAAACCTCTTTAGGATCTCTACTATATATTTCCCTTATCCAAGGGAGATTCCATCCACATTCTACCACACCTCCATGCCTAGAAAATAATGCATCATACCTAAGTCCTTCATTTCGAATTTAGCAGCAAGATTTCTCTTCGTATCAGAAATCAACCCATCCATACCTGTTACAAACAGATCATCTACATACAGTAGGAGCATCATTGGGTTGCCATCTTCAACCTTGTAGTAAAGGTTGGAATCTACTTTACTCTTGGTAAAGCCTAAACTGGATAGAAAGCTATCAATTCTGTTGTACCATGTCTTGGGTGCCTGTTTCAAACCATATAGGGCTTTCTTCAATCTACACACATGATGCTCCCTGTCATGTGTCTCAAAATTGAGTGGTTGCTCCACATACACTTCCTCTTCTACTACACCATTCAAGAAAGCAGTCTTGACATCCATTTGGTGTATCTTCCATTTCATCACTACAGCCAGAGAAAGTATTGATCTGATGGCAGTGTATCTGGCCACGGGTGCAAAGGTTTCTTCATAGTCTATTCCTTCTTTCTATGAGAAACCACGAGCCACAAACCTTGCCTTATATTTCTCTATGCTACCATCTACAGCATGCTTGATCTTGTAGATCCATTTGGAAGTTACAACTAACTTCCCTTTTGGTCTTGGGACAACATCCCAAACATCATTTTTCATGATCGATTGATACTCTTCGATCATAGAATCCTTCCATTCTTTTCGTTCTGCCACTTATTCATAATTGGAAGGTTCTTTATCGATGAAGTCACATAACAATGCTACATACCCGGAGCAGGATTTGGTCCTCTTTCTTTCTTTGTGATTTTCTTCTAGAGCCCCATATCTTTCTGCACCTTGGATAGCTTCTCGTACCCAAGCAGGTTTCCTCTTGTGAGGATTCTTCTCCTGAGGTGGATCTATAGGTCTTTGTGGTTCTTCAAATTCACGATCTTCTTCTTGAGTTTCTTCATTCATGGTTGTATCATAAATTCTAGGTGCTTCTGATTCTTTAGGTTCTTCAGTAGGTTTCTTTCTAGACTTGTTGTAAGCTGTGTCCTCATCAAATGTCACATCCCTGCTGATGTTGATCTTCTTGAATCCTGTGAAGTATATTCTATAAGCCTTTGATCTTTCAGAGTATCCCACAAATATACCCTTCTTTCCTGAAGGATCTAATTTTGTCCTCTTTTCTTTTGGAATGTGTATGTATATAGGACAACCGAATATTCTGAGATGGCTAACTTCTGGTTTCTTTCCAGAGAAGACTTCTTCAAGAATCTTGTTCTCAAGTACTCTATGTGGAATACAGTTCTGTACATACAATGCTGTCCTAGCAGCTTCTGCCCATAGATGCATAGGAAGATCTTGATCATGAAGCATTGCTCTTGCAGCTTCCATGATGGTTCTATTCTTCCTTTCTGCAATCCCATTTTGTTGTGGATTATAAGGAGTAGATAACTCCCTATTAATCCCTGAGTCTTTGCATAACTCTTTGAATTCATTTGATGTTAATTCTCCACCATTATCTGATTGAAAAATCTTGATCTTCTTTTCAGTGTGGTTCTCGATCAAGGTTTTGAATTCATTGAACTTGTTGAATACTTCATCTTTGTTCTTCATGAAGTAAATCCATGTCTTCCTAGAAAAATCATCAATAAACGAAACATAGTATCCATACCCGCTTAGTGAATTTGATGACATTGGTCTGCATACATCAAAGTGGATGATTTCCAAGATTCCCTTTGCTTTGCTCTCGCTACTTGGAAATGTCTTCTTTGTGTTCTTTCCTTTCTCACATCCTTTGCAGACCCCATCATGTTTTGCTTGAATTTCTGGAAGACCTTCAACAACTTTGCTTGCAAGTGGTAGTGCTCTGTAATGCACATGTGCAAGCCTTCTATGCCAAAGTTCATTTGGCTCTACTGAGTCATGGACCGAGTCTTGTTATGGATGTCCCTTCAATTTGTACAATCCTCCTTCTTGTTCTCGAATCACTACTGCATCATCGATAGTATTTCCTTTTGGACACATGATGACTTGACCATCTATAAATGAAACCCTCATTCCTTTTGCATCTAATGCAGATATGGAGAGAAGGTTCTTCTTTAGTCCTGGTACAAACAATACTTCCTTCATTGTCATAGACTTTCCATATTCTAGCTTGTAAGAGGATTCCCCACTACCTTTTATTGGATACTGGTAGTCATATCCTAGCTTCACTTTGTGAGGTGATTCATGTTCTGAAAGTTTGACAAAGGATTCCTTGAATCCTGTCATATGCTTGGAAGCCCCACTGTCTATAAGCCAATCATTGCTTCCATGAGTAATGTTTCCCATAAGAACAAAAATCAAAACATATTCTTCATCACTGGAAGAATATTCACTTTCATATCTGGTTCTCTTTTTGGAAGGTTCATCATCCTTTGCAGCATGAGCATGATGTCTTCTCTTGTTTCCCTTCTTCTTATGGGAGTTAGTCTTGTTTCTAGGATAGTCTTTAGCAAAGTGTCTTGTTTCATCACATGTATAGCATCTTAATTTGGATAAGTATTTTCTAGTGAAATCTCTTTGATGAGAATGATTACCTCTGGGGTGATGAGAAATTCTTCTAGTTTTCTTGGAGTGTACCATGAGATCTTGATCTTCACTTCCCATCTTTTCTTCTCGGGCTGCTATTCAAGCTTCTTCTTGAGAGAATTCTTCCCACAGTCTGTTGAACTTGACTAACTTCTTTCTGGCACAAATTCCTTGAATAAAGGAGTCCCATGCTCTAGGGAGACCATTCAAGGTGGTCATTACAATCTCTACATTTTCCACTTCTTCATCTACTACTTCCAACTGTTCATTGATTTGAGAGACCCTTGTATAGTAAGACTAGATGATTTCTGCATTCTGGATCTTTACATTCTTTATTTGGTTTCTCAGAGTCATCTTCTGGTTTATGTTCTTCCCTTCAAACAATTTGGTTAGGGCATCAAACATAGCTTTAGGTGTCTTGAGGACACCTATGGTATGAGGTGATCCTTGATTGAGTCAGTAATGATCCTCTTTGCCATAACCACCTTCTTCTTATGTAAGGCCTTTGCCTCATCTCCCTCTAGAACTGGAACCTCCTCACTGATATAGGAGTCCAACTCATTTTCTTCCAAGACCACGGAGATCCTATACTTCCAGGTTCGGAAGTTATCAGCTCCCTCAAGATTTTCATCAAGCTTGGTATGATGAGACATCTTAACTAAGAACCTTAAATGGAAATACAAAAGATTTAGATCTTACTAGGTCAAGATGTCGGATCTAGATTTGGAGCTGAAATCCTGCAGTGTTGATTCAAGAGCAAATTAGGGTTTTGCTTTTCCGGATTTATATCCAACCAAATGCTTTGAATTTGATCCCTAAATTCAATTTTGGGGAGGAGATCAATCCAGGCCTGGGCTCACTGAAAAATTCCTCTTCTATGGAAAGCCCTAATTTTTGGCAGTAGTGTTGGGTCCAAAACTGAAAAACCTCAGAATTGGATTCTGCTTCGACAGAAAGATGCACCCTGGGGAGGAGAGATATTCCAACCTTCTTTTGCTGAAAATATATGGAGAGAGATCCAAAAAGTAGGAAGCCCTAGTTCCCATAGCTGCACAGTGTCTTCTTCTCAGGTTAGGTATGATACCATGTTATATTTTTAACATTAAGCTAGCATAACATTAGGATCTTTAACCGAGAGAACAACAAGCATAGAAATCAAGCACAAGAGACAATGAACACAGTGTTTTTCCTTGGGGAAACCATAAATGGAGAAAACCCCACAACTTCCTAAGAGATAGAATCAGCACCAAAAGTAAAACCCCAAAACAGTAAGATGATCTCTCGACAACAGTAACCTCTTTCTTCCTTGCCTCAGTGTCTTTTTCTTCCTCAGCTATGCGCTACAACTAAGTGTGAGTGAGTGTGTGATATAGAGAGGCTAGCTCTCTATTTATACTAATTCTCAACTTGACTAAACCCAACTAGGGATGAATTCACAAGGTGAGTCTAATGACCCTAGTGCCCCGGAACTGCGGGGACTTTAACCCTTGATCAATAGGAGGGTTACCCACAATGACTTGACATGATTTGTTTACATTATAGAACCTCCCGATAGGAACATCGGGGCATGACATGACTTAAGTACATCCCGGAATAAACATTGGGTTACAATATATAAGAAATACAAGTGAATACAATCCGAAGTTACAATTACATCAAGAAAGAGCCCGTAGGAGATCAACAGTGTGGAACGGTTGGTGCAGAAAGACAACTGCGGAAATCAAGAAAAAGTCATTTTGAGAAATGTCATAGATCTACAATCTGCATTCTGCATCCTATATTAGATATACAGTTAGGAAGAATTTCGGTATAAAATCAACGGTTCAGAAATTTTTGAGGAAATAGAGAATGTGGAAGGTCACGACTGGAAGATTCATGAAGAGGCACGATCAATGGAATGGTGCGTTAGTGAAGAGATGCATCTGCAGGAAGCGTGAAGGTATTTATTATCAAAATGATTGAAGGAAATAACATGTCTCTGTGATTTTATATGACACGGTCCAAGGAGTGAACAAGCAGTCTAATAAAAATCAGTCCAGGGTGGTAGGGTGGTGCTAGGGCAGGCTATAAGTCTGCAAAGGGTGTTGTAGCTTCCTTGTCTGTTGTAGCAGGTAGAAACCTAGAGTGTGTAGTAGGCAGAAACCCCAGGTGTTGTTACATCCTTTTTGTAGTATTAGATATAAAAAAATTGTAGATTCATCTTAATAATGAGTTTGAATTGGTGGTTTGTGCTTTGAGCTTTCCACGATAAAATTTGTGTCTTAACTTGTTTGATTCATTTTGTGTTTTATTTTAAAATAAAATTACAATACTGATTCAACCCCCTCCCCCACTCCTCTCAGTATTGTGGGATAATCCAACAATTGGTATCATAGCAGTTTCCTTCACTACAGCTTAACCACTGGAAGGTAGATCCAATTTAAAAACCGTAATGGATCAACAAAAAGGTTTAGCCACCAACAAACCTCCATTGTTCACAGGAGAAAATTATTCTCACTAAAGTGTGAGAATGAAGTTCCATCTGATGTCCCTTGGATGGAAGGCTTGGAAAGCAACTAAGAAGAGCATAAAATAGATGATCAAGCACCTACAAATAGTGTGGAACTAGCCCAATATGAAGGTAATTCCAAATCCCTAAATGCAATACTGAGTGGATTGACAAACTTTGTATTTACAAAATTCATGCAATGCAAAACTGCCAAACAAACTTGGGATAAGTTAAAAATTATCTATGAAGGGGCATCGAAGGTCAAAGAATACAAGATTCAGACATATAGAGGGAAGTTTGAGAGCCTAAAAATGAAAGAATAAGAAAACATTGGAGAGTACCTTCTAAGAGAAGATTAAGTTGTAAATGCTATTAAAGGCCTTGGAGGAAAATTAAAGGAAATAGAAATAGTTGATAAGGTACTAAGAAAATTGCCAATGAAGTATGACTGAAAAGTATCCACCCTAGAAGAACGAGATGATCGTGACCCTGTGAAAATAGATGAACTACATGGAATCCTCACTGCATATGATATGAGAACGGTACTAAATGGATCCTCAAGAAAAGTAGCAGCATTTAAAGCCTCATCCAAAAATCAATCAGAGAACCTAGATGATGAGGAAGATATTTTTATTAGAAAACATGAGAGGGGTACTTGAATATATAAAGGAAAGTTACCTCTAAAATGTTTTAACTGTGGAATAATTGGACAATTTTATTCAAAATGTACTTACCCTAAACAAGATGATAATGATGAGAGAGAAACCTAAAAATTCAGAAAGGGTAAAACAGGAAACAAGAAGTCCTATGAGAAAAAGCAAAGTGTCTACACCATGGAAGATAGTGAAGATGAAAATACAAGTGAAGATGAGGAAACTGAAATTCTATTCATGGGTATTCATACTGAAGCTTCAAATAGTGACTCAAATGTGGAAGGAGAAGTAGACTTAGGAGTTGAACTTGTTATCGCTCCTGAATAACTTGAGAAATGCAATAAAAAGAACAAAAAGTCAAGTCATATTATTAGTGAGTTGGAAGATCAACTTCTAGATGCCAAAAAAATTAAGGACGACCTAAACCTGCATCTCAAAAGAATAATACATCTTGAATTTGAGATACTCAAAGAAGAGATCATACAATTCAAGAAAAACCTTGATGAAGGATCTATCAAATCAAAGTTTGAGAACAGCTCAAGTTTCTAGATGACATCTTGAATAGCCAAAGAGCATTAATTGATAGGTTTGGCTTGGGTTTTAACAAAGAAAAGAAACCAGAATGTTTATCTTTCACTAATCAAGGAGGAAACAAGAAAAGTTATGCTGAAGCACTAAAGACTCCAGTTAAAAAGGAAGAGAGCAAGAAAGCTGCCCCAAACTCTCAAGATAAAAACATAAATAATATGGTGCCTAAGAGACCAAATAGACATATGCGGATATTTTTAGGTCATTGTTACTCTTGTAATAACTTTGGTCATAAAGCCTTAAATTGCAGAGCTCATGGAAAGGTTCATGAATACAAGAAGAATTCTTCAAGCAATAAACCAAAAGGAAATCATAACCTTTTTACACTTCTTCAAAAATATGACATAGAGTGTTACAAATGTAATAACCATGGACATATGGCAAGAGATTGCAAACCAATGACTCCTACAAAGAATACTATTTCAATTAAGTCTTAAGACACAAAACAAAAGAAATATTGGAGGGAAAAGGAAGAAAAGGAAAGTTCGATGATTTATCTATGTGCAATAGAAAATAAAAACCTATGGAACTTGGGCAATGGGTGTTCAAAACATATGACCAATGACCCAAACAAATTCATAACACTAAAAAAAATAAGGGTAAAGTCACTTTTGGAGACAATTTGTCTTCCAAGATAATTGGAAAAGGAACAATTGTTGTCAATAACAAGATCAAATCAGAAAATGTATTACTAGTAGAAAATCTCAAACCTAATCTTCTCATTTTAAGTCAAACATGTCATCAAGGGCACATCTGTATTTTTTACTCGGAGAAATGTGAGATCGGGAAAAAGTACATAGGAAGAGTTGTTGGCACTACTATAAGAAACTCAAACGATGTATACATCCTAGAAAATGAAAATCAATGTCACTTAAGTATGATTGATGAAAGTTGGTTATGGAACAGGAGGATGGGACATTTAAATTTTGACAATCTTGTCAAACTAAGTAAGAAGGAAGTTGTAAGAGACTTTCCTAAAATTGTAAAACCCCTAAATTCGGTTTGTAGACATTGTCAACATGGGAACCAAACTAGAAATAGTGCACACAGATCTCTATGGACCAATAAGAACTAAAATCCTGCAAGGAGAATATTATTTCATGTTGCTCATTGATGATTACATAAGGATGACTTGGGTGACATTTCTCAAGGAAAAATCAGAAGCTTTTGAGAAATTCAAAATATTTAAGGAAATGGTTGAAAATGAGACACATATGAAAATCAAATGTCTTAGATCCGAAAATGGGGGAGAGTTTACTTCAAATGAGTTCAATGAGTATTGTGAGACACATGGAATTAAGAGACAATTTTCAGCTACAAAGACTCAAGAGAACAATGTTGTTGAAAGGAAAAATAGAACAATCCAAGAAGCTACCAGAACAATGCTTATGAAGCAAAGCTGTTAGATGCATATTAGAAAGATGCAGTATACATAGTTGTATATATACTTAATAGAGGACAACTCAGAGTGAACAAAGACAAAACCCCTTATGAACTATGGTGTGGAATACTAGCCTTGGTCAAATATTTCAAAGTATTTGGCAGTAATTGTTACATTAAAAGAAACGAGGATGACCTTGGAAAGTTTGACTCTGGGAATGATGAAGGAATATTTCTAGGATATTCATCCACTAAGAAGGTGTATAGATGTTACAATAGAAGGTTACACAAAATTGTAGAAAGTGCAGTGAGATTAGATGATATAAAACCAAGAAGAGGAAGAAGTCATGATAGTGTGGAAAATACAAATGATGAAGAAAAGGAAGACTTGCAAGAGGATGAAAATACCCATGATGAAGAAGAAAGAATAGAAAAGGAAGATACAAATGAAAGTGAAGAAGACTCCCCAATACATGATACAAAAACTCCATCTAGAAGGATACAAAATAATCATCTTGAGACACAAATCATAGGTGATAAAAATGTTGGAGTTAGTACAAGAAGACAACTACCATTTAATGAACAAGCCCTACTCTCAATAGCGGAACCCAAAAAATTTACAGAATCCATCAAAAGCAATGAATGGGTCAAAGCCATGAATGAAGAATTAGATGAGATTGAGAAAAGCAAGACCTAGGAACTTGTCCCAAGACCTAAAGATAAGAATGTTATAGGGACCAAATGGGTTTTCAAGAACAAATTCAATTAGGATGGTCAAATAATAAGGAACAAGGCAAGATTGGTATGTAAAGGGTATGCTCAGGTAGAAGGGATTGAGTTTAAAGAAACTTATGCTCCTGTGGAAAGAATTGAAGAAATCAAGATGTTTCTAGCACTCTCGAGCCATAAAATTTTTAAAGTATATCAAATGGGTGCCAAGTATGCATTTTTGAACGGAAAGATAGAAGAAGAGGTTTATATTGAACAACCCAAATGTTTCCTATTATCAGAAAACCGAGACTATTTTTGCAAACTAAAAAAGGAACTCTATTGTCTCAAACAAGCTCCAAGGGCCTAGTTTTCGAGGCTGGACAACTACTTAAAACAACAAGGATTTAAGAGAGGTGCCACTGAAAGTAATCTCTACTTAAAAATTAAAGATGAGAATATGGTCATTGTTGTTTCTTATGTAGATGACATCATATTTGGAAGTGATTTGCAAATACTAAGTGTAAACTTTGCTTCCGAAATGAAGAAGGAATTCAAAATGTCAATGTTGGGGGAACTAACATTTTTCTTGGGGTTACAAGTTTATCAAACAGACAAAGGAATCTTTATCTCTCAAACTAAGTACATCAAAGACATGCTTAAAATATTTAAGATGGAAGACTCCAAACTTGTTAGTACTCCTATGATCATATGTTGTAATTAAGTAAGGACGATGAGTCTCTGAAAGTGGATCATACCATGTAGAGATCCATGATAGGCAGCCTGATGTATGTGACAGCTACAAGACCAGATGTAATGCAAGATGTAGGTTTCGTCCAATCAATCCCCAAATAAACGCATGTAACTACAGTAAAAAATATTTTTAAATATTTGGAACGTACTATGGGGTATGCGTTATGGTACCCAAAAAGTCAAGACTTTATTTTAAAAGAATTTACTGATGCATATTGGGAAGGAAGTGTGGATGATCGAAAGTGTACCAGTGGAGTAGCATTCTTCTTAGGAAATTGTTTGGTTTAATGGTTAAGTAAAAAAAATCTTCCATTTCGCTCTCCATGGTAGACGTCGAATATATTGTTGTTGCGTCATGTTGCACCTAGGTCATTTGGATGAAGCAGACACTAGAAGACTTACTTGTGAAGTATGATCACCCAATAACAATAAATTGTGATAATACTAGTTCCATAAATATGTCAAAAAACTATGTCATGCACTCCAGGACAAAACACATACCAATAAAATATCATTTCCTAAGAGAACAAGTCTTCCAGAAGGTTGTCAAACTAGAGTATGTTGACACAAAAGAACATGTTGTTGACATTTTCACCAGGCCACTACCTAAGGAACCATCTGAGCATCTTAGAAAAAATATGGGAGTAATTCCCTTACAAAAATTATAGAGGAGGAAGCACAATCTCAAGGGGAGATATGATGATAGGGGGAGCTGTCAGAAAATCCTCAATAACATAACAGGTTATCCTTTTCCATTGTTGTCAAAGGGGAAGAATGTTTAGATGTTGCCATAAATACCAAAGGGATAGATTGTTGAGAATATAGTTTTCATTGATGTCAAAGGTGTTCATGAATGACAAAGGAATAACTAGTAGATATGGTAGCAGGGTGAGTTCAGAAAATCCATTGTTGAAGGTTGAAAGTTAAGTCATCCTCATGATTGAAGATCGTGTGGTGGAGATCTGAAGGTTCTGGATATCTAAGGCTAATATGGATTCCGCTAATGTATTAGTGAGGAGGATAAAAAGGGAGTTGGCCCATGAAATCAGAAACTAATCTCCAAGAAGGAGATCTATATCAACAAACGAGGTTGATTGTGGAAGCAGATAAATGGTTGATAACAATTTCACTGGGAGAACTAGTGCAGACAAATATAATTCTAATGTGCGTGAAATTTCCCTAAAATCCATTTTTATGGTATTTGTAGTCCACCGTCGATCTAGATTTGATGGTCCTCATTCATTTCGTTGCTTTAACTAGTAAGCTAGTTAACGTTTTTGATAGGAGCAAAATTCCATTCACAATGAAAACTTGGACAGTCAGGATTGAATCCGCAAGGACATCGATCACAGTGAAGGATTTATGCACAAAGAAAAGTGAGGATTCATAATCCACATTATATCATAGATCAACGGACACGATTGAAACCTCAAAGAAATCAACGGTTTGGAAGAAAAGGGGAAGCCGAAAAATCATGAAAAGAATTTAAGAAATGTCACAGTTCTGCTACCCGAAATCCAAAAGATCGATGGTCAGGAAGACATCCATAAAATATCGACAGTGTGGAAATATTAGTGAGGAAAGAGGAATGCGGAGGATTGCAAAAGCAATGTTTGAGTTTTTGAGAACCCACATTCCACAACCCACGATCTGGAATATCAACGGTCACTGAAGAGCCCGTAGGAGATCAACGATGCGGAAATATTAGTGCGGAAAGTGGAAGGCAAAGGATTGTGAAATCAATGTTTGATTTTTTTGAAAACTCGCATTCTGCAACTTGCGATCCAGAATATCGATGGTCACGGAAGAGCCCGTAGGAGATAAACAGTGCAGAACGATTGGTGTGGAAAAACAACTACGGAAATCGAGAAAATACATTTTGATAAATGTCACAAATCTATGATCCATATTCCGCATCCTATATTAGATCTACAGTCAGGAAGAATCCCGATATACAATCAATGGCTCATAAATTTTTGAGGAAATAGAGAATGTGGAAGGTCGTGACTAGAAGATTCATGAAGAGGCACGATCAATGGAATGGCGTATTATTGAAGAGATGCATCTGTAGGAAGCATGAAGGTATTTATTGACAAAATCATTGAAGGAAAAAAATTGTTTCTGTGATTGCGTATGACAAAGTCCAAGGAGTGAACAAGAAGACTGATAAAAATTAGTCCATGGTGGCAAGGTGGCACTAGGGAAGGATATAAGTCTGCAAAGAGTGTTGTAGAATCCTTGTCTATTGTAGTAGGTAGAAACCTAGGGTGTTGGAGCATCCTTATCTATTATAGAAGGAAGAAACCTAGGGTGTTGTTGCATCCTTTCTATAGTAGCAGATAAAGAAATTTTGTAGATTCATCTTATTAATGAGTTTGAATTGGTGGTTTTCTCTTTGATTTTTCCACAATAAAATTTGTGTCCTAAATTGTTTGATTCATTTTTTGTTTTATTTTAAAATAAAAATACAATACTAATTCACCCCCCCTGGCTCTCAGTATTGTGGGGTAATCCAACAAAAGTGATCTTCTGATCAATAATGTTGCAACCCCAATCAAAATCAATATATCCAAGCAATAACACTCCTCCATTAGAGGCATACCCGATTCCATTAGCAATTGTACCATGAAGGTATCTGAAAAAATGCTTACCTTTAACCCAGTGTCTATGTCTAGGATCGCTCATGAACTGACTCAAAATGCTAACTGTATAGAAAATGTCTGGCGTCAAGTGTATCAAGTACATCAATGAGCCAATCAACAATCTGTATAATGTGGGGTCCATTAGATTTGATCAAGTCTAATTATCATGGATTTTCCTCAAATTGGAATCTGGAGTGTTTATGTATTTACAATCCACCATTTCAAATCTTCACAATGTGTCCACAATATACTTCCCTTGAGATATAAATATCTCACCATTCTTCTGCCAAATCTCAAGGCATTGGAAGTAGTGCATAAGACCTAAGTATTCCATCTCAAACTCAGAGCTAATATCCCTCTAACACTCTGTAATATGTACTTTCTCTCCAATGGGGAAAATATCATACACATATAGGACTAGTACTATAGTTTGGTTCCCCACTACTTTGAAGTACAAGTTTGAATCTCCATCACTCTTCAAGAAACCCAGTTTCTGAAGATAATTTTCTATTATGGCATACCAAGCTAAAGGATCTTATTTTAACCTATACAGGGATTTATTAAACTTTCACACATGAGACTCCTTCCCATTTATCACAAAACCCTCAGGCTACTCAATGTAAGCTTCTTCCTCAACCTCTTTATTGAGTAAAGTAGTCTTCACATCCATCTAGTGAAGCTTCCAGCCTAATACTGATGCAAGTGAAATGATATATCTCATGGTAGTATACCTGGCCATAGGAGAAAAAGTATCATCATAATCAATGCCCTCTTTCTCATAAAATTCACAAGAAATAAACCTAGCCTTGTACATTTCCACACTGCCATTTGCAGCATTCTTTATATTGTAAATACATCTGGAAGCTACAACTAAATTCCTCCCATGTCTAGGAACAATATCCTTAACATCATTATTCAAAATAGAATGATATTCCTCTGTCATAGCATCTTTCCACACATACTTATATGAAACCTCTTCATATGATGAAGGATTTGAGTCACTGATGTTTCTCATCACTACAACATACCATGAATACCTATCAAGTTGCTTTCACTCTCCAAAAGTGCCTACTAGTTCTCCATGCTTCTCAGCATCTCTCAATACATCTTGGCGCCATGCTGACCTCTTCTTTGTAGGAGCTTCATCAACTAGTTCAATTGGTTCATCAATGACAAGTATCTCTGCATGCTTTGCTCGATTCTCCCTCTGAACATCAGAAGGGGAAGAATCATCATCATGATCCTTAGCCTCCTCTGTCTTTGGATCACATTCAATCTCTTTTGACCACTTCAATGATTCCTCCTCATGTAAAGTCACATCTCGACTAACCTCAACATGTCTCTCACCAGGTACATAAATTCTGAATGCCTTGCAGGTCTCATTGTAGCCAACAAAAGTGCCCTTATTTCCATAAGGTTCCATATTGGCTCTCTTTTCTTTTGGAATGTGAATATACATAGGATATCCCAAAATCCAAAGATGTGAAATGTTGGTTTCTCACAAGTGAACACCTCTTCATGTGTTTTCTTATCAAGAACTGCATGTGGAATTTTTTTTTGTATGTACATTGTTGTACTAGTAGATTCTTCCCACAAATAAGCAAATAGATCCTGATCATGTAACATGGATTTTCCATCCTCTGACATGGTTATGTTCTTTCTCTTTGCAACCCCATTCTGTTGAGGGTTGTGAGGAATTGTTAACTGTATACATATCTATGCATCACTACAAAACTCATTAAAGGAATTTGATTTGAACTATCCACCATTATCAGACCTTATGGCACATATATTCCTATTTTCTAATTCTCAGCTAAGGCTTTATACTCTTGGAATTTATTGAAGGTTTCACTTTTGTCTTTCATGAATTAAATCCAGGCCTTACAGGAGAATTCATCAATGAATAAAACATAATAGAGATGCCCATTGAGAGATGGGGAATACATATGTCCACATACATATGAGTACACTAAATCTAATATACCTTTATATATAGTATGGATGCTAGGAAACTTCATTTTAACATTCTTTCCTAAAGCACAACCTCGAAAAATAGTATCATATACATAATCAAAACTAGGCATACATGTCACTATTCCTTGTAAGAAAGGGTCTGCTCTGAAGTGTAGGTGTTAAAGTCTCATATGCCAAAGTTTGCATGGGTTGATAATATGATATTTCATGCCTGAAATATACTTTCACAGGACCTTATAAATTCCTCCTTCTCTAACTTAAGTAATAGTAGAAGTATCAATGTTTTGGTTTTTTGGCCACAAGTATGCTTGACTCTCCATGAAGATGAATCGGAAGCCTTTATCTTCAAGGAAAAAATAGAGAGTAAGTTCTTCTTCAATCCAGGGACATACAGAATTTACTCCACATTTAGTGTGTCTCCTTAGTTGGGTTGGAAGGATGTGGATCCAACTCCTTGGATTGAGTATGTGGAATTTTCTCCCAATTCTACCATGCATGAAAATTGGTTTTCTTTTAGGTTGGATATTGTACCCTTGTATCCTAACATACGATTTGAAGCGCCACTTTCAATCAGTCATGTATCTTCTCCCATGATAAGAGATAGGTACAAATCAGAGAAAAGGTAATACTCTCTCCTTATCCCTTTATCCTCAAGTGCATTCAGTTGTGGAGTTTCTTCTATGACGGTGCAGGCATGAACCTTGTCTTCATCCTTCTTCTTTTTATTGCACTCTATTACAAAGTGACATGCCTTTCCATAGTAGAAGCATTTAAACTTTTATTTTTCAAAAAAATTTAAACTCTTTCTTTTTTTATGAAATAATTTCTTGAGAGCGAATGGCTTCCTCCCTTTCTTGGTTCTAGTCACGAGAGCTAGATTCTCCTCTTTAGTGTGCACCTCTTTGTTTTGTATGCACACTTCTTCTTGAATGAAATAATGCAAGATTATTTTGAATTTGGGATGCTCTTATATTCCATTTACCACAACAAGAAAATTCTCCCATGATGCATGGAGCCCATCTATGGCGATTTGAAGAACATCATCCCCATCCGTCTCCACACCAATGCTTGCAAGTTGATCCTTCACCTATGAAGTATTTGTGAAGAAGGAGGCTATGGTCTCATATATTTCCATATTCATGTTGCACGTCTTGTTCTTAAAATCCCTCTTTTAAGTTGGGGCCTTCTTCTTATAAATATTCGTGAGTGTGCAAAACACTCCTTTGTTGTCTTCAATGGTGTGATCACCGACATGCAGTTCTCCTTCATAGAGCCATATACAATCCTCTTTTCCTTTTCTTGATTATCCTTGTAATTGGTTCTTCCTCCATTTGTAGTAGACTATTCGATCATGGTGGTCACAAAGGAATCAATATCATGCTCTTCGATAATGTTGATCACTCTCACCTTCCATATTTTGAAGTTCGATGTTCCTTCAAGTCGATCTTCCGATAGGATGGAGATTGATGTCATTGATTCAATATTTGCTCAATGCTTCAATATCCTGCATGGGTTTATAATGTTTGCACAATACTAAGCTCTTGCATACCCTTACTATGATACCATGTCAATGTTTGAGAAAATATGAATAAAGTTGAACTTTAAAACTTTTGATAAACAAATCTAGTGCATATAGATCTCATAAAAAATTAAAACACACAAATTAATCAAATCATAAGACACATCAGGTACCGTGGGAAAACCATCCACAAATACGGGGGATGAAAAACCTAGAAAACCCTCTTTGAGTATGATAGATAATGGTATAGAATCATTTTACAACACTTGGATATTTCTTGATAGGAGATATCTAAGCAGCACTGTAGAGTAGAGATCACTTAGAATACTGACATAGCCTTGCCAAGTGCAAAACACTCTAATAACAAGCTTATTTATTCATACAATGGAAGGTAGCAAATGGTTTCATTCCTTTAGGGAAATGTGAACACTATCCAACCTGTGTGCGCAGATCCCACATTACCTATTGCGCATTCCTTGACTTGGTGCCCAGTTGTCACCTCATAATTACCTCCCACATTGAAGATATGCACCCTCCATTAATTCACTAGTGTTAACTACCTCTAACTTAGTGTTAATTGATTGAACTACACAAAATAAACTAAATGTAACTGAATAACTAATTTCTTGACCATTAGTTAGCATTTTAACTAAATGTTTTTTGTGATTCACCATTAATGTCATATTCAATAACCACTTTGTATGAATTAAGGAGTAGATTCCTTAATTAACTGAAACTAGGTTTCCACAACTTAGACTTAATTGATGTATTTGCAATTCAAGTTCATTGGAGATATGACATGGAAATTTGAATATTTACTATATCTCTATGCTTATCTCGTTTATAATTTAAATAATTCTACATGGTCCATGAGTTTTTAATTAATTAATCACATTTATCATATCATACTTAGAAGAATTGTGTCCACCCTGTCGTCATATGTATTACTTTGGGTCATATAATCATATGCTAAAGTAAATCACTCTAGGGGTAATTGATCCCTAAAGGATACTTATAACATTTTGTGACCATCACTAGTAATACATCACACAGTATAACCACTTTACACAGTAAAGTGCACCACCTCACAACATGAGGATATTTATAGGACTTGATATTACTCACAAGTCTATTGCCTTGATATTACTCACATGAATTAGCTTGATAATACTCACAAGATTTATTGACTTGATATTACTCATAAGTCTATTATCTTGATATTACTCACAAGCCTCATCTTGATATTACTCACAATATTTACAACATCACCACCTCAATCATATGAGAATATTTGTAGGATTTGATATTACTCACATGTCTACTATCTTGATATTACTAACAAGACTGGAGAATGACTCCTGATGTTGTAATCTCAACATCAAAAAGAAGACAACAACTGTGAATAACAAGTAACTAAAATTACCTATAGATGCACCCTTCATGGTTTTGAGAACTTACTTTCACTCAAACTTGTTGTTGGGAACAATAATTTAAAATTTAAGGCAACTAAATGGGTGGAGAAACCAAATAATTGTCTTAGATGACCATGAACTAAATTTGTATATGGTTCATAATGAAAGCATAGTTTTTCCTTTGAGATTGAGGGTACATTCCTTAAACATGGAGCTAGTGGTTTCCTCCACTCAAAATGCATGCCTTAAACGTGCCATGGTTTTGATGCACTCATGGTTTCTTTAACTTTGGATGAATTCCTTAAATGAAATTTACTTCAATACTGACGGTACATTCCTTAAACATGGAAGTGGTGGTTTCATTCACTCAATATGAATGCCTTAAATGTGCCATGGTTTTAATGCACTCATGGTTTCCTTCACTCTGGATGCATGCCTTAAACGTGGTTCCCTTGGGGGTAGATGCATGGATTAAATGTGGCATGGAGAGAACTTGTGTTTTGCTACACATTTAAATTTTAGTTTTTTTATGACAAGGTGGTATAGCTATATTCCATCATGATCACCTATGTATATTCTATACCGAGATCCAAAGCACAATTAATGATCTATATACCATGAACAATAACATATTGCACACAACTCTTACATATTTGAGTAGCAAAAACCTTAATTAGGCAATAGGATCTATGATTTTTCATTTATATTACTATTAACTATCCAGGAACTAATAAATATCTTTCATCTTAGACAATGAATTGCTCATTGATAGAAATTGGGTTTCCTTTTGTTGGTGTGCTTTCCTATCGAACTAGGTTCATATCCCTTGTTCGTCAACAAAACACAAGATACTGGCCTGATAGAGTATAACCCCATCAACAACACCTATGAATCATATGAGGTCTCACCCTATATATCAATGGGGACTTCCAAACCAGGTTTCTTCATTTATGTCGATGGATTTCTTGATCACGACACCATCTAGTCACTCGATCGGAACCAGGGAATAACCTTTTGTCTTCATATGTACATCATCAAAGAATATAGCATATTGATCCATCGACATACATCACAACATATAGTATATATTATTAAACATGCTTTAACATTCCATATCATTTATATCATTTATATGCTCAACATACTTAACAGATTCATTCAATCATAGACAGTGATCAAAGACACAAAGACACAAAGTTTAACGTGGAAACTCATTTGGGAAAAACCACAAAGGCTCTCTTCGTCTGGCATGAGTAATATTTGAATGCTTTTGGTCTGTGCACACAACTTGCAGACTCTTCTTTAGATATTATTTACAACCAATGACTTATTTTCCCATCTCATGCTCTCTAGTTTTTGTCTCTCTCTCTCTTTCTGTATTCTCTATTATGTTCTATTTTTCCTTATTCTCTATTCTTCATCATATATCTCTTATGTCACCTGCACACATCTTGGATTGAATTTATAGTATTTTACATTTCTTGTTTTACCTGTTGATTGATTATCAACCGTTAGTTGACAAGTTGTCTTATTAATTTAACCCATCCCATTATCTCTAAAAGTACGAACCATCGGCCCAATTTACACTCATGCTTTATTCCCAAAAGTAGACTATTAGTCTAAATAAATTTTTACCAAAAATTGGTCGAACTCCTCATTTTGAAGTTCTTTTCTCCTCCTTTGTCACATCTTCTTCCATCGAGATATTTTCTCATCTTACGATAGAAATCTTCATCTTTTCAAACAAGATTATGTTGATATTTTATTTTCTTTTCCTAGTGCCAACAAGCCCCCAACACTCACCTTTGGAACGTCCCGAGCCACTTTAGTCCAAAAATTCTATTTGTGCGAGCTTGTTCTAAAAATATTGACATATTTTCATTACGAAATATACTTCTTGTTAAACCTCTTCCTGGAATTTCTGCAATTGTTCAACAAGTTCAGAACTGATATGTTCTTAAGTTGTTACTTATGTCACACCCAATTTCCATCGCACTTTTTCATGAATTATGTGGATGGTTCCTTAATCCTTTTTAGCTTCCATCTATAGCTATGTGACTCTATTTTTTCTTTGTTGTTGTTGTGTATGTAATCCAAATACTTATTGTTGCAATCTTTTCAAATATGCAACCTTGCTCATTTTTTCGACAGGTGGCGATTTCTTCAATTCAACCTTTAGTTTATTAAGATTTGCTTCAGCAGTGTGAAGTTTTTTTTGTTACCTGCTCCAATTATTCATCATCTATCAAATCTTCCCATGACTCAAAAACCTGTTCATATGCATTGGCACAAAGTGCTTCGTCCTCCTATATTTTCTATGTAGCTTCCTTAACTACATTTTGTCAAGCTTCCGGTACCTCAGGGGGTGTATTGGTAGCCATCTTTATTTCCATCTCTATGACTCATTTTCGTAGGTTGTTAGCTACTTCACCAATTCAAAAAAAAAATTCCTTAGAAAACATCTCAAGTGTAATCCATTCATCAATGAAGTTACTACAACTAAGCATAGCAATTTCATGCAGTCACTCCCTTCCATCCTTGCACATTTTTTCTTTTTTATCTATCTCCTTGACTTTTTCTTCAGCGACGAAATGCATTAGAGGAAATTTCAATTTAAAATGGGCCTTCCCAAAATAATACAAATTCCATGTCATTATTTATTATCCAATCAAAATGCTTTAAAATTAAAAAAAGGAGCACCTCTTAAACAACTTTTTAATATAAATTTGGGGATAGGTATCATAAAAAAAACTACTTTTTTGTTCATATTTTTGACATATCTCCCTGTGTTTTTACTCAAATTTCGATCAGGAGAGCTCGTTGGATGCAAAATTAAATTATGCATCCAACGAGTACCCACTCGGCATACTTTTGACAGGTCCTGCTACCCCCCAAAAAAGATATACCTGAAAAAATGTGATGATGACATCATCATCACGTTTTTCAGGTATTTCTTGTTTTTGGGGTAGTGGGGCCCGTCAAAAGTATATCGAGTGGGTACTTGTTGGATGCAGAATTTAATTCTGCATCCAAAGAGATCTCCCGATTGAAATTTGAGTAAAAATACAAGGAGATATGTCGAAAATACGAACAAAAAAGTAGTTTTTTGTTTTCTTCATCCAAAATTAATAAATATTATTTTATTATTTTAACTATTATTTTATTAATTTTCCTTAGGAGGCCCATTTTGAGTTGAAATTTCCTCTAATGGTAGTCGTAGAATTTTTGAGCTAGACAAATATGTCATGCTCTCTTGTCTTCATTTATTCTACTGTATCCTACTGAATCTTATGCAATAGATGTGACATTGGTACTACAGAAAAATCAAAAGTCACCTGATCAAGATCCTTGATCATAGCATTTTGTTATGGCATTCCTAAGTCAATTTCTTTAGCAAACACTTGAATTTTTTTATGTATGTTTCAAAATTACTTAGATAGGCCTTTCTTCATATGGGCCTACTTCTTCCTGCGACACAGATGAATACAGATCCCGCTCGATCGTTACTCTAACTTCGTTTATTGCAGTACAAAGTGACTATAATAAATCTGTAATGATTCTTACTAATTCGTTGTGTCGTTCATCCATATTTTTGCAGTTTTTGATTTTCTAATTCCTCCATTCAATCTAAAATAAGGTTGTAGTCATCATTAGTAAGACCAGTGATTCTAGTTGTCTTGTCAACCTTCCTCTTGTTTTGATTCTTCTCATATTTTTCATATCATTTTCTCTTATCCCCTAACTCTGGATCTATTGGGATCACACTAGATTGTTTTTTAGTGTCATAGGGAGAGCTTCATTGGATTTATTTTGTTGGTGGATATCCTCCCTCATTTTCATTCTTCTTCTCTAATGTGTCATCCTGTCATGGTTCAATTTATACATAAATTTGATCATCTATGATAGGTTTTCTCTATTCTTTAGGCCAAACCTGAACAATCGTTTCAATCTCTTCCGCAGATATTTGAAACTATGTGGCTATCCACTGGTTCTGTGGGTCTTGTCATGGTTGTAGAAATATATGGTGAGCCCCAAATCAAAAAGTTATGATGTTGTGAAACTGTTTGACAATATCATATTTTAGTCTTTCCTATTTCCAAATAAAATACCCGAGTGCCTCTCCTTGCAAATAAAATTCAACGTTTTTATCTATTTTCCATTGTAGATTCTTCTTATCGTACCATAGATTATGGTATCTTACACCTTGAAATGGTATAGGGACATCTACCCTATGGTAGTATGATAGTTCTTCCCATGCGACAAATGAAATTAAAATTAAATGCCACGAATAATTAAAGGGATTTCCATTTTCATGTGCATCTGTGGCGTTTTCTAGTAATTCCTTCAACAAGTAGGTCAACCAGTTCATCTAGACACTCATTGCACACTACTCTTCTGCAACAATTGTTCCATAGGTGCACTAGTTTGGTTGCATCTTCCTCAATAGCTTGCTAGATAAAACTTTGGTAGTGAACCGAACGAGATTTTCACTAGTATAGGCAATGGAAAAGCCTCTCTTATCCCTCGATAAATTGTAGTTCTCGTTCATCCTATTAGTAAAGGCATTATCTTGGTCCTTTCCAGCGAAGAAGGGAATTGGGTTGAATTTTCCATGAGGAAGTAATGTGATGGATGCTATTATCTCGACATCTATTGATATTTTTCTGTATATCCATAGGCATCCTCCATGAAAACAGACCAGCAAATGGTTCACACATGTATTCGCTTCTATTGTGTGACCAAAATGTGGCATATGCATCGACGACAATAATTCAAATTTATGAAATCCTCTTTCCCACTCCATAAGAACCACGTGAATAGATCCATCCTTCGTCTCTTGGTTAGTGGTCATATACTACTTTATCTCAAGTTCAGGAAACTTTTGTAGGTCATGGTAGATAAACCCCATAATATTCAAATTTGGGATAATGTCCATCATCCATGGACTCCTTTTGGTATGGCTAGCTTTACCAATTGATATTTGGAATTCTTGCCAACAATAACTTTAGGTGCCTCCCCTGGCCTTGGTGGAACATAATCAGGAAACAAGCTATCCAACCAAGATTCTATTGCCTCAACATCACATGGAGTTGATGTTCTTTATTTTTGACAATTTCTGCGGTCAGATCATTTTCTTCTTAATGGGATGGGTTGCTTCAGCTATAGAACAAATTCTATAAATAGCATCGGTTTTGAGACAACTTCATTAGTCTCTTCCCTAATAAGTGCAGTTGACATAATATCCATGTCTAATTTTGGAACAATGCTTGCACTTGAAACATAAATGACCATGCTCTAAGAAAACAACTATAGCTCGAATGGTTGTAGACAAACGGTTCAGCGCAAGAAGTCATTCAGTTGGATGGAATGGAATAAACAAGATTTGATAGGAAGAATAAGTAGGTTGATGCATACGGAAACTTGTTTTCCCGTAGGATCTTGCAATAAATGGCGAAGGTGGTGAAAAATTCTACCACATGGAGAAATCTTTCTAATAATTCCATTGAAATTGCTAACCAAACCATTAGTTCTCCTGTCAGTTCAATGGTATTTATTATGCATTAATGCAATATGTGATGAAAAATCATGCCAACAAATATCTCGTTACTTTAAATTAACTGTCATTCAACTATCATTTGTCACCAAAACCATCGTGCGACAACAAGTATTGTCTTGCAGTAGACATATAGTTTGTGACAACAATTCTTCTCTTGTGATAGACATATAGTGTACGACAACAATTTTTCTTTTTGCAAAACACTCATAATATTACGACAAAAACAATCATAATCTTGCAACAACAACACTTATAAATTTGCGACAAAAATACTCATAATCATTTTTTTTTAACTATTAGTCAACCGAAGTATGACTATCCTGATAAACTAACCCCTTGAAGGGTGTACCATCTAACTTTTGTAAATGAATTTCACCTCCCTGAGTGATATGAATGAAAACATATGGTCATGGGCAATGTGTTCAAACATTTACAGGATGCTTCAAAAATTTACTGCAATATAGGAGAACAATATCTCCAATATGAAACTTCTTATACTTAATATGTCAGTCATACCAATCCGTATGTCGCTCCTTCTCAGAATTTTGATGATAGCCTGCAGCAAACATATCTTCTTCTAACTAAATAAGCCATGGAAATCCTTCTTTTACAACACCAACCTTGATCATTTGAGTAATCGTGGCTATCCTTCCACTAGGTACAATATATTCTAGTGGCACGACAACTTCTTGTCTGTAGACCAATCTAAATGGAGCTTGTCCTATCAACTTTTTGCAGGTAGTGCAATAAGCCCATAATACCACAGTCCTGTCAACATATTTTTTTGAATGCTTCGAAAACACAATTCGCTTGTGGGTGATATGGCGTCTTTCGATGTTGAATCTAAAATTATTTGATTAATTTATCAATCAGCTAATTTACAAAATGTGTTCCTTTATTT
Organism: Pseudotsuga menziesii; assembly: GCA_001517045.1. Lineage (NCBI taxonomy): Eukaryota > Viridiplantae > Streptophyta > Pinopsida > Pinales > Pinaceae > Pseudotsuga > Pseudotsuga menziesii. The sequence continues at coordinate 371,133 of LPNX010723621.1, forward strand.
ATTATCAAAATATTTGGGAATCCAAATGGGTCACTACATGGTCAAACATAAATCTTGCAGTAGTACAATCCTTTATCAGCACTGCTTCATCCCATCTGGTCAAGTAGTTTGTCGTAGTGATTATATAACATGCACCTGTTATTTTTCCTAGTAGATTAATAAGACCCACAAAATCAAAATCCCATTTTTCAAATTCCTATAAATTCACTTGTTGTAATAGAGGCATTTCATCGCATCACGACGCTTTTCTAGTTCTTTGGCATATATCACATCTGCAACAATAATCTCTAGCATCTGCATGCAAAGTAGCCCACCACAATCCTGCTTGTAATATCTTGCACACTGTTGGTTTTCCTGCATAATGGCCTCTTGTGACACGATCATGTTCTTCATTAAATAACATCAATCACTCATGTTCCAAGATACGTCAATGAAGGATTTCATCTAGTCCCATATTGCATAATTGTCCACCAATCAACTGGAAATCTACATCTTTTACAACTAATTATTTCTTCTAGGTTGTACTGAATCCTTATGGTGCATATCTTGTTGTTAATATATGTATAATATCAAGTATTGATCATCAAACACCTAGAATGCAAATAGTTGTGCGTTAGGAAGACTATCGTTGAGATTACCATGCTCTTCTCCCCTTTTGAGCCTCGATAGATGGTCGAGTCCTAAATTCAGTCGAACCAGATTGACAATAATTTCAAAGTCAAACTCTTGGAATAGGAGAATCCATTGACAAATATTCCCCTCTGACATTGGATTATTAACCAAATATTTCAATGCAGAATGGTCTATATACATCTTGAAATTTCTTCCCAGCAAATAGTGTCGAAATTCTTGAACATCATATACCATAGCGAGTCCTGTTTCTGTTATGGTATATGTTAGCACCTGGATCACACCAATGCTATTATTTTGAAGGGGACTAGCATATGGGATCGTCCCCATCCCGATCTGAAGGGACGACAAGGTGGACAGGATAAATTGGAGAGAAAAGCCCAAAAATGTGACTAGACCCCGCAGAACCTAAAAATCAATGACGCAAGTGCACAACTAAGTTAGATCAAGGATGGGGAAATTTTCGTCGAAAGGAAGATGTGTGGTCTATTAAACTATCAAGAATAGTGAATTTCATACCTCTTTTCAAACATTTACGGATGCGATCCTCCAAATCTTGCGATCTACAGTGGGAACACGATTCATGGCGACAACATGCGTGGCAATTAGCATAATAGAACAATGCGAAGGGATAGTAGGGACCGCACATATGGACAGCCAAGATCTGATGGCGCACTTGATTTTTGGTGTCAACAGTTTTCACGTGGCAGAAGTGCATTATGGTTAACGAAGTAGGCCTTTGCGACATGCTCAGGGGTCCCGCATCTCTCAACAATAGAGATATGATGCGGTCTAGATCAATGGTGTAGAGAATCTTCATCGATGAAAGGTGTAGGAAGGATAACCAGGGTAACAATCGTAAAATTTTGTAAAGGGACACAACAGTCGATAGTTGATCTCTGTGTGAATGATATCTACGATCAGAAGCAATGTATATTGGTTGTGGAGCCTAATCTTCTATATCCAGACTCTATTATTTAGTCGTGTTTGTAACCTAGGTGTACTGTACACTCATTCCCCCTACCTTGGGATCCGGGGCAGCGCCCCGAAAAATGGGGTACGGGGGTAGCGCGCCCGAGAAACGAGGGTTTGGGGGCGAAGCCCCCAAGAATTTTTTTTGCGATATGTGTTGGCCAACATTTTTGCAGACCCATGGTATTGGGTTAACCCTAGAATTTTCCCATTGTATTTCCCCTATAAAAGAAAGCATTGTAAAACAATGGAGTATGGTATTGTATTGTATTGGAAGAGAGACTGTGAGGGTGTGAAGAGGAAGTGCAATGATTTTGTTGCAGGTTGTATCCCTTCACCTTTTTGGACTGTAATAAAAGGACTGGCAATTTCTTTGTGGACGTAGCCCATTGTTTGGGTGAACCACATTATATCTGTGTCTCTCTGTAATGTTTTAATGTGTTTTACATCTTGTTAATGATTTAAATGTGTATATGTTATTGCTCTACGGTCCTGTCTTCTAACAATTGGTATCAGAGCCAAAAGGTCTATTTGGTTGGTAAACTCATAGGAAATAAGGGTTCCTGGTTTGAGTGGGAGCAATGGCAAAAGAAGGAAAGTTTAGGGTCGAGAAATTTAATGGCCAAAACTATCAGTTATGGAAGATGCAAATGGAGGACTATCTGTACCAGAAGGATCTGTACCTGTCGTTGGGCAGAAAAGAAAAACAGCCGACAGCTATGAAGGATGAAGAATCAATAGTAATCAGATAATACTAGTGATTACTGGGTAATAGATTCATGGGCTTCATGTCATGCTACACCCCATAGGAAATTCTTTCATGATTATGTTCAAGGTGATTTTGGGCATGTGTTATTGGGGGATGATGAACCATGTAAAATTGTTGGAAAGGGTAAGGTATAGATTAAGTTAAATAATGGAAATGACTGGTTGCTAAAGGATGTAAGGCACATTCCTGCTATGAAAATAAACCTGATCTCAACAAGGCAGTTGGGAGATAGCGGTTAATTGTCCACATTTGGAGAAACGTGGTGGAAGATCACTAAAGGATCATTGGTAATAGAAAAAGGAGATAGGGTAGGTACGTTATATTTATGTTCTCATAATCATTGATTATTCTATATTTGTAGCTTCCATAGAAATGGGTGTAGTGTTGTGGAATCATAGGCTTGGCCACAGGAGTGAGAAGGGGATGCAGATTCTCCACTCAAGGAAACTGCTTCCAGATCTGAAGCAGGTAAGTTTGGAATTTTGTGAGAACTGTGTTTATGGAAAACATAAGAGAGTTATATTTCTCAGGGTTGGGAAACAAAAGAAGAGTGTAAAGTTAGAGCTTGTCCATACAGATGTATGGGGACTAGCTCAGGTACAATCTCTTGGTGTATCTTGTTATTATGTTACTTTTATTGATGATGCAACTAGAAAAACTTGGGTTTATTGCATTAGAAAAAAATCTGATGTGTTTGATACTTTTAAGAAGTGGAAATATTTGGATGAGAATGAGACAGGAAAAAGGTTGAAATGTCTCAGATCTAATAATGGAGGCAAGTACTACAGCAAGGAGTTTGATAGTTAATGTTCACACAATGGGATTCATAGAGAGAAGACAGTCCCTGGAACACCACAAGAAAATGGTGTGTCAGAAGGATGAACAGAATGATCATGGAGCGTGCAAGGTGTATGAGATTGTATGCAGGATTGCCCTTACAGTTTTGGGTTGATGTTGTAAACACTGTTGTTTATTTAATAAAAAGAGGGCCTTCAAGTGCTTTGCATGGTGGCATTCCAGAGGAGACATGGACAGGTAAATAGGTAAAATACTAATTTCTGAGAACTTTTGGTTGTGAAGCATTTGTCCATATTGATAAAGATGATAGAACAAAGCTTGAGGCTAAATCCAAGAAATGTACCTTTATTGGATACGGGGTTGATGATTTTGGTTATCTCTTATGGGATCTTAAAAATCACAAAATCATTAGGAGTAGGGATGTAGTATTCAATGAAAAGGTCATGTACAAGTTCAGTTGCAGGGAAAGAAAGAAGAAAAGGAAAACATAGAGTACACGGTGCTTGATGAAATCAAAGAAAATGAAGTTCCAAAGGCACCAAAAAATCAAGAGCAGCAGTAGGTACCTAAAACTCTTGCAAATGTAAGAAAATATACCAGGTTAAGTAGACCCCTTGAACGATTCTCTCCTTCACTATATTATTTATTGATGAATGATTCTGGTGAACCAGAATGTTTTGAAGAAGCATTGTAAGTAGAAACTAGAAATAAGTGGGAGCAAGGCATGGATGAGGAGATGGACTCATTGGTAAGAAACCAGACTTGGGATCTGGTTAAGTTGTCTGTGGAAAAAGGGTAATGTAGAATAAATGGATTTACAAGTTGAAGGAAGAAGATGGATGAAAGAAGCAGTACAAGGCTAGACTTGTTGTAAAGGGGTTTGCACAAAATAAAGGTATATACTTTGATGAAATATTTTCTCCTGTTGTTAAAATGACTTCAATTAGAACTATTTTAAGTCTAGTGGTGGTAGAAGATTTGCATCTTGAACAGTTAGCTGTAAAAACAGCCTTTCTCCATGGGGATTTGGAGGAAGAGATTTATATGCAGCAGCCACAAGGGTATGAGGTCAAAGGGAAGGATAATTTGGTTTGCAGGTTGAAGAAGAGCTTGTATGGCCTAAAGCAAGCTCCAAGGCAGTGGTATTTAAAATTTGATAAGTTTATGACAGAACAAGGTTATGATAGATGCCATTCTGACCACTATGTTTATTTCAAGATGCTAGATAACAGAAGATATATTATCTTGTTATTGTATGTGGATGACATGCTTGTTGCGGGATCTAACATGCAGGATATAAATGTGCTCAAAAGAAAACTAGCTAAATCATTTGTGATGAAGGATTTGGGTGCTGCAAAGCAAATCCTTGGTATGAGAATAACAAGAGACAGGAAAAATCACAAATTGACGTTGTTTCAAGGTGAGTACATAGAAAAGGTGTTGCAGAGGTTTAGAATGCAAAATGCAAAACCAATCAGTACACCTTTGGCTAGCCATTTCAAACTAAGCAAGGATATGTGTCTAGAGACACAGGAAGAGATAGATTACATGTCCAAGATTCCCTATTCATCAGCGGTTGGAAGCTTGATGTATGCCATGGTGTTTAGAAGACCAAATATTGCACATGCAGTGGCAGTTCTGAGCAGGTATATGAATAATCCAGGTAAAGAGAATTGGAAAGAAATACAGTGGATTCTCAAGTATTTGAGAGGTACCATTTCTCATGCATTATGTTTTGGAGGTTTAGACACTATTCTATAGGGATATGTGGATGCAGATATGGCTGGTGATAAAGACAGCAGGATGAGCACCACAGGGTATGTGTTTACTATGGGTAGAACAGCAGTAAGTTGGATTTCAAAACTGCAACAAGTTGTTCCACTTTCAACATTGGAAGCAGAGTATGTTGCTGCTACAAAGGCTAGTAATGAGATGATTTGGTTGCAGAGGTTCATGGAAGAATTGGGTAAGAAGTAGGAGAATAGTAGGTTGTATAGTGAAAGCTAGAGTGCCATTCATCTTGCAAAGAACTTAGCCTTTCATTTGAGGGCTAAACATATACAACTCAACTACTACTTCATAAGATCTGTTCTAGATGAAGAACTGTTAAAACTAGAAAAGATACACACTAGCCAGAATCCTGCAGACATGTTGATAAAGGGAGTAACCAGAGAGAAACCAAGTTCTTTCTTGGTTTATGTTGGCATTCAATCATGAAGGTGAAAATAAGAAATTTTCCAAGTCCAAGGTCCAGAGCAGAGTCCAACAAGTGCAGTAGCGGTGGAGTTGTTGTGATTAGTCTCCAAGTGGGAGATTGTTGGTTGTGGATCCTAATCTTCTAGATCCATAGATATTATTTAGTCGTGTATGTAACCAAGTTGTAATGTACACTCATTCCCCCTGCCTTGGGGTTTGGGGTAGCGCCCTCGAGAAAAGGGGGTTCGGGGGCGGAGCCCCTAAGAATTTTTTTTTTGGGATATGTGTTAGCCAATAGTTTTGCAGACCCATGGTATTGGGTTAACCCTAGAATTTTCCCATTGTATTTACCCTATAAAATATAGCATTGTAATATGACAGAGTATGGTATTGTATTGTATTGGAAGAGAGACTGTGAGGGCGTGAAGAGGAAGTGCAACGGTTTTGCTGCAGGTTGTATCCTTTCACCTTTCTGGACTGTAATAAAAGGACTGGAAATTTCTTTGTGGACATATCCCATCGTTTGGGTGAACCACATTATATATGTGTCTCTCTGTAATGTTTTAATGTGTTTTGCATCTTGTTAATGATTTAACTGTATATATGTTATTGCTTTGTGGTCCTGCTTTCTAACAATGTCGTGCAAGACAAGGTGAATGAGGGAAAAGGGTCATCACAGATGAAAATACCAGTTGCAATATGGGAAAGATTCAGTGACGCGGGTCATGCCTAAGAAACTGAAACTGTTAGGAAGATCTCGAGCATCACCATTTGAGCAAGTGAGCATGCTTCTGTTATTTTGCGTTGTCATTTTAGGACTAGCGTATCCACTATACGATAAGGCTGATTTTGGCTAGAATCATGGAGGGCTTGCCACCTCGGAAATTTGTTAGGATTTGAATGGTGATCCAGTATTTGATTCCTAGTTTTTGAAACAAAATTGAGCTCTGTTTCGAGGTTGGTCCCGGGAGCCATGGCATTATAAATAAGACCTCAATTGTTGAGGAAAGGGATGGAATTTTCATTCAGGAAGCGTTATACTCTTGTTTTGTCCCCTTAAATTTCTTGGAAGAGTTAATGAGAAATATTTTCATACGTCCCTGAGATTGATCACGGTGTTTACATTCAGTTTGTTTTTCCTATTAATTCGTGTTCATTGCTATGTATTTCTGCCAATGTGCTCTAGTTGTCCATGAGGAATTTGCTCTCAGTTAAGTGCTCCTCTTGTTAGATGCTACATTTGTTGTGTGTTCATGGAAAAAAAATTGGAATTCATCTTCTATGCTCCCTTGCAGTTGCTAGACTTTACTGTTTATTCTACTAAATGTGGTAAAAGAGATTCACCCACGGATAGGTGCCTCTTGCTTCACTGGGATTCTTCATTTTTTTGTTGTCACCCTTTCAAGATATTTGACTGTTTTTTATGCTTACTTTGCCTTAGAGTACAAAGGAAATTCCCTATCTCATTTTCGCTATAATACCCTTTTCTGATTAAGGTTTCACCTCCATTTCTCAATGAGTTCTCCTGTCTTATTGATTTTACCATTCCCAAATCTGACAATACCTCATTATCATCAAAAATCTATCCTTCTGTGTGCTGTCCAAAGCTTTAAACATATGTGTTTCTTTACCTTGTGATAACAGAGAACCCTCTTTGACTGTATCGTCTAGAATAAAGTCTAAAGTCAGTTGAAATGGTTTCTCCTGTGACTTCCTGTAGCAACCATGGGAAAATTATAGGGTGCTAACATCTTGGCACCATTGTTGGGGAGCCTAATTTCTATTATCTCCTCGAGAAGAACAACACTATTCTGACTCTACGACCTGGTTGAGCAGCAGGTCCTAGACACAAAATTGGTTTCACATGCTTTTGTGACTCCACAAAAGCATTGAAAGCAACTCCACTAGGAAATACTGGCAACCAGAAGAACCCATACAAGAAGAAATTCTGATGTAGAATCCTTTCAAGAAGTCTTTGATCCTGAAAGTTTGATCTGAAGGGCCAACATGTTGCAAAGGTTAGTCAAAAATGTGTCTTTTCCACTGAAAGTGCTATTTCTGTTAGCGATATATCTTAATGTTGTAATGAGGAGTATTGACTAGACTTACCCAGAACTAAATCTGAATCTAGTTTCTATGACCTAGTGTCTGAAACCTCCGCATTTGACTTTCCCTTCATTTCCTGGTCACCCCAGGCTTCAGAGCCTCTAGGCAGGGTTTTCCCGTACCTACCAGACCCAGAGTGCCTTACGTTCACTGCTGATCAACCCTTGTCAATCTTCACCATTACAGGGAAATTTCCCTTCACACCTTCGTCCCCCACTACTTCTAGACAAAATCATCCTTTATCTCCGAATTTCGTCGCTCCCTACCATATTTCTGTACCTCATAGCTTACTTATTCCTATCACACCAGTCCCAATCCTTTTAGTACACCCTATTATACCCCTAAGGGTTGCAAACAAATTTAATCCTATACGCATTCCTGTGGTTCTTCATGATCTCCCCCTGGGATACTCCACCAGACTCAGGCAGTTCTATGGAGAAAGAGGGTACTCGGTTGAAGAACATTTGGGGTGGTTTTTGGATTAGGTCAAACTAGAAGAGGTATGCCACAACGATGTTAAGGTCAGACTATTTTCCTAGACCCTTGCAGGAGAATCAAGGAAATGGTATAAAAACCTCGCATATGAATCTATTATGAGCTATCAGGCCTTTGAGGATGCCTTCAAAGACAAATGGAAAGATCAAAAGAACCTCAAACAGTATCTCTCTTAGTATCATTCCATGAAGAGGAAGGAGAGTGATTTTGTCCAAGAATTCTCTGACAGGTTCATGAAAGTATACAATTCTATCCATGCTAAATACAAACCTCCCATAGGCTTCGCACAGCTTCAATACGTGGAATCTTTTGATGGTGAATTCTCCTTATGGATAAGTGAAAGAAGATCAACCTCCTTGGTGGCTATGATGAAAGATGCCATAGAGGTGGAGGTGAACCTAGTCACCGCAAGAAAGAAGAAAATAGATGAAGGGAAATGGAGAAGAGAGGAAGGGGAGCAAAAGGTTGACAAAGAACTTGAGCAGCCCTCCACCTTGGGCTCGTAAGAGGCAAGAATTGAAACAATGCTGAGAACCATGGAAATAATGATGGAGAGGCTCTCTGTAGATGGAAGAGTCCCTCCTAGGGAGTATCAAGAACAACAAAATAGGAATCAAAATTCCAGAAGGCCTCAAATTGTCTAGAACAGGCAGAGAAATCCTCCTAAACCACCTATCATATGTCCATTCCAAGAGAATTTCGTGGATCAAGATGGGGAGAATCAAACTGAGGATGAAATCTGTAAGCTGGATACCAAGTCTCCAGCCACCTTCCTCACCAAGGAAGAACATGACAATGCTTTCCTGGAAAGAGGAGAGATGCCTCCAGATGAGACATATGACTTCAAGAGAGGGTACTAGCTCGTTTTATTGGATGCACAAAGACAAATCAGCTTTAGGAACAGCGATGTCCCAGTCATGAAGAATAAAGAAGGAAGGAACAAAGCTTCTGCTAGCAAGCCTAAAAATGACCCTCCTCCCAGAGATAACCCTAAGAATGCTCCTGAGCCCAAAGGAAAGGAACGAAGGGAAGACAATCCTCGGGGATCTAATAAAGGATAGGATTATTTTATCTTGGAGGCTGAAATTGCAAATATTAAACTCTTGGTCCCCTTCACTGAACTACTGAAGAATTCAAAATATCATTCCAAAATTGTCATGGTTTTGAAACCTTTGGGGGAAATCTCTGCCATATCGGATAGCCTGAATTTGCAAGATGATAGGCCCACCATCCTATTTGGATGCCATGTAGATGAACCCTTCGGTGAATAAGTCCCCTGTTTCTATGTTATCCTGAACATACACAATGCCATGCTCGATTCAGGAGCCTCCCACAACTTGATTTCTAGAAGGATCATGGATCAACTAGGATTGGAAGTGACTAGACCCTGCAAGGATCGTTTCTCTTTTGATTCTAATAAATTGAAATTCCTGGGCCTCATCAAAGACTTGGTCATCTCTCTCGCTCAAATCCCTGCTAAAACCATGGTCATAGACGTGGTGGTGGCTGGCATTCCTCCGAAGTTTGGAATGTTGCTATCTAGATCTTGGGCAGCCAAGCTCAAAGGTTCCCTCCATATGGACATGTCATATGCCACCTTTCTCATCTTTGGGATATAAAGGAGAATTTTCAGAGAACAAAAATTGGCATATATGGTGACCAGCGCTGAAAGGCTGCAAAATCATCCTATATACTCATTGGACACGGAAATGGGATCTGCTATTTTCTTCACTGAAGGTGATGAAGATAGTTCATGTTTCAAGAAAACTGCCTTCATGCCTACTCAAGAGGATCTAGGCAGGTTATGGAACATGGAATTTGATGGGCTAGTCTATAGAGAAGGAGAAGGGGTTGGGGTATGGATGGGACCTACAAGAATACGAGCTTTGAGTTACTCTTACAAATTGGTATTCGACTGCTAGAATAATGAAGCAGAGTATGAAGCTATGATATTAGTTATTCTAGAATTAAAGGAGCTCCAGGTCAAGAGGGTGGTGTTACATGGATATTCTGAGCTTATAATCAGGAAAATAACCGGTGAATATTAGGTCGAGAATCCCCAAATGAGGATCTACCGAAACGCCACCCAATACCTCATAGAATGCTTTGAGGAATGCAGTTTCAATCTAATTCCTAGAGTATATAACTACATGGAAGATTCCCTGGCTACCTCAGGAGAATATTTCAATGTCCCCATGCATCCTATAGGGAAATATGAAATTGAGGTGAGGAACAGACCTTCTGTCCTGTTGCCTGGAATATTTCACCTCTTGTGGACAGCAAGGTGTTTCGCTGGTCTGAATGGTTTAGATCCAGAACAAATATATCATACAGGTTGATAACTCTCCCTAGACACTGTAGATATCTGGAATGAAAACCTTTGATAGTTCACCTATGTACCTGCAAAAGAGTTCAACACGAAACAGATCAAAGAAACCAGAATATGATATACTAATATATGACTAAGGAATCTAGCAATATATATCTGAAATCAAACATCAACAATATATATGGGACAGAAAATCAGCTTGCATTAGAAATATGAAGAATTTTACAACCAAGCCTTAGTGTTGACATGCATCTCCATGAAACCAGCTTTTCATCCCCAAAAGCTCTGACTCTAGCTCTCTATGCTCTCTCCAAATGATCTTGGGCCAAGAATCAGTCCAATAGCATAACAATATATTCAATGTTCTCTCCTCAACCATGGCTATGAGCTCATATATATAGGGATGGATAGATAGAGATGGTTGAGAAACGAGTGGGTGAGGTGGCCTCTAAGATCTTAGGATGGGGGATCTCGAGCTCAACAAACCCACAACAGTAGGGATAAGGGATATCTCAAGTCTTGTCATGTAGAAGCCTCGAGAAGCTTCTCTTTTTCCATTTTTACCCAGGTTACCGCGCTTTTCCTTCTATGACAGAGTGATTCTGGTAATAACTACCTATGGACAAAGGGTAACAGGCGGTGGCACCGCTTGTGGACAACTGATGAGAAGCGGTGTGAATAGGGGTACTGCTCTTGGAGAAAGGGACATGAGCGATGCTGGGAATTTGTATGATAGACTGATAAGAAACCATTTAGCCTTCACTCCAGAAGCTGGGATTCAGGGCAAGTAGGTATGTCAAAGGTCTTATCACATGATGGTGACAAGATTTTGGTATAACAGGATGCCCCATAAAGCATGAGTCTTAGAGTGATACGATAAACAAGAGCTTTGAGAACAAGTCATTGCCAGGAGACAAATATGTTGGATCAATCAGAGCATGCAGTCAAGTAGGCATCTGTAGTGCATCAGTATGTTGACTCATATACACAAGTAACCAAACTCATAGCTGCAAACCAATACAAGGTAGATCCATGAGTGGAATAAACAAGCATGGCTACTAGAATACAACGTAGATCCATGTGATAGAGGACTCAAACTTGGACATAGCTACCAGACATACAACGTAGATCTATGTCATATAGATGCAAATTTGAGCATAGCCACGACCATACAAATGTGGATCCATGCTAGATATACAAAACTCCATTGCAACCTGGGGAAAAAGAAATGAGCACTTTTAAACAAATGCCCAGGGTCTTAGTCTCGTCTTCCACAAAGTACGATTCTATCCATGTGATTACAATGATGTGAATTCGAACATGGTAGAAACCACTTGATTACCAGCCAATGATGTGATCCGTTAACAAGTGCAAGGGGGATCACCATTAATTTCAATGATTCCCAAGGTACCCTAGTACAATCTACTAAGTGCGAATAGATGTCCTAATGTCGAACACTCAGTTGATTCTATCGATCAAAGGTAAATGATGTGAACCTATGTTGAGAGTGAGAGAATCTGTCATTAAGGCATACAGATCTCAAGGTACTAAATATTGTTTCTAAGACTATTTCTTGGATGATGAGCTGATGTCGACAGGAATAGCCTCATCGAAGGAGGGCCATGATGAGTCCCACATCGACGACACGAAACACGGAACATAGTTTATGGAATGATGTGAACATAGTAACCATATGATTGACTCAAAGATACTGACACAAAGGCTGTGTATACTGCAGAGGTAAGACTTCTTCAGATCCCCTTTGAACATCGGGTGACACGACAAAATGACTTGGCAGCATGACTAAACAGGACATATACACAATGCGACAATGGACAATGCATTATTTTGAAAGACTCAAGGGATTGGCATGACTCATGAAAGTGGATCATCACAAAGATCAGCTGAATACCCAATTGACTGACATGATTGTACAGACAAGTGCCATGTTCAAAGGTAACGACAAACAACTTCCATTATTTGCAAAATGATTCCCTTTCCCATTTCTCCCATCATGATCGATGAGTGCTTCTTTTTGGTTTTACGAGTTCAAAGAGGGTAACAAACACTCGATATAGCTTGTCAGAAGACAAGTCCAGTCTCATATGTTTTATGAAGCTGAGAGAGGTTGGGTTCGTTCCCAAAATGGGTCTCTCAATGTTTAATTTTTAACGATTCCATTGAAAGAAAACTTGGTATCGTTCATGTTTAGAGTGTCTGAATGAATACAGAAGAAAAATCCATGGGGGTCCTTTTTCGTATGGTTTAGTCTCTAAGTCCCGAAAAAGTATAAAATCATACCTTAGAGAACTCTTCCAATCATGATTGGCTGGAGTGTTCCTTTCTCATAAATAGTCCTGTCTGAACCAATAAAGAGATAGCTTACCGTCGGATAGACGACTCTTCAAATACTTTAACGAGCATGAAGAAGACAAGATCGCTCGACAATATTTTCATATTTAGGGAGCCTGAAAAGGGTTTAAAGAGAACTCCATGAGGTTTATTTACGCAATGTCACTTTCTATGAGCTTGGAAAGATTTGGAAATGGACTCAACTATCTTTTCATGTTTAAGGAGTCTAAAAGAATATGTGAAAAGAAGACTCCATGACGTTTCTTTACACAATGTTGTATTTTACGAGCCTGGAAAGAAACATGAACTGGACTCGGAACTTTGATAATAGATTTTAACGAGCATGACAAAGTGTTGTAATAAATGATCAATGACCTTTTCTATTTTGTGAAAGTATGAAAAAGTCATAAACAAACTTTCCAAAGCTTTCACTGAAGTCAACCTGCAGACGACTCATAAACAAGTGTTAAATGCATCCAAAATCAACATTACAGGATTATGAAAAATAGATTTTGACAAGAGCATGATGTAATATCAAAACTATACTGAGTCAGACCCAAAAAATGTCTATATAAGGCAAGTAAATAGTAAAAAATCAAACATTTCACTATTTACCTCTAGCAGAGAGCACTTGGAGCATTTTTTAGCTAGATCTTCCACAGCTGATATCGGGAGTTTCCACCGTCCATTTTTAGCCTCTTCAGTTGCAGGTAAGAGATAAGACCTTCTTCTTTCATTTCATAGATTTTATTTTGGGATTTGATTGGGTTTTAGGCCTATTTGGCAAGACCTAAACTCCTATTTGTGGGCACCGCGGCTACCCCTTGCGGGATAGGTGGTACCTCCCGAGAACCACGCCAAAATCAAGGTGGACAGGCAGTGCCACCGCCTATCTCCAACGGGGCACAGGCGGTGCCGGCCTTAGAGAATTTTAACCAATGATATATACAAAATTGACTCATTCTGTTGATTTATGGTGACTCAAGGATGATATTAATGTATACCATTCTTGTTTTGGCAGGTCTAGGCTTCCAAAATATGGTGGTATGGAAGGAAAGAACCCATGATGATGAGGATGCCACTGCTAAAAGGGATCCGGTTTGTATTGCCACACTCCAAAACTGTGGACTTCCAAAGTTCTTATGGACACCAAGCATGGTGTCCCATGAGAGACTACTGGAACACAAACTGAGAATGTGGAATCCAGAACAGCAGTATTTCGAGGTGGGGGCACATATACTTACGGTGGAGGTAGAGGATATCTACTTCTTGACTGGTTTATTGAGACGGGGTGCCCCTATCTCACTGACAGGTTCCCGTGGTGGGGAAATTACCACCAGATATCTTATAGATCGACACTGCATACCAGGTACATGTACATTAGGGAAGAAAATCCCCATTAGGGCAGTGATAGACAAGGCTCTATGGATTGTTTTGTTCACCATGCAGAGGGTGGCAGGGATCCAGGGTGTAAATCGGGATTCCAAGGCACATATACTATATGCCCTACAGGCAATGGCACCTACAGTGTTCAACCGGGAAGAAGCATTGCTTCCAATATTCAAAGATCAGCTGACTAAATGTCGGCAAGGAGAGCTGAAGCAATTCGGCTTTGGTTCCATCTTAGCTTATTTCATCTTTGAGTGGGCCCCCCAGATGAGGCCCCAGTTGAATTTTCGGAGTCTGAGAGCACGGGAGCGGGCAGGGGTAGAGTGAATTTCGGTGATGCATTCTTCAGATGGTTGCGGGATCAGATCCTCATGGTTGAGGACAATGCCTATGCAGGCACAGATTTTACAGGTGATCCTGACCTTCCACTCCTGCCTGGAGGGAAATGGGGAGACATTGGTAAGAGACAGGAAACCCCAAGGATGGAAAGTGTTTTTATGTTTTATATTTTTTATGATAAGTGACGAGACCTATTTGTCTTCATGCAGATGTTGGAGCAGCAAGGCCTGGAGGAGCATCTCCATTAGACAGGCGAACCGGAGCTCACTTCGTGCCACAGGGTGATGATATCACTGAAGAGTTGGAGGAGAACCTTGAGAGGTTGACTCTGGAAATCCTAGATGCTGACACAAATGATCTCCTCACTAGATATTAGAGATCTACGGTGGGGGTACTAGGCAGATTCAACAAGCTGCTATACCGAGTGGCTCGAGCAGTGATGTGATATCATGAGCACCACTAGTGGATGAGACATGTATACTAAAAGATGATAGCTTCAGTATTTTGTATGATGATTCTTCCTGAAAGCCTACATGCTTCAAGTGAGGTCTCAAGACCTATTTTTTGTAAAATTTTTGTATATATATATATATAGACTTTTGCATGATGTTTATATGTTTCAAATGGATGAATGCTTTTTCTATGAGTTCTATGTGTCTTTTAAATGTTTATTTACAATGTACCATGTTTGATTAACGTCATGAATGGGAAATATGCCAATCTAGGATGTAATTAGCCAATGAATTAGAAACTACATTATGTTCCCTAGGGATATGCCTATGATCTTTCTAACAAACGCACCCTCCGAAAGAGGCAGAGGAGCACCAGGTTCCTAATGGTGTAGACATGGTTTGAATGACAAACCATGAGCTGAGAGTCCATAAAAACAACTAGATCATGGACATTCTAGGAGGTAGCTTAAGTCAAAAGACCGATGACTGCTTCATACTCGGCGATGTTATTAGTAGCGAGACCTAAGCAAACCGCTCCTGAACTGACCAAATATTTAGCTGGGGAATAAAGAACCCAAGCAGTCGAGGCTAGATTCAAGGTGTGGCAGAAAGCACCATCAACGAAGCCGTAGAAATCCATCTGCATGACCAAAACATGGTATAAATAGATGCAGACACCAAAACTCAAAACCATCTTGAAAATACTAAAACACATTGAAAGTCAATCAATATACATATATACAAGATACCATCCAAGAAGACCTAGGCATAGTACCTTTTCAGGTACAACCCATTGCGAGGTTTCCCCAAAGGGATCCCATCATAATCTACCAACTCATAGGCTCCTTTCTCTAACACCTTGGAAATAACGAAAGGCCCATACCACACACGGGGACTTCACTTAGTGAACCTCTCACATAGCATGTGAAATCGTGAGATATTAAAGAATACCCTTAATTTCGAGAGATATTGATCCAAACTCTTTTTGTTGAAACCCCCTCTCAATACTTAAAACCTCATTCCCACGCCTTTTTATAGCTTAATCCCTATAAACCACCTTACCCAACCCCATCTTAAACACCTCATCCCCCCAATACCTAAAATATATTGGTTCGATTTTTGATAATTTTAAAACCCACAATATGAACTAACGTGATAGTATATTGGTCAACAAGTGAAGCCCCCGTGATACCACATAGACTTGAACTTACCCTTTCCTAGCTCGTCATATCTCTGGTCATAAGTCAAAACTAGGTCACCCTCGTTGAAAACATGAGGTTGGACAGATTTATTGTACTACGCCTTGATGTGTTTCTTATGTGCCTCATTAGCCAAGGCAGCATCTATATGAGTCTCATCAAGGTTATTCAAGTACAAGAATCTTGCTTCCTCTGCGGAAGTGTCTGGGAGAAGTTCGACGACGAGTTGTAAAGATGGAATCTGACATTGGATAGGAAAGACAGCTTCAAGTCCATAGACAAGCTGGAATGGTGTGAAACCAGTAGTTGTTTTCATGGAAGTTTGATGAGACCAAAGAGTGGAAAAAAGAATGAGATGCCAATTGGATTTATGATCTCCAACCATCTGACGAAGCATAGTTTTCAAAACTTTGTTAATGGCCTCTACCTGACCATTAGCTTGCGAATAATACGACGTAGAGTTTTCATGGCGAAAACCTAGCTTGGCACTCAATTCCTCCATCATGTGATTACGGAAATGGGATCCATGATCAGTGACGATGGACTGCGTAACTCCAAATCTAGCTATGATATGATTAAACAAGAAGAGAGCGGCAATCTTACCATCTTCTGCATATGTAGGCATGGCCTCAGCCCATTTTGTGAAATAATCCATGGCTATGATGATGTAACCATGCCCCCTGGTTGAGGTAGGCTTACAATGCATGAAGTCAATCCCCCATTTGGAAAAAGGGCCAATGGTAATGACGGGGTGAAGCGGAGTAGGATGGCTGCGCTTTTTGGGATAAAAATGTTGACATGGTGGGAATTTCTGAACAGCCTTATGACAGTCTTTAAAGACAGAAGGCCAGAAATAGCCAGCAAGAAGGATTTTATGGGCTGTAGCCATCCCAGATAAATGACCACCACATGCTCCAGAGTGGCAATCATTCAGCACGTGTTCAGCCTCCTCATGAGTGAGGCATCACCGAAGAATGGAATCAATCTTATGTCTATACAAGGTATCATGTAAGATAAGATAGTATTTTGCAACGTGCCGGATGTGGCGATGATCATCACGAGATAGATGCAGCTGAAAATGCTGGGTCTGGAGATAAATCAATAGATCTCCATACCAAGGATCAGTAGTGCTAATTAGGAACAGGAATTCATCCGGAAATGAATCGCTGGGCTCAAATTCAATAGTAGCACAGGAAAGGTCACATATAAGCTCAGAAAAAACCAAGGATTTCTTTGATGTAGCCTTGGAAAACTCAAGATTGAACTCCTGAAGGATGACGATCCAATGGGAGTACTCTCCCTTGAGTACCTGACGAGTCAGAATGTAGTACACTGGGTTCTAGTCTTCCAATACGATGGTAGTGTGAAGCAAAACATAGTGACGAAATTTTTTCATAGCAATGACCATGGCCAAAGCTAGCTTCTCCACATGTGAATAACGAGTTTCAAAATCAATAAGATTCTTACTGGTGTAATAAACCACATGCTCCTGACCATGGAGATTGTCCTACACTAAACCCATGGTGATGGTAGTAGCAGAGGAAGCAATATACAAGAGAAAATCCTTTGAATAGTCCAATGGGTGTATCACAGGTGAATGAGTCAAAGCGTTCTTAAGAGTATCAAAGGCATGCTGGGCCTGGTCATCCCAGAAGAATGGAGTGTTCTTCTTGAGGAGACGCATATAACCGTGCGTTTTCTCAGCGAAATTGCACATGAAACGACAAAGAAATTTTTCCTTCTCTTGCAAACTTTGGAGTTCAAGGATGGTGGTTGGGGCCGGTAGATTAATGATGGTGGCAATCTTCAAAGGATTGATCCAGATGCCATCCTTGGATAAACAAAGCCAAGCAGATGTCCCGTCTCAATGCAAAAAACAAATTTATGTGGATTGAGCCATATATTAGAATGACGAAATCTCAGTAATATGGCTCTAAGATGACCGAGGTGGTCCTCCCATCGCTGTGAATGAGCAGGGAGGTCGTCAAGGTACAGTTCAACAATATGTTTAATGTCATGAAACGCACAGGACATCGCACGCTGGAATGTGGCGCTATCATTTTTCAAGCCTAAAGGTAACTTGTTATACGCAAAGGTTCCCCATGGGAAAATGGATGCCGTCTTATGCTAATCGATGGGCAATATCTCAATCTGATTATAGCCAAAAAAGCCATCCATGAATGAAAAGATGACACTTCCAGCACAGTTGTCGATAATCTGATTGATGTGCGGGGTAGGAAAGTTGTCTTTGGGACAAGGTTTATTTAGATCCCTAAAGTCGATATAGACTCTAATGGTTCCCTGCTTTTTATTGATAGGGATAACGTTCGATACCCATTCCATCAGAGGTATAGGATAAATAAAACCAGCTTTCAAAAGTTTCTCGATCTTAGCTTTAATAGCTACGGCCTTCCTAGGATGGACTTGCCTAAGTTTCTGCCTGACAAGTTTAGCCGTGGGATAAGTTTTAATCTCGTGGACCACAATCGAAGGGTCGATCCCAGGCATCTCTTCATAGGCCCAGGAAAAAACATCACGAAATTCTTTAAAAAGTGCCTTATATGCTTCAGATTCATCTATGGAGTAGTTCTTACCAACGTGAACATGCTCAATAACATCAGGCTTGGCTGATATGTCAATTGGGTTCATCTGAGTAATGTTGCAATGGTTTCCTTCAAAATCTGTATCTTGCAACAATATAGGACTTTGCGGAATGTTGACAATATCAGTAGGAAACAAGGATGTCAAATCATGGCTGCCCGAACTGGTATTGGGGAGGAACATGGATCTATGATGGTGATCCTCCCAAATGGGCTCATTCGTGTTCATGATCTCAATAAAGGACTCATCATAAGGAAAAGTCGTGGAGAGATAGTCTAGAACTGAAAGAGAAGGTTCTAACCAGTACGGTAAATGGTAAGGATCCGAAGCCACTAAATGAATTTCATTAGTGTGATCATCGAAGCATGTTTGAATGGTGTCATACATAGCTTTGCGTGGACTCAACAACATTTGTGCTCGGGGGCTCAATATCAGATGAGGCAATCATATGGACTGTCGCAGTATCTGTGCTAGGAGGAGTAGAGGGAAAAATCCCCATAAGGGATGAATCCTTCAGCATACCTACCCCAATCGACTGGTAAGGAGGAGGGGACTGACCTAACATGGGNAACATCCAGCATACAGAAATCAAGCTGGTCGATGGTAACAATTCTCCTGAGATGTGGGAATTGGATCATTCGAAATACTGTTGAAGCAACAGCATTCATGGCATAGAACCAATTCCTTCCTAAAAGGAGGTTATAATCTAGAGGGGCATCTACCACTTATACTTGGATGGAAATGATTTTTCCCCCCAGCTTGACTGCAAGGGCTGATATGAGGCCGTGGGGTTGGAATCCTTGTCCATCAAAGGCTTTAAGGGTCGTAGGTGATGTAATAAGATTGGGAGAGCCAAGAGCTTTCCAATAAGTCAGAGATAACGCCAAGGTCGAGGCTCCTTCATCTAGTACCATTTGGAAGAATTTCTTTCCCACTACTTTCGTAATGATCTAAAAAGCAAGTTTATGCGGTAATTTAGGTTTATAGTTCTCAACATTGAAGTGAATCAAGTTAGTGTTATCTAGGTCTACAACTCCTAATGCAGTCAAAAATTTCTTGCGCTGTGTAGGGAAACTTTGGAGTACTTCCAGGGTAGACATCGCACAAGGTGCCTGAGCGAGGTCCTCAACCACATTATAGAATTGAGCAGCTCGGGCATTGGGATTAAAGACATCCTTCCAAAGAGTACTCTTTGGTGGGCACAAAATCATGTCGAGAGTAGGCTTCTCGATAGATAAGGGAACAGTAGACGAGGATTCTGGAGAACCAGTAGAGGGAGCTTTCCCTGAAGAAGATTGATCTTCTTGCTTATCTGTGGGTTTATCAGAATTCTGGCTTCGAGTTTGTAGATGGATGGTATCTAAGGACATCATACGAATTTCCTCTAATGAACTAGAGTTACCCTGGTTCGACATGTGGTCTACCATTTGTTGTTGAGAGGGAAAGGGATCCATAAGTACTACAGGTGCAGGGTTAGACTTCAAAAACTGGGAGATTTTGTCCCGACGGGGACACTCCTTTGAGAAGTGGTCACCACCACATAACAGACAAGGCTATTTATCCTTCCTTTTCCCTGTGTTGGTGTCATTATGGGTTGATTGTGGGGTCTCCTATTGGTTTCCAGGTTTTTTATTTCAATTTTTACCTTTCTTTTTATTACCTGAGGTTTGAGTACGTTGAATATAATTTACCTCGACAGAAACCCTGTGATTCGAAGGAGTAACAAGTTGGGTTTGCTTGGCAGGATTTGCTATGGATGGGGACTGGATTGAACCAACAATCCCATCAATAGGTACTTCTGCTGATGGCTTGGAACGGTCAATGATAGGGCAAAGAGCTTGAGGAATCAGGTCATAAAGAGTCCCGAACTGGGAATAGACCAAGTCTAGGTACTGAGCCCGGCTAATATCTTTCTCTTCAGTAACGGCACCACCCATGGCCACATCTCGGGCAATAGGAGGAAACAAGGACTTAGTGCACCAATTAGCTAACAACTGATCCAGAATAGGGGCCTTAATAAGTCTTCTCCGCCTTCTCCACTCATGAATATGGTCAGAAATGTGGGTGGAGGTATTTTGTCATAGAGAAGTTAAAATATTAGTGCCTGTTTCATAATGAATAGGGAGCTAAAAGTGTGTAAGAAATACGGTTTCCAACGAGCAAAAATCCACAAATGAGTGTTGTGGGAGTTCAATATACCACTTCGAGGCTGCACCGGTCAAAGTTCGCTGAAAGAGTTGTAACTAGACGGAATCATCCATGAGGGAGTTCGAGGAACACCACAAATGGAATGTCATAACATGGTTTTGTGAATATTCACCATGCTTCCCATCAAATTTTGGAACATCTGATGGTAACTTTACCAGAATGGGAGGCCATGAGGGATTGTGTTGAATGGGATCATTAATCAACTTGGAAAAATCGAGCAAGTCCAAAGTTGCAAGGAAAGGTAACTGTCTATTGGGCTACACATACTGGTAATATTGATATGGAATGAAATTACTAGTAGGGCCATCGGTTGACTGATAAACAGGTTGTTGTGAGGAAGAACTACCATGAAATCCACCCATGCGGGGTTGATTTCTGGAATTAGGACCACTAGGACCACCAGGGCCTCTAGGAGGAGGGCCGCCAGAGCCACCAGGACCACCAGGAGGTATACCACTAGACCCTCTAGGACCTCCAGGAGGTGGAAAACCTTCGAAGCCACCAGAACCACTAGGTGGAGGGCCACCAGTCCCTCTTGAGCCATAAGGAGGAAATCCACTAGGGCCCCCAGGACCACTAGGACTGCTAGGAGCATGAGGAGGGATTCCAAGCCCTCCAAGACCATTAGGTCTCCCAAGGGGAGGACGTCCATAAGGCGGTCCTCCCGCACCTCCCACAGTATGTATGGGTATCCCTCCCATGGCTAGCATGTAAGACTAGTTGGGTTGCCCCCATGGCATAAAAGTGTTTCTAGGTAATGGAATTCCAGTAGGATTAGATGGATGATCACCTGCAGGTATTTGATAACCATAACCACTAGAATACTGAATGGCAATAGGTTGTGCCCCCGAGGGCTGACCTAAACTATATGGGGGATTTACCACATTAGTGTGGGTGGGAGGGAGAAAAAATGTAGATGTTTCTATGTTAGAGGTCTGCTCCTAACTAGGTACAAATCCGAGATCATATAATGTAGGTCATGCCGGGGGTTGCCCCGCGGCATTCAAATTTACTGAAGACACAGGAATTGAAGGTTGGACCCCAGATGCAAAAGATCTCGGCAGATTTGGATCAGACATAACATAAGAGGTGAGAGGGGTCAAAATTTGATTTGGGCTGTGGGTTGTTAATGGACGATCTATAATCGGTTCAATGGGTCTCATATAATTAGCTAGTGAATGATATCCCACAGGAAGGAATGTGGAATGAACTGGTGAAGGGCCTAATAGGTTGTCAATCTAATTTTCTACCTCCTGTGGATGGAGGATAGCAGCACGGTATTACCTGCATTCTTCTTCACTCTCAGGAGAACTTACACGGGTGCCAAATGAGGCAATGTCCTGTCCGATAGCTGTCTCCAAAAAGGAGCGTTAGGACCAAAATCCAGACGGGTATCATCAACATGATCTTCCATGGGAGGATGGAGCGATGAATCCTCATGGGAAGGATGTTGGACCAAGGGAGGTGAGTGTGAAGAATATGGTACTCCACTTTCCACCACCACATGATCTCCCACTTGGGAGGTGGTAGTAGCTCCTTGGTCGATAGCTTCCATTGGGTTTCCTTCTGAAATAGAAGTAAAATCAGGTGGGAAGCACCATACTCTCCTGGACTATCTTAACTCAGCCAGTGTGTACAGTTCCTATCTAACCTAGGGTCTAAAAATCTAGAAAAAAACCACCAAAAGAATTCCCTACTCAAACTATAGGTCAAAACAAGCAGACTTAAAATGACAGGAGGAGTTCAAAAGTCAGGTCTCTCACTAGGATTGTCAAGCCGGTGCCACTCGCGATATACCTCGAGGGTACGTGCGTAGTAATCTCCCCGAATGCTGTTTTCGGTGTATGTCTCCAAACAAGATGGCCAAAGGGCTTTTCTCAGATAGATAAGGTACCCTAATGGGGTCTCCTGATATACTCAAGGTACGTGGGAGCTCGAATCGGTAGTAGTGTTGTCTAATGCATAACCGTACACAAGGGGCCTTCCGATATAAAATCGAGTACATGAAGTACCTTTCTATATAAATCAAGGGTACGTGAAAGGATGTTCAATATACCGATGGTACGTGGAAGAACCACACGAGTCTCAAAATGTAATGCTGACAAATAACGATAGCTCTTATGCTTTACGACGCCTGAACACATCTCTAACCTATCACTCAAGTTACTACGTAAATTTTTACCTACAACTACCGTTGATTTTAACTTGTACGGTTAGGTGAATGCATAATGTTCTGAGAAAAAGGTAAAACCATGCAATATGCCTGTGCAAATGTTCACTTTACCATTCAATATGCTTACTTATGGGAGGGAAGAGAGTGTTTTTTCTCTTTGTTTCAAAACCAAAAATAATTCCAATCAACAGTCATGAACATCAAATCAAAGACAAGCAAATACTTCTACAAACCAAATTCTTCTTTTCGAAAGCAAATGGGAAGGGTGAGAATCTCTTTTCCTAAAAGAACAACACCCCAAGCACACCTATATGCCAATGCACTCTAATTTTTCAAATTTCTCAAAAACATAAGCAAATCTAACTTAAAACTACCATTTTTTTTAATTTTGACTGAGATAGTCCTATATGCGTGAGAGATGAAAGATCGTAAAGGTCCTGAAAGATTATGAAGGTAATCAGAAAACCCAAATCCAACACTCAAATATGATGTCCTAATCTCAAGCAAAAATTTTGTTTTTTGAAGGGAAGAAAAATAAGTTTACTATGCAAGCAAGAAATGAAATCTAGAAGCTAATCTAGTGTTCTTCTTTCAGTATATGCGACAAAAAGAGAGTTCAATGAACACCCTAACTTTCAAAAAAAAATAAAATCCTTCTTCAAGCACAACCAACAAGCAAGAAGCGGATGAACAATAAAAAAGACTAAACAAATTTTTGAAATTCCACTCAAAATCAATCTTAACCATCAAAGTAGCAAGCCGCACACATCAGATTTAATAACACAAGCCTGATAACAGAACTGAAATTAATCAAAATTCCAAATTTTTACAAAGAAAAAAGCGGAAAAAGAGTTTTGGACTAATGCTTACCTAGTAGCGTGCTTTGTAGGTGTTTTAAGAGCATTTCCAAAGTAGCACCGCTCTTTGCTAACTGGATACAGGTGATGGCACCGCTTATTGTCCACTGTGTTCAGGCGGTGGCAACGTACCTCGCACAAAGAATTGCCGTGATTCCCTATAAATGGCCAAAACAAAAAGAGAACAATGGATCAGATCAAAAACAGACTAGATCAAGGTGAATACTGTCGAATTGAATATGGTAATAGAGCATAAAAAACTGAAACAACTCAGATCTGAATAGATCTAGAAATTTCAAACCCAAATAATACAAATCAAAAAGTAGATCTGACTGTAAAGAGTTGAATAAAAGAGAGCCTAGATTCAGACAAGATTTGCAGACTAAGGACGATCAGAACAACTGAATACAACTACTCCCCAGTAGAGTCACCAGATTTGTTGCCCGGAATATTTCATCTCCTGCAGACAGCAAGGTGTTCCACTGGTCTGAATGGTTCAGATCCAGAAAAAATAGATCACAGAGGTTGATAATTCTCCCTAGACGCTGTAGATATCTGGAATGCAAGGCTTTGATAGTTCACCTGTGTACCTGCAAAAGAGTTCAACACGAAACATATAAAAGCAACCAGAATATGATCTACTAATCTATGATAGTGACTAAGGAATCTAACAATATATATCTGAAATCAAACATCAACAATATATATGGGACAAAAAATCAACTTGCATTAGAAATATGAAGAAGTTTACAACCAATCCTTAGTGTTGACATGCATCTCCATGAAACCAGCTCTTCATCCCCAAAAGCTCTGACTCTAGCTCTCTATGCTCTCTCCAAATGATCTTGGGCCAAGAATCAGTCCAACAGCATAGTAATATATTCAATGTTCTCTCCTCAACCATGGCTATGAGATGGTTGAGAAATGAGTGGGTCATGTGGCCTCTAAGATTCTAGGATGGAGTATCTCGAGCTCAAGAAACCCACAACAGTAGGGATAAGGGATATCTCGAGGCTTGTCATGTAGAAGCCTCGAGAAGCTTCTCTTTTTCCCTTTTTACCTAGGGTACCACGCTTTTCCTTCTATGACAGAGCGGTTCTGGTAATAACCGCCTATGGACCAAGGGTAACAGGCGGTGGCACCGCTTGTGGACAACTGATGAGAAGCGGTGCGAACAGGGGTACCGCTCCTAGATAAAGGGACATGAGCGGTGCTGGGAATTTGTATGATAGACTGATAAGAAACCATTTAGTATTCACTCCAGAAGCTGGGATTCAGGGCAAGTAGTTATGTCAAAAGTCTTATCACATGATGGTGATAGGATTTTGGTATAACATGTCCCGGATAATGTGAATATATGGAAAGTGGTCGAAGATGATAAAAAAAATCCACCAGTTCCTCACATTAGCTGGTGAGTTTCAGGGATCAGCTCTCGACGAAGGAAACAAATTTCGAGAGAAGGTTTCCCCCACTCAAGGTCCTTTATGAAACCAAACAATGGATCTGAAGGAAGTAATCCGGGAAGAGGAGGTTGTTTTAGCGAAAGACACCAAAGAAGAGGATAAGGAAAATATTCGAGAGCCTGAATTACAGGAGTTCGAGGTCCAACAGGGATACGAGAAAAACCTATGCGGCAAAGAAATTCTGCAGCTAAAGGGAAATTCCATCCCCAGAGGTCTGGTCCCTCTGGAGAAACTCTTTGATCCTGATGATGTAGCTAGAAAACCTCAATTGGTTCCAAACTCTGAAGATGATCAGGAAGTGAATATTGGGACAAAAGAGAAGCCTAGGATCATCAAAATAGAAAGGACCCTCTCGTCGGAATCTAAACAAAGATATATCTCACTGATGAAGGAATATTCAGATGTGTTTTCTTGGAGTTACAAGGACCTCAAGGCTTATGACACCAGCATCATCCAGCATACTATACCGGTCAAGAAGGACAATATGTTGTTCTAATGAAGCTTAGGAGGATGAACCCCAAACTGTTTCCCCTAGTAGAAAAGGAGATCAAGAAGTTGTTTGAAGCCAAAATCATTGTGGCTCTCTGAGTCTCATGTTGGGTGGCAAATTTGGTTCCTATTAGAAAGAAGAATGGGGAAATAAGAATCTGTATTGATTTCAGAAACTTGAACAGAGTTTCCCTGAAGGATCATTACTCCCTCACAAAAATGGATCATGTCTTACAAAGAGTCATGGGTTCACAGAGGATCTCCATGCTGGATGGTTTCTCGGGCTATAACTAGATTGTGGTTCATCCAAATGACCAAGAGAATACAATGTTCACCATTCCTTGGGGCACCTTCATGTATGCTAAAATCACATTTGGAATGATGAACATGGGAGCAACCTTCTAGAGGGCCATGGACATAGCATTCACTAATGAAAAGGACAAAATATTGGTTATCTATTTGGACGACATCATTGTTTTCTCTAATTCTGATGAAGAACATGTCGCCCACCTGTTGAAAACATTCAAGAAATGCAGGAAGTTTGGCATCTCCCTAAATCCTAAAAAGTTGTTCTTTTCTATGAAGGAAGGGAATTTGTTGGGGCACATAATCTCTCAGGAAATAATCAGGATAGATCCTAAGAGGGTTGAGGCAATTAGCAAAATTGAGCTCCCTCAGAACAAGGCGAAATTTCAATCATTCCTAGGAAAGGTAAATTTCCTCAGAAGATTTATAGTCGTATTTGCTAAAATACTCAAATATAGAACTAACATGCTAGAGAAGGACCAAGAAATCAAGTGGATGCCCGATCCCAGACAATCTTTCAAAGGCATAAAGAGGGCCATAGCCGAGGCACCTCTTCTCGCAAGCCCATATTTCTCCAAAAACTTTCTCATCTTCACATTTTCCTTCAAGCACACAGTGGTAGGAGCACTGCTACAAAAGAACTAGGAAGGACATGAGCATCCCATTTCCTTCTATAGAAAGACCCTGAGGGACGTCCCCTTGAAGTACATCATCCTAGAAAAACATGAATATTCTCTGGTGCAGGCCTTAAAGCATTTTAGAGTATACATCCTACATTCCCATATTATCGCCCACGTTCCCACCAGCGCGGTGAAGGACATTTTGACTCAACCGTATCCAAAGGGATGAAGGGGAAAGTGGATAGAAATTTTGCTCGAGTATGACCTGGAAATCAAACACACAAAGTTGTTCAAGTGCTAGGGATTAGCTTGGCCCATTCCAACTGTGAAGCTCTCAGCATGCACATGATCGCTGAATTGTCAGCTGAAGAGCAGGATCCTCATAAGAAACCCGGTACCCAAATAGGTGAGAACTTTCTATCATCACCATGGTACGCTTATGTAATTTTTATCTTACAACATTTGGAGGCTCTGCAAGGCATGTATAAAACTAGAGCCAGATTCCTCAAACAGAAAGCGATAAGGTTTTGCATCCTAAACGAGAAGTTGTACTGGAAAGAGACAGGGGGAGTTTTGTTGAACTGCATGGACGAACATGAAGCCAAGATACTTATTGAAAAATTTCATGCAGGGGAATGTGGGGCTAATCACTACTAGAAGACCGTGGTAATAAAATCATGAGAGAATGATTATGTTGGCCTACAATATTTTCTGATACTCATAAGAAAGTCGCAGCCTGCCATAAATGTTAGATTTTTTAAGATAGGAGAAAATTGGTGTCATTACCCTTAAATCCCATCCACTGATTAGTTCACAAAATGGATTGAGGCCATTCCCAAAAGACAAGCCACCAAAATAGAAATCATGCATTTTTTGGAGGAGCATATTTTGTCTAGGTTTGGTGTGCCCAAGAAAATAATCACTGATAATGATCCACCCTTTAAGTCAAAGAAGATGATTGCCTTATGTTTCAAATACCAAATATAGTTGGGGAATTCCACATCCTATTACCCCCAGGGTAATAGACTGGAAGATTCCTCAAACAAAGTCTCATGAGGATCATAAAAAAGCTGTTGCGAGAAAATAAGAAGGCTTGGCACACTAAGCTAATTCACGTTTTGTGGACAGACATAATTAGTGTGAAGAAGTCTATAGGCACCTCACCATTCCACCTGGTCTATGGTTCAGAAGTAATTTTTTCCAACTCCCTTAGATTTCTAGTAATGAGACTATTGAAAGAAGAGGATGCTGAGACTCACCCTACTCAAAGGAGGATGTATCAGTTAGTTGAGCTACAGCAGCAAAGGGAGCATATTTTCAACAAGACCCATCTTTTCCAAGACAAGATAAATGAAATTTTTGACAGAAGAACCAAACCTGATGATTTCCAGATAGGTGACATGGTGTTGCAGTGGGACGCACCCCACGAACAGAAAGGAAAGCATGGAAAATTTGAACACCTATGGAAAGGTCCATACAATATCTCCACCTTTTGAGGTAAGAATGACTATATGTTGGAAGAAATGGAAGGTATATTGGTATCTGGCACTCTGTTTAACGAGAGGATACTCAAACATTACTTTTTGTAGGGGAACTCAGCCCCATTATCATTGTATATACCATTTTCTTTTCTTTTCTTAAAAAAAGGGGGTATTGCATGTGTGGATGTCTCTCTAACAAGATCTCAAGCCCTAGGTGAAGGAAGTAAGGTCTTCAAGGGCGCCATCATTAAGTTTGTTTTTTACGTGAATTTTGGGGTGGCAGGAAAGGTTGGGGCATCCCAACAGATAAGACACATGGCATACGTAGTTCTTTACTACCTCACAGGGAGGATAGCATCCCCGATTTGGAGACATTGTATCACCTAGCTTGCACCAGTGCTAATATTTTGAATGGGATTGGAATATGGGATCAGCCCCATCCCGATTTGAAGGGACAACAAGGTGAACAGGAGAAATCAGAGAGAAAATCCCAAAAATAGGACTAGACCCCGCAAACCGTGAAAATCAATGACGCAAGCTCACAGCTAAGTCAGATCGACGACAGGGAATTTTCGTTGAAAGGAAGATGTGTGGTATATTAAACTATGGAGGATTCCGAAGTTTGTACCTCCTTTCAAACATCGACAGTTGCGATCCTTCGATGCTCGTGATCTACGGCAGGAACATGATTCGAGGTGAAAACATGCGCAACAGTCAGCAGGATAGAGTGTAGTGAAGGGATAATAGGGCCCACGCATATGGACGGACAAGATCTGATGGCACACTTGATCTACGGTGGAAACAAGTTTCGCGTGGTGAAAGTGCACAATGGTTAACAAAGGAGGTTGTTGTGACATGCTCAGGGGTCCCACATATCTATCTTAATGGCAGATATCTGATGTAGTCCAAATCAACGACGTAGAGTGTCTTCATCAAAGAAAAGTGTGGGGAGGATAACCAGGGTAACGATCGTGAAATCACATAAAGTGCCACAGCAGGCAACAACTAATCTCTGCGCAAATGATATCTACAGTCAAAAGCAATGTCGTGTGACACAAGGTGTGCAAGGGAAAAGTGTCAGCACAAATGCGAATCCTAGTTGGAGTATGGGAAAGATTCAATGACGCGGGTCATGCCTAAGAAACTGAAACCATTAGGAATAGCTCGGGCATCACCATCATAGAAAGCGAGCGTGCTTCTCTTATTTGGTGTTGTCATTTTAGGACTAGTGTGTCCGCTATACTGTAAGGCCAAATTTGGGTAAAGAATCATGGCGGACCTCGCACCTTGGAAAGTTGTTAGGATTTGAATGATGATCCAATATTTGATTCCCAGTTTTTGTAACAGAATTGGACTCTGTTTTGGGGTTGGTCCTAGGAGCCATGGAATTATAAATAAGACCTCAATTGATGAGGAAAAGGTTCAAATTTTCATTCAGGAAGCGTTATGCTCTTTTTTTGTCCCTTGTAAGTTTCTTGGAAGAGTTAATGATAAATATTTTCCCGCGTTCCTGAGATTCATCACGGTGTTTACATTCAGTCTATTTTTCCTGGTAATTCATGTTCATTTTTGTGTATTTCTTCTAATGCGCTCTAGTTGTACATGAGGAATTCTCTCTCAGTTAAGTGCTCCTCTTGTCAGATGTAGCATTTGTTGTGTGTTCCTGGAAAAAATTTTGGAATTCATATTCTATGCTCCATTCCAGTTGCTAGCCTTTACTATTTATTCTACTAAAGGTGGTGCAAGAGATTCACCCATAGATAGGTGCCTCTTGCTTCACTGGCCCTTATTCTTTTTTCTGGTGTCACCTTTTCAAGATATTTGATTGTTTGTGATGCTTACTTTTCCTTAGAGTACAAAGGAAATTCCCTGTCTCATTTTCTCTATAATACCCTTGTCTGATTCAGGTTTCGACTCCATTGCCCAATGATTTTTCCTGTCTGATTGATTCTACCATTCCCAAATCTGACAATACCTAGTTATCATCATAAATATATCCTTCTGCAAGCTATCCAAAGCTTTAAAAATATGTGTTTCTTTCCTCTGTGACAAGAGAGATCCCTCTCTGACTATATCAGCTAGAATACAGTCTAAAGTCAGTTGAAATGGTTACGACTTCCTAAAGCAACCACAGGAAAATTATAGGGTGCTAAAAGTATGGCTATTATATGTCATCGACATTTTTCTACAAACAAATGTGATGGAATGATCAATAGAACCTTCGTTTGGATGTGCAAGTACAATTCCCAGTGTGAAAGACGACGCATGGACATGTACATGGATTTTTTTTTTTAGTCTATAAAGACCAATATAGGAATTGTAGCCATATTATTCTTAAGAACATCTAGACTCTCTTGACATTTATCATTCCATTGAAACTTGATATCTTTCTCCAACAATTTCTCCATATGGGATGTAACCTCTACATATCCTCTGATGAAATTTCTGTAATACCCTGTATGTCCAAAAGTAGTTCTCAATTGTTTCACTATCAGGGGTGGTGGTAGGTTGACAATAATCGAAATCTTGGTAGGATCCATCAATATTCCATCACAACAAACCACATGACCCAACAAGATTCCAAAAGGGGCACATAAAATGCACTTCTTTAAATTAAGGGAAAGCTGGAACTGTCGACGCCGGTTGAGCATCATTCTAAGAATCTCAATGTGATATTTTACTAGCTCGAATATCATCCAGTCATCAAAGTATACCTCAAGAAATGCATGGATGAATTATTTAAAAGTATCTACAACTATTATAGAAAAAATAGCAAGAGCATTCTTTAGTCCAAATGGCATTATTGTATACTTAGAATGTCCCCATTCTTTCGCAAAGGTTTTTTTTGTGTCGATCTTCCTTTGCAATCTTAATTGATGATAAATAGAGAATCCATTATTAAATGAATATATTTCTTGTCATCCGAAAATCTCCAATAATTCATCTATAAATGGGGTTGGAAATGGATCATGCAGGTAGGCATCATTCAATTTTCTCAAGTCAACATAGATACGGATTTCATCATTTTTCTTGACTTTCACTACCATAGGACAAATCCATTCAGATTCCTCGATAGGTTCTATAATTCCTGCATCTAATATTCTATATAAATTTGTCTTGAATTTTTCTTTGTACCTTGCATTGAGTTCGTACGGTCGTTGTTGGATAAGTTTTGCGTCAAGCTTCAAGGGAATCTTCATTTATCCTAGATCTCCAACAATTCCGTTGATTTATGAAATTTTAGTGGGGAACGGATCGTGGAACTCATGTAATAGGTCTGTAATATTTCCTATGGTATCATCATCTCAGTAGTCTCTGATATTGAAAATTTTTGGATTCTATGGAGAACCAATATTTACTTTCTTTATTTTCAAAGGATTTTGAAACTTGTCACTTGGTATACCTGACCCTTCCACTACACGAGTATCTTCAGACTCAGGAATACTTATGTCATGTGGATCATCATCATTAGGTTCAAATTTTATACTATAGAACCCCATCCAATGTTGTACTATCGCACTACTCTGATGGAAACTTGTCACCGACGCAGGAATATATTCAAAGATCTTAATTCTTATTACTTGCAGAGAAGCATCAATTGAAGGATTATCATCAGCAAATTCAAAAATTTGTGTGGAACTGGAAACTAGTTGTTCCCACTCAATTGTTCATCGTTGTAGCTCAACCGAATTATACCAACTTCTCAGTATCATTTATTAAGTGTGTATGAACTGGTGGACCTATTCCTATCGAGGAGATGTATCCCATGTCACACAACACTGCTCAATATGCTCGACAAGATTAGTCAGTCTGGTATATTTGTAACCAATGTAGAGCACATTTTCTCCAAGTAATACATCCATCAATATTTGGCATTGTGGCCATTCTAAATTAGTATACTTATGCGCAACCCACCATCTTTCAAGTGTATCCTTCAATACAAAATATAGGCCTAATAAGTCCATCATGAATGCATCATGAATGCATCTGGTTTAACCATGTTCCTGAATGGTGGACATTAATATTTATGATGGATTTTTGTTCTGCATCATGTACACCAGAGTTCCTCCTACACTTATTTTCCTTCCTTGATATCCTATAGTTGCAATGTGAGTCTGGAAAGCTGCGAATGTATCTCCATCATTCATACACCACTTTTCTCCAATCGGTGAAGCCTCCAATTTCATTGCAAGCTCAAGAGCCTCGCTCTCAGATGGAATCTTATGTTGCATCAAAGGAACTCAGATATGTGATAGCATAACCATAATAAACCATTATTTATGTGGGACATCTCACATCTGAAAACTCACTTTAGCCATCAAAGTTTTAAATCTTTGGTCAAAGTCCCAAACAGACTCGGTGAGTAACTACTTGATATCTTTTAACTATGTAATGCATTGTGATTTAGATTAGGCTTCTTAATCTCATCGATCAGTCTCGTTCGAATTTGATCTAATGGTTTATGGGGAATCCCTGCTCAAACCATAGAGAATTTCATATACCAGTCAAGTGTACAACCTCTAAGGGTTGTGATCATCTTGGCTCTTTTATAAGCCTCATCTTGGACTTGTCACATTGTCCATACAACTTCACATAGGAACCAATGCTACTTAGGGTCCTCTAACCCATTTCCATTAAATGTCAACAACTTTATATCATTTATATCCATTATGTTTACTCTTAGTATTGTTTAATTAAAGGTTCCACTAGTAGGAATTCCTTGACTTATATTTCCATTATTATAGTTATTATGATCGAGAAAACCAATAGCGATGTGTTTCTAGATCTCACCTCAGGTCCTGGAGATGTACGCAAGGTCACGGGTATGTCGTAACCTTGATATGGATCTGGTACCTCTTATTATTCTTCCTCATATATAAGTCAATATTACTCTTCTTTGTCGCAAGATTATCCATTGATATGTGCTTCCAATTTGTAGTCCCTTATTTCGGTCACGCTACAACTTCCTCTCCAGGTTGCAGTCATTATTATCTTTCCCAACTGAAATATTCTTCCACTTTTCAGGTGACCACATTCTTGCTTAGTATCTCTATAAATAGTAAACATCTCAACTTATTCTCATCCATTCTTATCACATCATTTCTTGTGACATTACCCCAGTTCCTCGTGCAGACATATTTATCCATCAGACTCCATTCTCAGGATCCATTTTTCACATACCAACATATTTATCCATAGCTTCAAATATTTCAGATAACGACCTCTAGTTTCTTCAAAGAACCCTCTTTCTATTTCATTGTATGAATTTATTGTGTTGACTGCAATCTTTGTGATATATCCCTCCAGAATACTATCAACCCAGAAGCTGACAACCCTAGATATAGGGTTACTAACTTTTTTTAGCCACTATATCAGTTGAGGACTCAAGTTTGTAGGTACTCCACCTTAAAAAAAATATTATGAGTTTCTAGCTTTGGAAACCATTCATGCAATACAATGGAAATTCACTAAATAAAATCTCGTGAATGTCTGTGTAAATGTATATTTCCAACCGTTTCATTGGGATAAGTCATGATCCTTTATTTTATTCTTGTGCAAACTCCTATGCTTTATAATCAACCTAGTCTTGAATTTATTGTTTCGTCGGGTGCCAAAACATATCCCCATCATAATGATTTAGGTCCCCGCAATGGAACCATTTTTTGGTGTGATTTCCTGTCGAGCTAGGTTCACATCCCTTGTTTGTCAACAAATCCTAAGATACCAACTCATTAGAGTATAACCCTGTTGAAAAAACCTATGACGGATATCAGGTCTCACCCAAGATATCTATGGGGACTTATAGAACAAGGTTTCTGCGGTTATGCTAGGGGATTTCTTTATCATAGCACCTTCTAGTCACTTGAGTGAAACTAGGGAATAGCCTTATGTCTTCATTTGTACATAATCAAATAATATAACATATTGATTCGTCAACATACATCACAACATATAGTCTATATTATTAACCATTTATTAACATTCCATAGTATTTACATCATTTTAATGATCGACATACTTAACACATTCAGTCACGACATATATTCATTCAATCATAGACATAGTGATCAAAGACACAAAAAAATGGATTTTAACGTGGAAACCCATCTAGGAAAAACCACAAAAGATCTCTTCCTCTGGCATGAGTAATATTTGAATGCCTTTGATCTGCACACATAGTGTGTAGATCTTCTTTAGATATTATTTACAATCAATGACTTATTTTCCTGTATCATGCTCTTTGGGTTTGGTCTCTCTCTCTCTCTCTCTCTCTCTCTCTCTCTCTCTCTCTCTCTATGTATTCTCTGTTATGTTTTATTCTTCCTTATTCTCTATTCTTCATCGTATATATGTTATGTCATCCACACAAATCTTGGCTCGACTTTATAGGAATTTTATACAATTATTGTATTACTCGTCGAATGATTCTCAACTATCAGTTGACAAGTTGTCTTACTAATTTAACCCATCCCATTACATCTAAAAATAGGAACTATTGGGCCAATTTACAATAATGCTTTACTCCCAAAAGTATACTATTAGTCTAACTAACTTTTTACCAAAAATAAGTTGAGCTCCTTGTTTCAACTTGCTTTTCTCCTCCTTTGTCGTATCTTCTTCCGTCGCAATATTTTCTCATATTGTGACCAAAATCTTCATCTTTTCAAACAAGATTTTGTTTATCTTTTCTTGTCTTTTCCTATGACCAACACCTTTACACAAATTGATCCCATTTCCTACCAAAATTCCTCTTTGTGTCTACTTGTCATGATAAGTGTACTAACTAGAGAATTCTTGGGAAGATTTATTTTGTAAAAGGGGGCCTCTATTATTGTTATTACGAGCATGTGATTGAGTGATCAATCACCATACATGGGGGATACATCTCAGGTTATTATAGAATGATCTTTGGAGGTTTTATTCCAGTAGTGAGCGCACTCTTTTGCACCCCAACTAGGAACTACAATGAGTTTTAGTATTAGTGAAATGGATATTTATTTAAGAACTCAGGGAAAAATCACTTTCTATTGAGATAATCCTTATGTAATGACCCTCCCATGTGGTCTTCTTGATGATATGATTCTCCTATAACCCCTAGTGATTCTATCCTAGGAGGGGTTAATTTATTAAATAATATTGTATGCAACGTTTAAACTTAGGATAAATATTCTCATGTTTTAATTATTATATATTATAATTGTATTAAATTTTGTACGTAATGGATGTGCTAGGTGGAAAATATGGGTGCATGAGTCCCGTGAACCCAATGATTTGTCATCCTAAATGAAAACTAGGAGAAAATAAAGAAAATCCATACAACCAAGAAAAATATAGAAAGAAGCACAAAAGAAGCCAGCCAAAAAAGCATGCATAAAGCAAGAAAGTGAATGAAAGGAATGTCAGTATGAAAAGAAGGAAATTTTAGGAAAGTAAGGAGGGTGTAGTTTCTAAAAGTAAGAAAGGCATGTTAGTGTGAAAAGCAGTGTAACAATTCTGAAGTTGAGCACTCTTGAATATTTAGATACGTGACATTCAATGTGATACTATAATTTTAACACTAGTACAAAATGAGGAATTAGGTACTAGGTGACTAAAAATTCTAGTCACCACAGGTTTTCCAAGTGATTTACTACTAAATATGAGCAATTTTGATTGACCCAACTATAAATGACTAAAATTAACGACTAATTTAGTCACCAGTTAACAAATATGACTAGATAATAAGTGATAGAGTTAAAAATGACGAAAATAAACAACTAATTTAGTCACGGCATAAAAAATGACTAGCTAGAAGAATATGAATTAGTCATTTATGTTAGTCATTTTTAATTGTGTCATGGAAAATTGCAAATTTGGCAAGAAGTGTAATTTTTGTAAATTGTTTACCTTCTATTAGTAATATTAGTGCCATGCACCTTTATCTTCAGAGATCCAACAAAGCAATTGCATGAATTTTCTCTTGACCATCTTTATCCCTACTACACCATTGAAGCAAACCCGGTTAAGAGTGTTCCAAAGGAAAATTATGTTCCTAAGTCAATTATGAATTAGGTACTAGAACCAGTACCATATATATCATTACCTATATAGAAGCATCATAGCCCTAAATCCCCTCAAGAATCGGCCATTCGAATGCGCCTCCTCCACGTAGACTTACCAAATGCATCCAATGCATGGCAAAAAAAACACGTCAACTTTGTATTTCTGGGCTGAAGGTATTGTTCGACCCCTGCTCCCCTGTTTTTTCACTCGATACCCTATTTTTGCAGACAATAAGTCAGTTCAGGATCTCGCAGTGACCAGTCGGAGCGCTTCAAGGGTATGGTTCTTGCCGCTCTGATTGTGTTCATCACTCCAATCAATAACATGTTGTTATGGTTTTTTACAAGTCTCAATGCTGCTGAAGTTACTGCTTCCACTTTATATTTGCAATTATCACCATCTCCATCCTATGCGCTCATAACCATATGCATTTTGAGCTTTCAACCTGGGAAAACCATGAGCACCCTCCTGCAATGTCACTATTTGCAAAGGTCACTGGTTTTTGCACATCGACATTCCTCACACGCTCCAAAGGAAAACTGAAGGAGACATTAGAAGAAGTGATTAAACTTTGCAAGGAGGTTTACTTGTTTCTTAGATTGTGGCAAGTTTTCTGTAATGGAATAGAGATTGTGCCCCAAAAGTTTAAAATATTTGAATCATCCCGGTGTTGGAATCTGATACCATATATGGATTCTTTGATGGGGCTGAGAATGATGGAAATTGTGGTACAGGCATGATCCTCCGTATATATGACTTTCATGGTTTCAAGCTAAGGATGGGTGTTGGGAGTGGCACTAATACTTTTTCTGAACTTTTAGCTTTATGGGGTCTTTTATGGTTCGCAAAAAAAAAAATTCTCCAGCTTTCTATTTTTGTCAAATCAAAGGTCATAATTGATTAGGCCAGAGGTCTCACCAATTTGCAGTCACTGAGTTATGATTGTTGGTTGAAAAGGATTAGGCTCCTAAAGAATTGTTTTCTTTTTTTATCCTTCAGACACCTGTACAGGGAGTTCAATTCTGACACCGGACAACCTATAAAATCTTACGATAGGAGACTACCCTGGTATTCTTCACTTATGTAAGTACTCAATTAACAGAATCATTATTACTGAAGGTCTCTTTACCTGCTTCTAGTTTCTCCATTCTAGTTTTGCGTTGGACTGTTTTAGGTTGTATCTGCATGACAACTCTCCAGAGCCCTACTATTTTTTGTCTCATATTTATTTTGTCTTTTCCTCATTTTTGCTTTCTATAGGTTGATGGGTAGAATCCCTCTCATTTATTTTTGGATATTGTAATGTTTTTCCCAGGGCTTCAATATTGTCTTCTATCCTACTTTGAAGGGGATTTTACATGAACAACTATGATGTAATTTTGATTCTTATGAATAACAAATTACATGTTTTTTTACAATGAAAAAAAAACCATTAATATAGAAAGATTCCACCATGTTTCTTTCTATATTTAGAAAAACAATTTAAAAAGCTATATTTTAACAAAATATATAATTTATATTTCAATAAATAGAGATTCCATAATTTTTTCATTTACACCTTGGAAAAAACACAATTTAAAACAACCTATTTTGACAAATATATAATATATATTTTTATGTATAAATTTGTTTCCATTTTTCTTGTTATCTTTGAAAATTTAATTTTTTTTTGTTGACTAGTCAATTTTTCTTTATAAAACCAAATACCTTCAAAAATAAAAAATAAAAATAATCAAAAGTTAAAATTAACATTGTTTAATATTTCTATTTATTATTAATATTACCAAAAAAATAATTAAAATCATTTTTAGTAATATAAAAAAAACTAACCAAACACAATTATGGCTATACCAACATAACCTATATTTAAACCTTACCACTTTATAATTCCATAGTTCAAACGATGACATTTTTTTATGTTATATGGTTATAACACATAAAGTTTGACATTACCGCTTGCATACAATCTCTTCGTGGCATGACCTTGGATAAAGATATGGTTAAGATTTATGATGTAGCATATAATAATATAACAATCCACATTATATTGGTATGGTTTTAATGGATATGTTTAACATTACTGCTTGCATACAATCTCTTCGCGGCATGACCTTGGATAAAGATATGGTTAATATTTATGATGTGGCAGATAATAATATAACAATCTACATTATATTGGTATGGTTTTAATGGATATAAACATATGTCTTTGTGATATGTTTTAAACATTGGCACGTACTATGGTTTAGGCTCCACATTATACCATATTATACCATATTATACCATATGGTTTAAATATAGTGTTACAACATATGATTTACATTATATTGGTATGGTTTTAATGGATATAAACATATGCCTTTGTGATATGTTTTAAACATTGGTGCTTATGGTTTAGGCTCCACATTATACCATATTATACCATATGGTTTAAATATAGTGTTATAACATATGATTTACATGGAGTCCTCGTAACCTTGGGTTTGGTTACTAGGATTAATCCAAAAGTAAACAAAATAAAGAAGTATTAGGTACACTTTTTCTTGGACATGGATTGCATCCACACCTGCTGCTGCGAGTAGCGTCTCCTATCAATGATAAGCTATGTGAGTACATCTAATTCCACCTATATGCCTTGCCTTCAGACATCCTTGTTTTATTGCTTTAGACACCATCTGGCTATGGATATGTTACACCTACGTATTGGAAAGAAGGATACAATATGATGTGCCCATCCCTAAATTATATAGAAAAGGGAGGGGTTCTTTCCCTACATGACCAACTGGAATCCACACCGCTACGTATGGCACATGATCCCCTAGTAAACTGCTATAGAGAACCTAACGCTTCCATAGACCAGAAAGATATACCCGAGATAACAGTGGATGCCCTATTGCAGATCGAGGGTTTTTATGCAATGAAGTGAAGCTTCATTTAGTTTTTGGTTTATTGAGGGCAATGACATCAGTGCAGACAAGCGGAGATGATCCTGAGAATGGATCAGAAAATTTACAAAGCAGGGAAAGAACAGGCTGAGGCTGAGGTCGTGGTCACCGAAAATGAAACCCTTGCCCCATTATATGAATCACAACCCTACCCTACTATGTTGATAACTTAGGCTAAGAGGACTAGATTTACAAGTAATTTGTCTGAATCTAAGAAGATGCTTGAAGACACATCTAAGAAGAGTAAATGGAGTTGGAATTCAGGAAATTCTAAACATGGTGATGAGATTGGTGTCGGTGGACAGAAATTGAAACTATCAAATATTGGTATTGTGCTTCACGTTGGGTCTCCACTACCTTCAGAATGGCATCAATGTTTAGATCTTCAGGTTTGTTCTATGTTTTTCTTGATTATCTATTGTTTTTTTCTTTTATTCATGTTTTTTTTCTTTGTTGTGGATGTGGTGTAGATATTGAAATGGCTAGATCATAATTCCCTTACAGTAATAGAGGATTGCTACACCTGCAGATGCACTATAATAGGCTATAAGGATCAAATCTATTATTGGATATCCCGTGATTTTCACAAGTTGCAGCCTCGAAAATAGGTCAGACCTACCCAGGTTCATAATAATATTGCTATGTTTACAGATAAAACTCAGGAACTAGCAATTCCAAGGGTTGGTAGACCAAAAATGTTGTGTACGGGATTTCAGACTGAAGGTTATAATATCTAAGAATTTCCTCACTTCAAGGTTCAAGGGAGGGACCTGGACTCTTTACTTTCCCTACGGGACCCCTTCCAGAAACACTTACGAGAGTAGTTGTGCAAGTCTTTACCTGTTGTTGCACCTCTTTTTTTGTAGTAAAGTATAATGATTTCCCAAATACTAAAACTGTGTAATCTGCTTAATATTGTTATATTTGTAAGATTCATGAGCAGCCCCCAGGAATTGTAAGACTGATTGATTAACTTTGGGGATTACAACAATCTCATATAGAAATAAGCTTTCCATTACTCAGAGAATCCAACCTTTTAACAAACTAATTCAGAATATATACAAAAGGAGAAGGAAACTAAATATATAATTAGAAAGTTAATTCTTAAATTTCTGCTAACAATCTGACAGCTTCACAAGATATCCTAAATGAATTCAACTGCATTCTATCCTATTTCTAACTTAACTCTTCCATTGATAGCAAATCTAACTCGATTCTTTCTAGAACTAGTTCACTAAATTGATTACCACTAACCTAAACATATGGAGATTCAATTAAGGGAAACCCACTCCCTTTTGTAAAATTTAGAATCTTAATTTTTGAATGGCCATATTACAATTTAAGAGTGATTCCCCTGCATCATTTATCCTTAGTAAAAGATTTAAAGTAACCTTGGTAAGCAACACTACAACTTTGGGAGAAGATAGGTCTGTAGTGCTTTGGAGCATAACCCAATTGTCAAAGAAAGAGTTAGTACTAATTTGCCAGGTGTGAGAGGTGTGAGTACCTCCTAAATGCATACTAATTTTCCATATGTGAGAGGAAGTGATTTTTTAATTTTGGTAAAAAATTAATGACGTATTTTTTATGTTTAGCTATATCTATAAGTCGCTGTTAATTTTTTCTTAATTTTTCTAGAGGTTGAACTTTAATGAAAGTGGTTTCTAAACCCAAATTTTAATTGCAAGTAATATGGATATGGTGGGTGTATATTCCATAATGTTAGAGGGTGTCATTTATGATTTATGTTATATCTGGAAACCTACATCCATTTTTCAACAGTGCTCACAAGTCTTTGCCGATCCCAAGTGTTGATACACTCGATGTTTGTACTTCATGTATAAGTCAATGTGATCAGGTGGCGATGTTGTTAATTAATCCAAGTATGCGTAAAGAGTCGATGCCGATTCTCATTATGCTACTCCATGTAGTCAATCCCAGAGTTGATACAGGAGTCGATGCGTTCTTATGAAAGGAAATATTCGTTAGAATATTTTTATTGAGGGAAATTCTTACAAACCTTGGTGCCATGATCAGTTTTATCTCCGGTTTCATTTGGTAAACTTGGTAAAATGCTGGCTTTGGATCTAGATACTCTGGAATTGGATAAACAACTTGGCTGCGTATTGGAAAGAAGGATATGATATGATGTTCCCATCCCTAAATTATATAGAAAAGGGAGGGGTTATTTCCCTACATGACCAACTGGAATCCACACCGCTACGTATGGCACATGATCCCCTAGTAAACTGCTATAGAGCGCCTAACACTTCCATAGACCAGAAAGATATACCCGAGATAACGGTGGATGCCCTATTGCAAACCGAGGGTTTTTATGCAATGAATTGAAGCTTCATTTAGTTTTTGATTTATTGAGGGAAATGACATCAGTGCAGACAAGCGGAGATGATCCTGAGAATGGATCAGAAAATTTACAAAGCAGGGAAACAACACGCTGAGGTTGGGGTCGTGGTCACCGAAAATGAAACCCTTGCCCCATTATATGAATCACAACCCTACCATACTATGTTGAATACTTAGGCTAAGAGGACTAGATTTACAATTAATTTGTCTGAATCTAAGAAGATGCTTGAAGACACATCTAAGAAGAGTAAATGGAGTTGGAATTCAGGCAATTCTAAACATGGTGATGAGATTGGTGTCGGTGGATAGAAATTGAAACTGTCCAATATTGGTATTGTGCTTCACATTGGGTCTCCACCGCCTTCAGAATCGCATCAATGTTTAGACCTTCAGGTTTGTTCTATGTTTTTCTCGATTATCTATTTTTTTCTTTTATTCATGTTTTTTTTCTTTGTTGTGGATGTGGTGGAGATATTGAAATGGCTAGATCATAATTCCCTTACAGTAACAGAGGATTGCTACACCTACAGATGCACTATAATAGGCTATAAGGATCAAATCTATTATTGGATATCCCATGATTTTCACAAGTTGTAGCCTCGAAAATAGGTCAGACCTACCCAGGTTCATAATAATATTGCTATGTTTACAGATAAAACTCAGGAACTAGCAATTCCAAGGGTTGGTAGACCAAAAATGTTGTGTACAAGATTTCAGACTAAAGGTTATAATATCTAAGAATTTCCTCACTTCAAGGTTCAAGGGAGGGACCTGGACTCTTTACTTTCCCTGCGGGACCCCTTCCAGAAACACTTATGAGAGGAGTTGTACAAGTCTTTACCTATTGTTGCACCTCTTTTTTTGTAGTAAAGTATAATGCTTTCCCAAATACTAAAATTGCGTAATCTGTTTAATATTGTTATATTTGCAAGATTCATGAGCAGCCCCCAGGAATTGTAAGACTCATTGATTAACTTTGGGGATTACAAAAATCTCATATAGAAATAATCTTTCCATTACTCGGAGAATCCAACCTTTTAACAAACTAATTCAGAATATATACAAAAGGAGAAGGAAACTAAATATAGAATTAGAAAGCTAATTCCTAAATTTCTGCTAACAATCTGATAGCTTCACAAGATATCCTAAATGAATTCAACTGCATTCTATCCTATTTCTAACTTAACTCTTCCATTGAAAGCAAAGCTAACTCGATTCTTCCCAGAACTAGTTCACTAAATTGATTACCACTAACCTAAACATATGGAGATTCAATTAAGGGAAACCCACTCCCTTTTGTAAAATTTAGAATCTTAATTTTTGAATGGTCACATTGCAATTTAAGAGTGATTCCCCTACATCATTTATCCTTAGTAAAATATTTAGAGTAACCTTGGTAAGAAACACTACAACTTTGGGAGAAGAGAGGTATGTAGTGCTTTGGAGCATAACCCAATTGTCAAAGAAAGAGCTAGTACTAATTTGCCAGGTGTGAGAGGTTTGAGTACCTCCTAAATGCATATTAATTTGCCATATGTGAGAGGAAGTGATGTTTTAATTTTGGTAAAAAATTAATGACGTATTTTTTATGTTTAGCTATATCTGTAAGTCGC
The DNA here is from genome assembly GCA_001517045.1 of Pseudotsuga menziesii. Lineage (NCBI taxonomy): Eukaryota > Viridiplantae > Streptophyta > Pinopsida > Pinales > Pinaceae > Pseudotsuga > Pseudotsuga menziesii. The sequence goes on from LPNX010723621.1 coordinate 414,322, forward strand.
TATTAATTTTTTCTTTATTTTTCTATAGGTTGAACTTTAATGAAAGTGGTTTCTAAACCCAAATTTTAATTGCAAGTAATATGGATATGGTGGGTGTATATTGCATAATGTTAGAGGGTGTCATTTATGATTTGTGTTATATCTGGAAACCTACATCCATTTTTCAATAGTGCTCACAAGTCTTTGTCGATCCCAAGAGTTGATACACTCGATGTTTGCACTTAATGTATAAGTCGATGTGATCAGGTGGCGATGCTGTTAATTAATCCAAGTATGCGTAAAGAGTCGATGCCAATTCTCATTATGCTACTCCATGCAGTCAATCCCAGAGTTGATACAGGAGTCAATGCGTTCTTATGAAAGGAAATATTCATTAGATTATTTTTATTGAGGGCGATTCTTACAAACCTTGGTGCCATGATCAGTTTTATCTCCGGTTTCATTTGGTAAACTCGGTAAAATGATGGCTTTGGATCTAGATACTCTGGAATTGGATAAAAAACTTGGGCAACTCGATCTTGATCCATTGGACCTAGATCCCCAATCCATGGTTATTATAAGGGTCTTCCACCGGTAAATCTGCATGGCAAAAAAGGCAGGTACCCATATACACGGAACCATCTGTAGCTCTTAGGTTCCTCTTTTTAGTAATGAAAACCTCTGCCTTCGCTACCTCTACCCCCTATGACCTCCAATGATGATGGACTTTGGCCCTTATCACTCTAGGCTTACTTTTGGAAGGACCTATTTGACCTTTACTAGTTGGACTCATGGATTTTATGACCTTTGTCTATATTTTGGAAGGGTGTTATTGATTGGTTTCATGGACGTGTCAGAAAGGAATGGGTGATAGAGAGTAAATGAAACCATCGGGTAGCTCCTACCCCACCTTCCTCTCCTTATTATCACTAGTAGAAACTGTCCTTTCTCATGATGTCTTTCTCTGACTAATACCAGCAGTTTACATCAATGTTGCCTATATATCAATTTAATTGATTAATTTTCTGTTTCACCTTTTGCATTTGCTGCTAGGAGTTGATTATTTCAGGCAGGCCCAAGCACCTTGCATAATTTTATTTTTTGACAAAAAAATGGCAAATCAAAGTCGGAGATTAAAATTATGTGAAACGACGTCAGTTGCACAAGCTGGTGGATCGAGGACAAGGGCAGATAATCCACGGAGGGACAATGTGAATCCGAAGAGAGTCTCTCTAAACGGTAAACCGCGGAGCCGCACTGTTCCACCTGTTTAGCAATCTAGGAAATGCATTCCTCTTTCCAATTTGAAAAATCAGGCATTCGCCCAATCTAAGCATGGCGTTCCCCATATCTAGGTGAAAGAATTTTCCAATTTCTGTCCAAATGGGTTTTCTTGGTTTTGGCATTTGTATTCAAAGAATGCAAGGGTTTTAGGGTTTTTTGGGGTATTTATTCTAATTTTACTGGGCAGTTTTCTTTTGAAAATTTCTATCTGAAATTGTAAAAAAATGATTACTTTGTCTTAAATCGATCTATTAGCCAATCAGCATCTTCAAAATCCAGGGCTAAAGGGACTCCCAACAACACAAGAGACTCTGAAATTCAAAAGGGTCCTGCAAAATCCTCTATTCCCAGACACCCTGCAAAACCCGATAATGTTGGTATAAGGGTTCTGAGAAACAATGTGGCATGTAGTATCTCTGGTTCCTCTAATATGAGCAATAGGATTTCATCTACAGGGGAAAATATTTCAACTAAAATGCTTCTCATTCTTCAATTATTACAGAGGCTCTACCCATCGACGGCAATGCCTCAGATATTGCTTCGCTGGAGCAGAAAAATTTGCAGAACCTGTACATATAAAAGCATCATTTAAATTCAAAACCATTGGAAGGTAATTTTATGAATAAAGTCTTTTTGCTTCATCCCTAGTGTGCTATGTCACCAGAAACCTAACCCGGGGGATCATTTCTTGTTTTTGTTCCAATTCTTGTTCCCGCTCCTTGCCTGACCCTATATTTTTCCATTATTAATCAAATTTATATGTATAATATAGAGGGTGTTAGGGGATTTGTTTTTTATTCCCTAAATCCAAGGTTCATTTCTTGTTTCTGTCCCATACTTGCTCCCGCTCCAGTCCTGACCCTATTAAATTGCATTACCAATCAAATTTATATGCATAATATGGAGGGGATTGGGGGCAGTTCATGCTTCTTATTACCCCAAATCCATTAGACCCATTTGTTGTTCCATTCCTTGTTTCCCATTTCTGGAAACATAGTTCTCACAATTTGAAGGGTTTTTAAATTTTTTTCACTATTCAATGTGAGCTACAATTTCTTGTATGCTAACTGTTATAACAATGATACTTATTATAGTCCACCTATTTGAAAAAAGGACTCCTGTGGCAGCAGGGGTGCAAGAATCTAATATTGTTGACATCGATGCAGATAATAGAGATCCTCATATGTGCACATTCTATGCCTCTGATATCTATGATTATCTTCACAACACTAAGGTACTTCCCACCCTTCATGTATTTCATATTTTTATAGGAATAAGATGTTTCAGCTATGCTCTGCAATACAAGCAATTCATATGTAAGATATGACTATATCTACTGATGCAGTTCATATGTGAGATATAATTATCACTGCTGGTTTTCTCTCAATAAATGATCAGTCTTTTAAGCACCTGCTAATGCCAATTACAACGAAGAAAACAAAACTGCTTAAGGATGCCCAGAAACACCTGCTAGTACATATTACAGCAAAGAACCAAGGATGTGAAGATGCCTAGAAATAGGGCACAGTAGTTTGTTTTACAGACGTCCTAATCTATGCTTGATAAAGCAAAAACAGGATATATCAGTAGACAAAAAGATTCATGAATCATTACACAACAAAGAAAACATTATAAGAAAGACTATTGTTTTACTCCATGAGCGAATGACTGTGCAGAGCATAATTACATATCATTGCACTCCTCCTTGCACATTGAATTTAGCAGAAAATATTTTTTCTCTATCTGGGTCTGCATCCTACTGTGATTGAAGCCTTGCATCTTTTCTCTCAATGTTTTACTCAATCACTATCTTTTTGTCCGCAGCAAACTGAGTGCAAAAACAAGAAAAACAAAAACCTAGAAGAAGTTTACTAAAAATGTATTTGTAACTCCTCTGGCCAAATGTGGAATTAATGCCAACATGGATCTAATATATAGCTAGATCAGACCTCCTTTTTCCATCAAGTTTTCCTTTATGTCAATGACTGGATCTGGCCTTTTTAGGTACTATTTAACTGTTTTATTACCTGTACATGAATAGAAACAAGGAGCGACATGGCACCAATAGTTCTACTCCATTACAACATCATCGTAAAAGTAGACCAGAATACTTACTACAGTGCCTAAATTCTTCTCTGAGAAATAGATTTGGCATTCTCTCAACGAGAGGCCTAGATAACTTGGAAAGGAGAATAGGGCCAAAAGCAATGTACCTGGAATTTCTCTTCAATTATTAGGATAGGAAAGCCAAAGTCAAGATGAAGAAACAAAGTGGGATATGTTGAATCCCTGGGTGGACATGTGTGCCACTCCACTGATCCCATCTCACGAAGTATCCAAACATTACTTATTTAAGCCCATTAAAAGTACGGAATTTTCCACTGGATAATAATAGAGAGTTTATATTTTCTTCTGAAAAAGAGAGTTAATATTAAAAGTTCATCTAGATATTTTTGGTATCAGAGTATGAATTTATGACTAATTTTTAGATTTTTTAATATTTTTTTCGTATCAAAGTATGAATTTATGACTAATTTTTAGATTTCTTGGAAGGTCTTGGTTCAGGGGATAGATTATTTGAAATATGATAACTTCTTTAATGGTGGCATAAATCTTCAGCAGAGGTACAATCTATTTGTACTATGTTTGATCAACAAGCTTTTTATACATGGGTCTAGACTTTATAGTATTGAATTTGTCTGGAAAATATACAGGTACCCAAAAATGAGTGAAGCTCTTAGAAAGGAAGGCCGCCCAATATTCTATTCAATGTGTGAATGGTAAGAGGCATTTGTAAACAATAATATGTATGTTTAATTCATGGTTTAATTAAAGAGGCACGGTCACCCAAATCTTAGTTTCATGTATTTTGATTATGCAGGGGTGAGCAGAATCCTGCAACTTAGGCACCCAAGATAGCCAACAGTTGGAGAACTATAGGAGACATTGAAGACAAATGGGAAAGGTGACAGACTTCATAGATTCATGGGCATAATGTCTTCTAAATGTTTGAAATTGGGCAGTATAATTTGCTGTGTATAAAATATATTTTCTCCTTATAATCATCTGACTTTAAATTGTTTCTCTCAGTATCACATCTAGAGCTGACCAGAATGACCGGTGGGAAACTTATGCAGGGCCTGGTGGATGGAATGGTAAACTAAAAAATTCTCTTGTATCATGTAAATTATCAGAATGTTGCTGCTAATATTTCTATGAGCAATTTCAATCTCAAATTCCAATTTTCTCCATGTATTTGGTCATTTGCTGAGCCAAATCCTAACATGTTGGAAGTTGGAAATGGCCAACTAAGTACCGAGGAATACCGGTCACACTTTAGCATATGGGATTTAATGAAGGTAATAAAGGGGGTCGAGTGTAAGATGTCATAGTCTCTGTTATAAATTGACAGAAATGATCAATATATTATTATACATCTCTTTGATAACTGCTAAACACAAAAGAAGGCTAGAACGAAACAAACAGAATTAGAAAAAGAGCTGAGTAGAACAGAGCAAAACAAAGAATACATAGCAGAATTGATGAAGAGTCAATGAATTCATTTCATTTTCTATATAAAAGTGTGCTACTTGCAATTAATAATTTGACTATCTATTTTTAATATTCTATACTATCATTGTCTCATGCTAGATGATAATCAAATCTGATAGCCTCCAGGCACCTCTGCTAATTGGATGTGATATAAGGTCTAAAACTCGACAAACTATAGAGATTCTAGGCAACAAACAAGTTATTAATGTCAACCAAGGTCAGATTTATAAATTTGCAAGAAGACTTTTTATGTATGTGTTTCAAGATTAACTTTGTTAATTGACATCTACGAATTCTATTCGATTTGTGCAGATCCACTAGGAGTTCAAGGAAAGAAAGTCAGCCAGCAGGGGGCCATTGAGGTATGAATTATTTTGTAGGTTAAATATTTATCTTCTCTGAATATTAATTCAATATCCAAATTCTGTAATTTCATACCCTTTGTAATGTATTTACAATTTCAATGTTTATATGTTGTCTCTTGTGCCTTCTATTTTGAATCAATGTTTTGTAAGTATAACCTATTTTCTTTCTATATAAATTTGAACATATAAATGACTGCAGGTTTGGGTTGGACCACTGTCCAACCACAGAGTTGCGGTAATCCTATGGAATAGAAGTGGTTCACATGCATCTATAACTGCCAAATGGTCTGACATTGGCCTTCCCTCTAATGCAGTTGTTCAAGCTAGAGACTTGTGGGCTGTATGACTACTTCCTCTTATTTTTCATTATATTTCTCTTTTCACATCATTATCACAATTACCACAACTAAATTTGTGTTTTAGGCATTACTAAACTTTTATGTCGGGTTTCACATAATTTTCTTCATACCCCTAGTGTCAACTAGTTACATACACCTTATTAGATGCACTACACAGAGCAGTACTTCACCTACCCTGACACAAAATTCTCTAATTAGTAGCTCAACTTGGTTATAGAAATTCCTAAAGCTTGAACCCAGCAATTGCTAGAGTGTCTGAGGCAAATATGGGAATCAGCTGCAAGTCAAAGCTGTTGATGGGAGACTTGTGTGTCAAAGCACCTGAAGGCTTAATCTCTGGATCAAGTTAGTATATCTTAAAAGGTTTTTTTGAGGATAGAATGTAGATGTATGGTTAGGAAATGGCCTGATATTGACTTCTTCCCATTCCCATTTTGACATTGCAGCACTCATACATTCGATCAAGTTTAAAGGGCGGCCTCACATCATCAGTTGCTTCACATGCTTGTAAAATGTACATTCTCATCCCTTTGAGCTAAACCCTCACCAAAACAACCTGTCCTTCTAAGTATGAAGTAGAATGGAATTGTAATTTAAGTTTTTGATTGTTGTAATCTCACAGATCACATAAGGTTACCAATAATACATACTAAAACATAACTATAAATCAGATACAAGAGACAAGAACAGATAGGAAAACAGATTATATTATCACAATGATTTCATACAAGGCACAGAATTGAACTGAGTTCTTTGCTTGGCTCAACAGCCTAATATATACAATTTGGAAACAGTTACAACATAACTACCTGTCGGTTCGGTGAACCGACACGACTGTTAGTTAGCCGACTTAATTAACTAGTTTAGTCGGCCGTCCGACTTGGTCGGACCATCGACTTAGTCGGCTGATCAACTAAGTCGGTCTTCGTTCAAGTCGACTTCGTCAACTTGCTCCTTCTACATCTCCCCCACAAACAAAAGGTTTCTTCATCCCGAAGAAACAGGGAGGTACCAAAACGAACTTTTTGTTGAATCCTTCAATTTTGCTCTGGCTGTGGACTGTGCAGACGAATAGTCGGTCTCTTCCGGACGCATACCTCGATAATGGCTGGAGCTGAGATGGCCAGATGATGCTGGAAATCGGTCCATGTCTGCATGTTCGACATCGACATGTAGTAGCTGAGCTACAATAGGGGTCTATTGTCGGAAATGTAGGGGGACGACTGCTTCTTGTCCATAAACTAGTCGGAAGGGAGTTTGGTCAGTTGACTGCTTATAGGCTGTCTTGTATGCCCATAAGACTGCAGGGATTTTCTCATCCCAATCATCTTTGTCTGTACTACATATTTTAGTTAACCCTTTCATTAATTTTTTATTGAAAGCTTCTATTGCACCATTCGACTGAGGGTGATATGCTGTACTTCGTCGATGGTCGATATGAAATTGGTCGGTTAGATGTTTGATGGTTTTGTTAATGAAGTGGGTGCCTTGGTCACTGATCAATGTCAGGGGACATCCAAATCTAGTGATAATGTTTTCGTAGATGAACTTAGCAGCTACCTCACTTGAACATGTATCGACGGGTTCAGCTTCTGCCCATTTAGTGACATATTCCACTACCGTGATAATATATCTAGCACCTGATCGTTTGGTTGGGATAGGAAACGGTGCGATGAAGTCTATAGCCCAAATTTCGAAGGTGAGACTAGGGTTTACAGATATCAAGGGAATTTCTGTACTCGGTAGAGGTCGACCAAGTCATTGACATCTATCACATCGACTAACAAAGTTTTTGCAATCTCTGTGGAGTGTCGGCCACCATAATCCTGACTGTTGGATTTTCTTGGCAGTTGTGTCTGCTTGGAAATGTCCTCCTGCAGGTCCATAGTGTGCTTCGTGCATGATCTGGTCTCATTCATGGTCGAGTACACATCATCTGAGAATGTCATCTAACCCCATTTTTTATAGAAATCCATTGATGAGGCTATAAGGGGCATCCTTCATAGCTAAGATTTGCTTTTTCTTGGTGTTCAGACCTTCTGGTGCCTGGCCTGTCTCTAGGAACTGAGCAATTTCTTCTAGTTCTTCTAGAACTGCTTCTATACGAAATAAGTAGGCATCTGGCAGGTCGTCGTAGATTCTAGTCAGTTCCTCCCCTGTGTCGATACGGGATAGGTGGTCGGGTCCGACATTTAGCTTTCCTGGTCGGACCACTACTTCAAACTCAAATTCTTGAAACAGGAGTAACCATCGACAAATTCTCCCATGATGAAGGGGTTTATTAACAAGGTATTTTAAAGCTTGATGGTCAGTATAAAATATGAAAGGGTTGGCCAATAGGTAATGTCGATACTTCTGGAGAGAAAAGACCATACCTAGGGCTTCTCGTTCAGTGGTCAAGTAGTTTCGTTCAGCTTTATTTAATTTGCGACTACTGTATACGATAGGGTAATCCATCCCATCATCCCCTGGTTGAGTAAGGATGGCTCCAATTGCAATGCCTAATGCATCAATATGCACATGAAATTTGGTCGACCAGTTCAGAAATTTAAGTATGGGGGCTTCGACCAATTTTCTTTTCAATTTATCAAAGGATATTTGACATTCTTCTGTCCACTTAAAGTCTTGGTCGTCTTTTAGTAATTCTTCCAGAGGGTAAGTCATATCGGAATAGTGCCTGATGAATTTCCTATAGTATCCTGTATGGCCCAATAACACCCAAACCTATTTAGGGTTTATTGGGGGTTTTAGGTCGAGGATGACTTTGATTTTGGCAAAGTCGACCTTTATACCGTCTTTGCAGACAATATGCCCTAAGAGTATGACAATAGGAGTCATAAAAGTACATTTCTTAATATTTAAGGAGAGTTGTATCTGTCGACATCTCTCCAGCATAAGTCAGAGCCATGTGTAGTGGTCCTTGAGGGTGGAATATATGGTCCAGTCGTCGAAGTATATGGCCATGGTCTTATAGATATACTCTTGGAATGTTTTGACCACAATTTGTGAGAATACTGCAGGTGCATTCTTCAACCCAAAAGGCATAACTCTGTATGCAAAGGACCCAAATTCACATACAAATGTTGTTTTCTTTTGATCCTCTTTGGCTACGGGTACTTGATTATATCCAGAAAATCCATCTGTAAAAGAATAACATTCATGTCCTGCAACTTCATTCAAGATTTCATCAGCATAAGGAGTGGGGAATGGGTCTGTAAGTGTGACTTTGTTGAGCTCCCTAAAGTCGACACAAATTCTTAACCTGGTCGGGTCATGTTTCTTAGGATGAACGACCATGGGGCTTTCCCACTCCAACTGGTCGATGGGGTAAATGATCCCTACTGCTAACATGTTGTCTATTTCCTTTTTAACTATCTCCTTATACTTATGAGCTAGTTTGTAAGGTCATTTCTTGATAGGTCGAACATCAGGTTTAGTATCTATTTTCATTTCTCCCATTTCTTGTACTAACCCTTTTAAGTCTTTGTAGTCCCTTGCAAAGACATCTTGAAATTATTTGAGTAAGTTTATGATTTCGGTGGTTTGGTGTTCGTTCTAGTAGTCTCCGATCTTAGCTATTTTTGGACGGTTGTCATTTGAAATGTCGACCTCCTTAGTTTTTACTTTGGCATCCAGCCACTCTGGTGCTTTAGCTTCATTGATCAGTCGACTTCCTTCTTGGAACTGTGAGAATGTAGCTGAAAAGTTGGCTGCAGTCATTCTGTCAAGGTCTAGTTTGTCGGTGGTCTCGAATTTCAGGACTGAGTATATTGGTTTGGTGGTTTCAATGTGGTCAGGTTTCCATCTAAAGATCTTGCCTATGGTGTGTTCATTTTCTAATTGTACTTGGGTCGACTGTGGCCTAGATGCAGTTTGTATATTGTTATAGTCTTGGACCTGTCGGTGGGTCTGGGGGGGTTGAGTTATGATCGGCTGGAGAAAGTGTTTGATTTGTTGGGTTGTCTCAGCTAGTGTTTCATTCTGGGGTATGAACTGAAATTCCTTAATAAAGTTGGTTCTCAATTCCAGCCAAAAGAAGGTTTCTCCTCTAGCTTCCTCCATATTATACCATTTATTAGGCAAGTCGACGAGGGTTGAAGGGAGAAAATGTGGCCAGGCTCGCTCATCTTTGTATCCTAGCCTTCTCCACTCTCTTTCACAAATCCTAATGTGGTCTTCTGGGTTTTGGCCTTGGGCAAAGATAGGGATTTGAGCCTCCTGGGTTAACTTTTTCCCACTGAATCGTTCGACAAAGAAAGTTGAAGCAGTTGTCCAGGTCTGTATTTTTTACTGATGGGTGTCCCACCAGCGAGCTACTTGACCTGTAAACATTTCCACCAAGCTTTAAAGTCGACCATGGTCTCCAACATTTTTAGATACTTGTTCGACATGCATGATTGGGGATTCTCTCTCCTTATATCTGGGAAGTGGAGTAGCCTGTAAACTGGTCGGCTGTAAGGTAGGTCGTTCCCTGACTTTCCTTTCAAATATTTTAGGTATAATTGATACAGTGAAGCACTGTCGGGTGGGTTTTTTTCTATAATTTTTGTATAGTTCAGCACCCTCTTGCTTGTGTTTCATAATTTTCCATTTCCCAATCATATAATTCAGCATCTGAATTATAACCAATGGATTCTTGGTTACCTAAGTGAAGCTCCCCATAGATGTTTGGCTCGGTATAGTCCGTATTATTATGAATCTGGTAAAGCTGTCTAACATCGACTTCCTCATCTATTTGTTCTACCCACGGTTGTCCTTGTGATGGATTAATGGGGACAATGACTTTTTGGCCATTTCCTTTGAGTTTGATGCGTTCTTTATCTAAGGATATAGATGCTTTCATCTTTCGACCCCAAGGTCAACCGACGAGGGCTGGGAAGGAGCTAGATCCTTCCTTTGGGTCAATAATTTTGAAATCAACCTTAGTTGATATTCCTTTGATGGTCGTGTCGAAATCTTTCCAAACCCCAATGGGTTCAATGAGGCCTTGGTCGGCAAGTTTTAGGTAAATTCCTGACTCATAGAGTCGAGGTCGACCCATCCTTTCCCATGTATCCTTGGTCATGATATTTACCTGAGACCCGAAATCGAGCACCACTTGTCGAACATGATAACCTTCAATTTCCAGGTCGACAAGTGGGTCGACATCGTTTTTGTCTTTCTGGTTTAGGATGCAAATGTTTTTAGTTTGTTTTCCCAAGTTAGTGCTTTTTATTTCATGTAATAAATCAATAAAGTGTGCTACGGATGTGTCTGTTTGGATGAGGTGAGTTAATTGCTGTGTCGTGCTAAGTCGACTGGTAAGAATGTCTTCTTGCTGTGCAATGTCTTGAAATATGTGTGTGGCTTCTTGATAAGTTTGGTTTTCCTTCAGAGGATCCAGATAACCATTTGTGTTTTTAATTCTACTAATTTGAGGGTTATCAGGCCCTGTTTTTGTGCCTTGGTGAGTGACAATATGCAGATTTTTTGTAGTGACTACATCATGCTTTTGTACACAAGACAAGACATTAACATATTTCTTATTATTGATTTTTTCTAGCATGGTAGGACAATCCTCTAGAGAGTGATCACCTACCCCACATTGCGTATAGAATTTAAGGTCAGTTCTGTCCTTGTAACATTCTAGGCATCGGTGCCCTTCTTTATAGCAGATGAAGCACTGGGATGGTCGACGAGTTCGTATGTCGCGATTCCCGACGAATCGAACTCTTCCAAAACTTTGTCGTCGATTGTCATACCGGAGTTCGTCGATCGTCGTATCGTTTCCCATTCTGATCATTGGTATTATTTTGCTCATTGCTCTGTGCCACTGCATTCGTCTGGTAGACCGCCTGATAGTTTTGTCTGTTTTTCAGGTTTAGTTGACAATCGGCCGTATTGTGACTCTTTGTCTCATAGATGGCACACCAGGAATCTTTGGCATTCTTCATGTTAAATGGACACTCTTTCGTAGAATGCTCGTCGTGCTCCTGGAAAATGTCGCAAAATACTTTGGTTTGCACAAATTGGACGTCTTGTCAGCTGTATTCAGATCGACAATTATCTTTCGAATGTCCGACCGTCGAACATTTCGTACACCAGATGTCTTGATTTTTGAGGGACAGTTCTTTCAAGGACTTTTGCACACTTTCCAGCTGTTCTTCTATCCTATGGTCTGTCGGATAGGCAGGTATATCCTCGTCCATTTCCACCTGCAGAGCTTTAGTCAGCGCATCTTCATATGTCTTGAAAGTTTCCAGACTGATGTGTCTACGGATTTTTTGTGATAAGCCTACAAGAAACCATTAAATTAGCAATTTTTCATCAATAACATAATCTAATTGACTCAATAGGTCCTTCCAGCATTTGTCGTAATCGCAGACAGTCTCCCCTGGCTTTTGCTGTGTTGTCTTGAGCTTCTTGGCGGCCAGGTGCTTAGCGTCTGGGGTCTTGAAAAAGGATAAGAATTGTGCTTTAATTTCAGCTTCCGTTGCTCTGGGTTGCCTTTCTGAAAAGGTCATGTACCAGGTCAGAGCTCTTTTCCGTAAGGCTCCTGCAAACTGAGCCATTTGGCGGTCTTCATCCTTCACCTGGTTTGCGTCCCAGATGGACTCACAGACGAACCAATGTCGTCTGGGGTCTTCATCCCCCTCGTAGAGAGGAATGTGAGATGTTCTGTGACCCATGTCTGAGTCACTTTCACTGCTCTCGGAGGTTGGTGGGGTCAGAGGTGTGGGTGGTGGTGAAAGTGGTGGGATTGTTGATGTAAATTCTCCTGTGGACTGTTGGTCGACGGAACTGGTACCTCCGTCGGTGGTCGAATCGTGTTCGACATATAGTGGGTTGTTGTGGATTTCTACTGTCAATGATCCGCTGGACTGTGTGTGCGCAGGTCTGAGTCTGTGCTTTCTTCTAAAGTTGTGTGTGGCAGGGGGGGTGCTCCTTCCTATGTCGGTAAGAGCAAGTGGATACTCCGAAAGGATGGTGCCGTTTGAAAGGTCACCCAGTTCCCTTCGACCGGTCGGCATATGAAAAGATGTCGTCCCAGGTATGGTTCATCACCCAGTCAGCTCCAGATAGTGATGTCGCCAGCTCGTAGTTAGAGGTCATCTTCAATAATAGCCTGTATTCTGGTACATGGATTTGTCGGGGAAAGGGTTATTCTGTCGTCGGGAGCTCTTAATTGGAGAGCTTCTGGCTGCTCTATCCACACTTCTTCCTCCGTAGGGGACACGACTTGTTCTACACCATCTTCTTGTCGGTCATGACCCGATGCTGGCGGATTCTCTTCACGGTCGGTCTCCCTAGGGTTTTGTTCTCTGCGCAACCCGTCAGCTCTTTCACGTCTTGCTTCCCTTCTCTGCTGTCTCTCGTCCCTTTCTTGTTTCTTAATGTCCGACATACCTTCGTACAGTAATATGTTCTCCAAGTCCTCTACGGTCGACTGTTCATCACTGGTGATGTTGCTCCTCTTAGGTCGACTAGAATCCACTATACTCTACCTCCGACACAAGACCAGCTACCCCCCCATAGCTTACCCGACTCTTTTAGAAATATCGGATAGTTTGAATCACTTGTTCAGGAAGTATTCCCACTCCCTTTCGGCAATAAACTTCTCCCACTTCCTTTGCTTTTCCGCCCAGCTGGTATTTGGTGGTTGTTCGCACAGTGGTGGTCTAGGTTCGACGATGTTTCCTGCCCCGTTCTCTATCAAAAATTTGAACAGCAAAGTCAGCAAGGTGCACAAGAATTGTTCAGTGAAATCTGTGTAGAATTTTGCTTTTACAGTTTCCACTGACGTCCTTTCCTCGATCACTTGCTCCTCGCAGAAGTCGTCGGCGATTTTCTCAAACCACTCCGACAGATTTGTTCGTCCCCCTCGGAATAGTTTATCGATCAACTGCTGTTCTTTAGTTGCGTTCGGTCTTCTCATCCAGAAGTTGCTTCAACAGTTGTGGCACTGATTCAACAAACTTCTCATGCGTCTCGGTAAAAAATCTTGCCTTAGCTTCAGCGACTGTTAATCTGTTTCGTCATGCGTAATTTTGCAAGTAGTTCGCAATTTTACGGTCCCACCAGTCCTTGATCTCCTGCTCTGGTATCATATGTGAGCATATATTCTAGACATGTACTACCGGCAACGGAACCAATGTTGTAATCTCACAGATCACATAAGGTTACCAATAATACATACTAAAACATAACTATAAATCAGATACAAGAGACAAGAACAGATAGGAAAATAGATTATATTATCACAATGAGTTCATACAAGGCACAGAACTGAACTGAGTTCTTTTCTTGGCTCAACAACCTAATATATACAATTTGGAAATAGTTACAACATAACTACCTGTCGGTTCGGTGAATCGACACGACTGTTAGTTAGCCGACTTAATTAACTAGTTTAGTCGGTCGTCCGACTTGGTGGGACCATCGACTTAGTCGGCTGATCGACTAAGTTGGTCTTCGTTCAAGTTGACTTCATCGACTTGCTCCTTCTACATTGATTTATGCAAACAGAAATATAGTTTGTGTAATTTTTCTAGGCCATAATTTCAACCGATTCTTCTGAGTATGAAGTATAATGGAATTCTAATTTCCAATATGTTGAAATAGTAGAATAACTAGGGACAAGAAATCTAATGGCACAAGAGGAATAAGTGCAAAAAAATTTGTTACCTCATTTTGGAAGGTATTGGTCCAAATAGGATCTTCAGGTTGACCTTGTCTACATTCAGTTAAGTATTTCAAGGCATGGTTCTGCACAGAACAAGAATAAAAACAATTAAGAGGAATGGCAAGGAAATCCAGGTTTATAATTCAATGAAACAATGAATCCACTTCAAAGATAACCATGGAATGATAACACCATATCCACATAATTAATGTGAGATTGATAGTGGATACAAATTTTACAATTACACCTAAGATATTTCATTAGGTTGCGTAGCATTCAAAGGTTTCCCATGTTCAGAATTAGGCAAAATAACAGGAGATTTCTTGCTCCCTTCAAAGAAAATATTTCCTAAATTAACTCTAACTGTAGATATACCATGACTTTGTGACATACTGCGACATTGTTGGATTCTAGCTTCATTTTTTTTGGATTCAACCTCTGCATCCTTGCATCATAAGCATCCTAAAGGTTTAATTTTTGTTTCAAGTATTTCTGCCCCAACTTGACCATCCTTATATTGGCATGAATACTGCACCAAAGAAAGATCACACTCATTGGCAGACTCTTCATTATCACCTAGGAACACACCACCCTGTGAGAGCGCACACTCTTCAATTGTAGATGAAACAAAGTCGAGGCCAATATTTAAAGTCTTGACCTTGAACTCGTCTTTCTTAGTCTCTTTTTCATCTTTGTTAAAAACTTTTCCTATCATGCATGGCACATATAACCTTGCCATTGTTGCTTCCTTGACATCCTTTTCAAGGTTTTCAAGATAACCAAGTTTTCCTCCACCTTGGTTGCTAGGATTCCCTACAATAAAATAGAGTCGAGGCCAATATCTGAAGTCTTGACCTTGAACTTGTCTTTCTCAGTCTCATTTTCATCTTTGTTAAAAACGTTTCTTGTCATGCATGGCACATATAAACTTTCTATTGTTGCTTCCTTGACATCCTTTTCAAGGTTTTCAAGATAACCAATTTTCCTCCACCTTGGGTGCTAGGATTCCCTACAATAAAACAGCCTAATAAATGTTACAGTTACTCTACACCAGCTGCAAGAATATTAAGTGTTTAGTAAACTATTTTAATTTTTAACATTTAGCTCCATGCCATTATCAATATATAGGAGTAACTGTTCCTTTGGAAATATTTTTGTCAGTATCTGTTATTTCACTCTAAACTTCAGAATCTAAATATACCCAAAGAAATTAAATTATCTTGCTTCGTACTTTCCAAGTCATTAAGCAAAGAGTTAAACTTTTAAAGCCTGTCCTTTATTTAAAAAGCGTAAAAATACCATGTTAACAAAACATTTTCAGATAGGCTGGAACATAACAGAAACATATATATGACCCAAAGATGAGCATATCAAACCTGAACTGAGAACTCTATTGCATGTTAATTATGCAGCTTCAAATGACTATGAGTACCAATTTTACAACTACCTAAATCTGAAGTCATGATGCATTGCTCATTACAAGGCTTTGGCTGCCCTCCATCTTGTGTTGTTGCTTCAAATGTTGTGCAGCCTACATTAACACTGATTTTATATTCATGGTTGATAAGACAAGCTTTCTCATCGTTACCATTCTCTATTTTCATGTCGGTTCTAGCTGTTTTAAAACTATGTTCAGATTTCAAGTTCATAACATTGTATTTAGTAAGACTATTTGGTATTTCTATGCTAGTTTTGGTTACTTCAACATTATTTCCAAAGTTTGGATTCATATGACAAGTCTGCTGAGTAAGATCATCCTCTATTTCTGCACCAGGCCCTAGTGCTTTATCACTCCCTTCAGATTCCCGGTTCATAAGACCAGTATGCCTAGTATGATCACTATCCATATCCATGCTAATGATGACTGCTTCACCACTGTTTTGAAATTATAGGTTTGAGTGTTCAATTTGCTTGGCACAACCATTCACCATCTTCATGCTAAACTGAGCAGTTTGCATTGCTTGCTGATAACCATCAGTCATAATTTTTTCAACAGGAAATGTTAAATTATTAAGTTTATGATGATAGGTGGCTTCTGGTGTAAGCTGAGCCACTTTCTCATTCTTTTCGCATTCCTCTACCATTGGACCATTCTTGTCAATATCTCCATTCTCTACTACCATGCTCATTTTCCTTATCTGCACAACTTGTCTACAAGCAGTAAACATACTTTCCTGCACATTCAATGTCAATTCATTAGACTGTTGTATAAAAGATGGCTTCTAACCTATAGTGATTTGTTGAGTTCCCACTAAAAGAATAACAAGCAATGCTTTCCCACTTTATACTTTCAGACTTGATAGAGAAACTAAAGACATTGCAGAACAAAAATTCATTTCCAAGTTCCAACACAGTTTTACTATCCTCCGGCATTAGCTATCCACTAATCAAATTTTCAGACTTCTGACTACTCACCTTGTGGGAAGGTAAGGATTCTAATGAAGTAGAATTATTTTCAACCTCTAAGTTGTTCATGGTACCACTTTCATTCAAGCTTGCAATGACAGATTTGTCAAATTGAAATTTCTTTGATTCTGCCAATAATGAAACATTCATATCCTCAACATTTTGGAGGGTAACAAAATTAGTGCCAAGTGATTTCACAATTTGTGATCCACTATTATGATAGTATATGGTTTGATCACATGACTTTTCAGCTTGTAGGTTGGAAAGAGGCAAAACCTGCAATGTCTGCACTACTGCCTCTTCACAAACTGGGGAATTGGAATTACATGATACATAGAACGAACTTCCAACAAACAAATTATTTTCAAGTGATGCTTTTTGTTTGTGTGATTTAGATTTTTTTTCTTTAAATTAGTTAGGTTAGACCCTCTCTTACTCTTACCGTCTGCTTTGCCCTGCCTCTATCCTCTCGTAGAAACATACCCTATGTTATAATGATGTACTAATGGTATGTTTTGAACAATTCTTCATGAACCTTGAACTTTGTACTTGTAAATATAACTCCACACCAAAATACGAGACCCAGGTCTTAGTGAGGCTCTTATATTCCATTGAAGAAGCAACGCATCCCACGTGGGGAATCACAGTGGAAGGTGTAAACATGCCATAGGGCCTAAAGGGAATTGAAACTTAAAACTAATTCATAATCAGATAATTAGGGTAGGGCACTTTCACATTCCACTCAATCAGGATGGAGACAAGCTTTATTACCCTTACAAAGAAAGAGTTTCTTGTAGGTAGTTCAAATGGGGAATATGAACCTCATCATGATTTTCTCTATCCTTTGCTTCATAAAAAATGTGCATTTAATGGTCAAGTAAATTCCTTCATTTTTAAAGTCACAAATATTGATAAGAATATCCCTTTATGCAACTATGCATTATAAGAACACTGTAGAATACCAGTCTCTCCAACCTTTTCGATAGGTTTAGTCAATCTCAAAAGCTTACTAGAATCTAAATTTTAGTGTAGTCTTATTTTAGGTGACCATACATTCTAAGGAAAGTTCAGTTCTTATAAATGGTTATTTCTCTCTGTGAACTATTGTCCAATCATCATGGAAGTTTTTTAGATCCTGTACATCTCAACACAAAGCTGATATATATTTTGTTATAGCTAATAGTTTGCAAGTTTTTCAAGTTTAATTCATGCTTAACCAATTGTCTTGCCTTTCAAATAATTGGTATCATCACCTAGAAGCCAAATATACAACCGTTTAAAGGTTTCTCTAAAGATGCAATGTTGTAGGAGCAGGGTATTTCTCTTTATATTTGCAACATGACTCTTTAATTATTGAATCCACTATTAAGTGCCCTTATAGCCAAGGAATAATGATTCATAAAGAATAACTCCTACATACAAAATGGTACCTTTGAAATAGTATATGATTAAATGCTAAATACTTGCAATACTTGCAATTCTTTGAATTCTAGGTCTAGAGATAATTTTTGCAAGACATTACGGTGAATAGGGACTCAAGTCTTTAATTTTGCAAATGATAATCGTCGAGTCTCCATTAGCAATAATTTTTTGAATCTGCATGGCTCTTAGAATTTTTATCTCTTGATTTAAAGCTAAAATAGGATTCACAATAAGAGAAGAAACTTTTTGTAGTTTGATCACAACCATAGACCTGCTTATTATGGAACCTTCTCAAAGAAAAGGTGAATATACTTGGCATAATTTTAAGTTTATTAATTATCAAGGAAACAGGTTGTGTTTTAATTTTGATAGACCATGATGAGGAACATCTGAAACACCTTGAAGCTCATGGATTCTTAATAATGCAGTAGACAAGAGGGAAATTTTTGTTTCTGACTCTTTGTTTTTAATGCAGTGATGGCATTGGGCTTTGAAATCCTTTCAGGAAGGAGTCTTCTTTGGACTATGAGAATGATAGTGATGAAGAATGGGAAGAGGTACTCATCACTAAATCTATTTGGTAAGAGTATTTGTATTATTTTTATTAGCTTTAGTTTCAGGGAAAATTGTACATAGCTCACAAGAATTAGTTTATCATAAATACTAGTTACTAGTAAGTTGTAATAGTAATAATTATGTAGTTTGTAGATTGATATCTATCATAAATTTGTTTGAATATCATCATTTTCAAGCAATAACAACTTCTTAAAGGGTGCTATCTCAATGGTAGAGCGCCTACCTAATTATAGGCAGGCAGGAGGTTGGTGGTTCGATTCCTCCGTGCCCTATCATAAATTTGTGACTACAAAAATGACTAAATTCCCATATATACGACTATTAGTAGCTAATTTCCTGTATCTTAGTCGTATTTAGCTTAGTCATTAATATGTTAACATCTAGTATTTTATTTAGTCGTATATTTGGTCATTAATGGTTGCAATCAGTGACTAAATCAGCGACTAAATCAATGACTAACTCAATGACTAAATCAATGACTAAATCATTAACTATCAATGACTAAAACAATGACTAAATCAATGACTAAATAATTGACTATCAATAACTAAATCATTGTCTATCAATGACTAAATCAATGACTACTAAGTCAAGCTATTAACGACTAGTGAAATACGACTAGCTATAAGATAGTGGAAATTTGCTACTATTAGACACCGACTCAAAAATAGTCGTTTATAGCCTGATTTTAGTCATTTTTTTAGTCATTAATTTCTCATTTTATACTAGTGCAATGAAGGATATTTATTCTCCTCTGATGTATTAAATCGTTGATACATGTTTTATTTCAAGTTTGGGATTCTCTGAGGGAGTTTGGGAGCCTACTTTTTCAAGACTAACTCTTTATGCATTCAATTTTTCTAGTCTTTTTGTAGTTGATTTTAGAAGCTTTTTGTGTATTCACTTTCGAACCTATCAGTTATTTAAGGTCCTTAACATCATCATGAATACATAAAAATCCTGGTATTCATAATTTGTGACCAATACCTATTGTTTGGAAAGTCTAGAACCTTAACTAGTTATGCAATCCCAAACAATATTGATGCTTATTTGAGTTCTAAATCAACTCCAATCCTCTATAAACCTGTGGTTTAAAAAAAAAAATTATATTAGGGATATATTTTTGATACACTAGGTTTCCCAAAATCCTGGAAGTAGACGTTCACCCTCGCTGATGTTCGAAACCTCAATGGTCCCAATACATTGTGGATACGATTCTTGAAGATCAAGTATTATGGTGACTATATTTCCTTGAATTATGAATTGGTGTACCTCTAATATAATTTTTTGAGATATTTAATTTAAATTTCAAATCCATTCCTTGAGCCTATGTGAATCAGATAATCCCCCCTATGCATTAAAGTTGAATCAGGCAATTCTAGCTTCAAGTCTAACACACAGGTTTTGTTAGTTCTATGAATTGGAAACAATTTGGATTTGTTGTTTGAGTTAGTGTGACTAAACATCACGTGGGTACATTATAGTGATATAAGAGTTCTTTATTTATGCCATTCTATAGAATTTAGGCTCTCTATTGAATAATATTACAGCTCGCATCTTCAGACAAAGAAGAAATTTGCAACCATGAGACTAGCACCTACTAGTGATTATTTAGAATGGGATGATGAGGAAGCATCATATCATGATGATAATGTTATTTATATTGATGGAGATGAATATTCATGTGACATTATGTTCATAGAGAGAATAATGACTAATCCATCCCAGTTTAGTGTTTTTGATGGCAGAGTAGTCTTTGGAGTAAAGCCACTAGAAGTTTATCTTTCTAAGTACCTTCGAAGATATCGAGAACTAAGAAAAAAGATCCATGAATTCTTGTATTTTTTATATTTATGTGAATATGAGTTTGGAATACTATTCAAGAGAATAGATCTCTTTGACAACTCAAATCAGAATAGAATAAACTATATTTTTAACAATGTGTGCAAAAAAGTGGAGCAAAGGTTACAACATAGTGAAGTCTCACCCTCAAATTTCTCTACATCAAATTTCTGTGAAGAAAATAAAAAAATATCATGGTGGGGACTACATATGATGCAAATACCATGCCACTCAAGATAGAAAATTATCAAGTTTCCTAGAGGAAAATGGAAAAGAATCAGAGGCTGATATTCATGAGGAGGAGCACAATTCACTGCAAAGTGACTGCATCAGAGAATAAATTTTCACTGTAGAAGGTGAAGAGGAACCATGCGCAACTGAATACCTAGAAGCCCATCATCAAGTTTCTAGCAGTGTGGAAAGTGAATGCCCTACCAAATTCCTTGTAGGTGATTTCCAAATCACTACTAAGGATATTTGTTCATGTAATGATAGTGAGACATATTTTGGATCAGATCCAAAAGAAGAACCAAAATCATATTTATAGTCACCATTTGAGCATCATAATGAAGCAGAAGACAAACACACATCAGTTGGATGGGAAACGAAATATTTGGTGGAATGTAAAGACACCATATATCCATCACATGAAGAGAAATATGTGATGCAAAGGTATGGTCACCATTCATAATTTGTATTCCCATGTATCATGATGAAGTTGCAGCCACATTAGAGGATAGCCTTGACACATTTGATTCTTTTGGTGTTGAGGTTCAAATATTTGGTGTTAAGTATGAATGCAATGATTGGGTTGAAACATTGAAAGGATGTTTGCATGATTCTAGACAATGGATGAGATCACATGTAGAAGCAAACATTTTGTTGTCAATGAGACATTGATTGACTGGGAGAGCCTATTCCTAGTCACCAAAGAGAGGAATCACGAGCCACCTAGTTTTCTAAGTGGTGAACCGAAAGAAGTAAGCATCATGCTCAAGTAAGTCAAACTTGCATTGCATCCATTAGAGGACATAATTAAAATTCTTAATGATGAGTATTGTGCAACAAAAGATTAGGGTGTTCATTCACTCAACCATACCACCTATGATGTAGAAGAAAACTCTAGAGAGATGAGTGACACTATGTACATGGTCAAAAGGGTACCTACTAATGGGTTCTCAAGCTTCAGTGACACACATACTAATGGTCGTATACCTCTCTATGTTTCTGACATAGATATTCCGCTTGAAGAAGTTGTTGCATGGCCAAATTTCCATGACCATGAAGACCTTGTAGTAGCCGAAGAAAAGGTCTTGGAATCAATTTCACCTTCACCACATGAATTTCATGACATTGATCCTATAATGGAAGATGAAGAGGAGAAAGGATGATTTTAAGGAACCATACTTATTTAAAAGTGTATAAATGTTGGCAAATATTACCAATTCTTAACACGCCAACTATAAAATGATTGGCGATATTTCTCAAAAAATATTTTAATTTCCAAGGATTTTATATCGTTTATATAATAATTTGATGATTTTTAGGGTGAAAAAATTTTACCCCATCAAAATTGGGCAAAACAGGGCTTCAAAAAATGCAAAATGGCAAATGTTTTTTGGGAGATAAACATGGAAAAATAGCCCACTGGGCTAAAATTCGCCCCTAAACTTATCCCTGAAGAGGAGGTTCATATACAAGAACCCCATTTTCTTGTAGGGTCATTGAATATGGGTGAACAAAATATTCAAGAGGCCTTGAATACTCTCCATGGAACACATTCTTTAGTTTCAAAATTATGTTGGAGCATGGAGGAGAAATCTTCCATAGAGGACATGGAGAAAATCCAGAAGGAAATATACAACATTAAAGGTAAAATTTTGAGTTTGAATTCTTATAGAGATGATTTTTTGGAGCTTGTTGAAATGTATCGTGGAGTGACCTTGAAATATGCAAAATAAAATGACAAGTTCACAGAAGAATTGTAGTCCACCCAATATTCTTTGGAGAGTTTCCAAAAGTCCCTTCAACAATCCTAGATGAAGAATGGACAACTTCATAAGAAGTTTCTAAGATCATTTCCACTTTCCTCTCTTTCAATCAGTCATTCAATGGATGAATGCATTCAATTTTCAAAGGAGTAACATCATGAGATGGTGGATCATGAGGTATGTTTATGTTTTCAGGTGTTTGAGAAGGTTATAAGAAAACAAAATGAAGCCCAAAAAATTACATTGGTTTAGACAGATTTGGAGCTACCTCTTGGTGAAAGTTGTATATTTTTGGAGGAGGAACAAGATGGTACATTTGGTGAATAAATCAAAGGAGACAAGGATCCATCCACATTCTTGGTGGATGAGTATTCCAGAAGTTTCAATTTGGTTCATGACCTTTCATCCTATGCACTTTGTACTATAACCATCGTACATGAGGATGATAATTTGGTGAAGCAGTTATTTCTCTTGATGTTAAGTGAGGAGAAGGAGGCTCCCACACTCATCCATGGTGATTTTATGATAGCACCATCCCCTTATTAGTAGCAACAGAGGAATCCATTCCTTATATTTTATTCCTCCATTCATAGTGGTGATTGCATAACTAGTGACAGAGAGTTGAGCCATTGGGATTATGCACATGGGAGATCCACAAGCTTTCCATGTGGACCTAATAATTTTAGTATTTTTTCATCCATGGAATGGGTATATATGCACTTGTTAGAGTTGTGCACCTTTGAGGGTGTAAATTTTACTTACACTAATGGGGTTTCAACAGACACATCTTACATCTTCTATAAGAAGCATGGGAATATATGGTTGTTGGAGGATGCCTACAATTCCCTTGGGACATGGGACTCACATATATGTCATTGTATAATCAAAGTGGTGAGCTCCAATAATTGTGTGCTTCAAACACATAATAATTTTTATTCTTAGTGAAGAAGCCTCACAAGGTTTGTCCCTACATTCAAAAGTTGCATAAAGCATTGCAAGGGCCCCCATAGTTTCGATTTTGCACTAAAAATGATGATATTCCATTATGGTGGTATGATTTTCACATAATCATTTTCATTTTTATGGTTATAAATCTTTCTGGTTGTTAATGATGTTTGGAAGGATACAGATAATACCATGGGACCCTGGCATTCTTTGGAATGACAACTTTCCAAAAGTGGTAGGAACATTTGGATCCTTGCAAAGGAGGAAGTGGGATCTAGGAATTATAATTAGTTATCTTGACTTAGTTGAAAATTTTGACTATAATCAGGGATGTGTAGTAGAAACATGGTGAGCCAATGGGATTTATATCAAAATTGAGGATTCCAATTTTAGACATCCAACATGCACATTTTGAGGAGTGTAGTCATTGGTTGACTTCACATATGGTTGGAGTTGGTTTCTTTCCTGAGGAAAATAAATTTTGGGATGGGAGGACTATAATATCCCTCCCATGTGGTATTCTTAATGATATTATTCTCCTATAACCCATAGTGATTCTATCCTAGGAGGGGTTAATTTTTTAAAATAATATTGTATGCAACTTTTAAACTTAGTATAAAAATTCTCATCTTTTAATTATTTTATATTATAATTATATGAATTTGTGTACCTAGGGATGTGCTATGTGTCCAAGGTGGGAAAATGAGGCTTTTGGACCCAGTGATTTTTAATCCTAAATGAAAACTATGAGAATATAAATAAACCCATAAATTCGGGAAAAAAATAGAAAGCAACACAAAAGAAGTTACCCATAAAAGAATGCACAAAGTAGCAAAGTGTAGGAAAAGCATGTTAGTATCAAAAGCAGGAAAGTTAGAGAAAGCAAGGCAGGCATAGTTTATAAAAGGAATAAATTAATGTTAGTGTGAAAATAAGGAAACGAGGGCACAATTTCTAAATGAAAAAAAAAACATGTCCGTTGGAAAGGAAACGAAGCAAGGAAGAGAAAGCAAGAAAGTTATTATTCAACTCATAAGGGTGCATTGGCTGAGGAAAGTGGGACACATGAAGAGGAAATTCAACCATGAATCAAAATTATATATAAAATAATGATAGATCACCCCTCTCAGATATTTTGGAATTATTGTTTTGTGAATGAGATAGCTTGGATGCTTCTCTAGGATTTGGAGATGTGCCCATAGCCAACTGTAGGAGATGTGCACCATAATAACTATTATGGTTTATTCATACATGATTCAAGAGGATAATATGAAGCCATGGAATTATTAGTTTCATATATTATTCATTTCATTTCATCAAAGGATTCGAGCCTCCCATGTTGAAGCAATGAATTGTATGATTGAGGTGGATCTGGGAGGATCTCAGCTAGGAGAAATCTAGTGAATGGTTGTGCCCTACCTATGAGAGGTATCATAAAATATAGTGATATTCATGAGTCATATGATATTATCCATGAACCTTTGGTTATGATCCATCACTTCGATTCCTTCTTTCTTTCTCTCTTTGAAAGATTTTGTTCCTGGGTGTAAAAATTATGAAGTTGAGCTCTCTTGAAGCTTTGGATATGTGACATTCAATATGATATTATAATTTTAATGAAGTATATTTATTATTCTCTTAATTATGTATTAAATATCTGATACATATTTTATTTCAAGTTTTGGATGCTCTCAGGTAGTTTGGGAACATACGTTTTCAAGACTAGCTCTTTATGCATTCATTTTTGGCTAGTTTTAATTTAGTTGATATTAGAATTTGTTTGTGCATTAAATTTTTAACCTATAAGTTATTTAAGGTCCTATAAATCATGATGGATACATACCAATCCCTATATTCATAATTTGTGACCATTACCCACTGTTTGGAAAGTCCGTAACTAGTCGTGTAGTCCCAAACAACATTGATGCTTATTTGAGTTCTAAAACAACTACAATGATATCTAGACCTATGGTTTAAAAAATTAATGACATCAGGGACATATTTTTCATATACTAGTGTTCCCAAAATCGTGGAAGTATACTTCATCCTTGTTGATGTTTGAAACCCCAATGATCCCAGTACATTGTGCATGGGATTCTTGAAGATCAAGCATTCTGGTGACTATATTTCTTTGAATTATGAATATTTGGTGTACCTCTTATATTTTTTTACATATATATAATTTACCTTGTATATCCATTCCTTAAGCCTATGTGAATGAGAGAATCCCCCCCTGTGCATTAAAGTTGAATAAGGCAATTCTAGCTTCATGTATAACACATAGTTTTTTTTAGTTTTATGAATTGAATACTATTTGGATCTGTCGTTTGAGTTAGTGTGCCTAGACATAACTTAGTTACATTACAATTAATGATATGTATACCATGAAAACTAACATATATCACACAACTCTTACACATTTGAGTAGCGAAAAACCTTAATTACACAATAAGAGCTATGATTCTTCATTATATATTACTATTAACTACTTAGGAACTCAAAAATATCTTTAATCCTAGAGAATGAATCGCTATGTTATAGAACTTGTGTTTTCTTTCCACGAATTGATCCCATTCCCTACCAAAATTCATCTTTGCGTCTACTTGTCCTGATAAGTGTACTAATTAGGGAATTGTTGGGAATGTTTATTTTGTAGAAGGAGGCCTCTATTATTGTTGTTTTGAGTCCTTTATTGAGTGATCAATCACCATACATGGGGGCTACATATTAGGCTATTATAAAATTATCTTTGGAGGTTTTATTCCAGTTGTGAGTGCATCCTTTTGCACCCCAACTAGGAACTACCATGAGGTTTAGTATTAGTAGAATGGATATTTGTTTAAGAACTCAAGAAA
The DNA here is from genome assembly GCA_001517045.1 of Pseudotsuga menziesii. Lineage (NCBI taxonomy): Eukaryota > Viridiplantae > Streptophyta > Pinopsida > Pinales > Pinaceae > Pseudotsuga > Pseudotsuga menziesii. Next base: position 440,560 of record LPNX010723621.1, read on the forward strand.
AAGTTGCTTTCTATTGAAAGAAACTTTGTGTCTCTTTGAGTAGTTATCATAGCGCCTAAATCCATGTTTTTTTATTTTCCATTAATATCCTTGTCAACATAAGAGCTATAGAGTGCTCACCCTTATGGAGAATAGTGTATGTTTCGGAGAGGATGGAAAGACATTTTTTCCTTATTAGACCCCATACATTGTCATGCACCCCTCTTCTAATCAATACACTTATCAATGCCCTCTCTTTCGCATAAACCAAGAACCTCCTTGTTTCTACAAGTGTGCTCTGGATAAAATTAGACCCTCTTATATTTGGTCTCTAAGAATTATAATAAAAGCATAAATTTTTCCAACTCAAAATCGAAAGAAATAAATTACAATTCTAAATATTAGAACAAATTGTAATTTAAAATGATAAAAAAACCTTTAAATCAACTAAAACAAAGTCTTCTCAATGGTAGCTATATTATTCTTATTGTTACTCTCTAAGTTACTTATCAATTTTTATATAGTTTTGAAGTTACTATCTAAACTTATTCAATTTTCATGAAGTTTATAATGTTGTTAATGCACTCCCAAAAATAAATCCCCTTTCTCTAAAGGAAAAAAAATGTGCCCCCTATCTATGGCCTAGTAGTGTCACTTTATTTGCTTCCTACCCTCATCACCATCAAACATACACAAATTTTATGTGTGTTATATACCTTCTCTTTGCACAGTAGAATATTTCCTCATAAGGAATTTATGTACAAAGGAAGGCTTAGATGATAGGAATAGACCTTTAGATCAGTGCCAAAATTAGTAGTACATATTAAAGAACATAACCTATGACACTAGTAACAGATACATTTGTAACAAAGATACAAGTAACTTTTGATGTCATTGCATTATAATACTCATACACACATTATGAAGCTTGTATACTCCAAGCATATGTGTTTTGGTAACTTATAATTGAATCTGCTTTAATAATATTGAACTAACATCTAAACATCTTAGTGTGTTTTTCATTTACAAATTGAAACTACACTAACTGAGACAAGAGGTCCCATAATAAGTTATGCAACACTAAAGGATATATAAAACAAACGCTTGAAGCAGAGACTTGTTATTATGTAGCTCCCCTTATTTCACTTAATGATTTGTTAAGGAGGCATTAAACGAGAACAATCAATGTTTCCTTCTATTTCACTTGAATTTTTTGGTCAATAAAAAACTTATATATTCACATAATTTCTATCTCACAAAAATATAAACTACCAAATCAAACAAATTGTGGATATAAAAGTTATACCATTTCAATCAAATCGTGGATATCCATTTTTCTATAATTAATTTTTTTATTAGAAATAATAATCGATTTCTAATATCCCATGGGGGCTAGAGAAATTGGTAATGAGTAGTTGAAATGAGAATTTGTAAATCAAAGGTCATGAGTTCAAATCCCCCGTGGGTGCTTACATAAAAAAATAATTCTAATAAAGAGTTAGGGAAAAACTAGTAAAGGTGGAGCTAGAAGTACATGGAAAAACACTTATATATACACACATTGTTGTCTCATAAAAATATAAATTGTTATATCAAATTGTGGATATCTAAATTATTCTACAATAAAATTCTAAATATTCATTTGCTTATGACTAGATATATTTAGAAGTAATAATTATGGATATTAAAACTATTCTACAACAAAAACAAGTCTAAATATTCATTTTCTTATGACTAGAATAGAAGTACTAGGCCATGTTCAATACCTTATGATTTGGGAAAACTATGTAAGAAAAAAGAGTAAAGAATTAGAAGAATTATGATATGAAGAAGAAACTTTGAGGCACAAGTCCAACACTCTAAATGTGTGCTTGAGAAAAACATGGAAGAATTAAATTTCAAATACAAATACGACATTCTAAATATGTGGATGAGAAATGGAAGAATAATATTTTAGAGAGAATTCCAACACTCCATATATCTTCTTGATAAGACCATCGAAGAATCAACTTTTAAATGCAAGTAAAGCATTCTAAATATGTGCTCAAGAAATAATCAGTGCATTTCTAATCTCTACTAAAAATAAATAGAAATAATGATTATGATTGCTTTAACTGATGATTTTCCTTGAATTTATTTTATCTCTCTATTTTAGATAGATAAAGTAGTATTCAATAGGTATCTACAGCAGTATTCAATATGCTTTTATTTGGTGACTCTCCTCCTTCTTGAAATTCACATTTGGGACATCATTAGAGGAAATTTCAACTCAAAATGGGCCTCCTAAGGAAAATTAATAAAATAATAAAATAATATTTATTAATTTTGGAGGAAGAAAAGAAAAACCTACTTTTTTGTTCATATTTTCGACATATATCCCTATGTTTTTACTCAAATTTCAATCGGGAAAGCTCATTAGATGCAGAATTAAATTCTAAATCCAATGAGTATCCACTCGGCATACGAGCCCTGCTACCCCAAAAACAAGAAATACCTGAAAAATGTGATGATGATGGCATCATCACATTTTTTTAGGTATTTCTTATTTTGGGGGTAGCGGGGCCCATAAAAAGTATGTCGAGTGGGTAATCATTGGATGCGGAATTTAAATCTGCATCCAACGAACTCTCACGATCGAAATTTGAGTAAAAGCACACAAATATATGTTGAAAATACGAACTAAAAAAGTAGTTTTTTTATGATACCTATCCCCAAATTTATATTAAAAAGAATTTTAAGAGGTTCTCCCTTTTTGAATTTTAAAGCATTTTGATTGGATAATACATGATGACATGGAATTTGTATAATTATTGGAAGGCCCATTTTAATTTGAAATTTCCTCTAATGTATTTTTGTTTTGGATGTTAAATAGATTGAGTAAGATTAAATTTATAATGATAATGAGAAGACCCTATTTGTTTCTACTAATTTTTGTTTGCTATTGGCTACATCCAATAAATTTATATACAACACACAGCCTTGAAAATCTAGTTCCTTAGGCCTATGTGGCCATTATATCTACCTATGTTTTATAGGACACACCCACCCATACTCCTCTCGTGTGATGTGTCTCATATCATATACACTACATCATCTTTCTCCAACAATATTTCATCTTAATAACTAAGTCTCTTTGACATATTCCCTATCTAGATCTTCAATCTATGCTTTACTTTTCAAATATCCACTTTAATATATTGAGGTTTGATTTGTTTTCTTTCACCATGCATCCCTACAAATATCACTCTTTAAATTAGAAATACTCCATCATCACTACTATGGTTTATGAATTACCTATTTCTATTACGGAATATCTAAATAATCAACCTAAGTCATCCACCTTCCAATTGGATACCAAAATATCATGAACAAACTATGGTGCAAAAATTCATGAAAACAATTTGATTCCTAAATCAGCATCCAACAACTTATTTCCCCACCATGACTAAAAATCAATGCTTTCTACTTGCAAATAATTACTTAGAATGAATTTCTCAACCTTGGTGGAAATCTAACACTACTTTATATATCCACATAAAACTCAATGAGGACCACTAATCACTGACACATCAGGATGCATCACAACATGGAAGGCATTGTTCCAGGCCTTTTGGAAGATTCTTTTATCCTATATGTTATGTATCCAACCTAATTTGAAAGTGGTTGTAACTATAAAAAATTATTTTAAGGAAAAAATGTATAGTATTATATAAAGGTATTCACCAAGCAATGAATCCAACTTTAAATCCAATATTCTGTAGAGGTACTTGTCCTTAAATTTAATATTTCCTTGTTAAGTATTTTTTGTAATGAAGTAACATTGTTTGAGAGCACAAATTTAGACCAATATTTTACAATTCCCTTGAATCTATGGAACACAAATTTAATAAATGGCCTCATTTCCTTCTTTAACCCTAACCCTAACCCTATCACTAACACCCTCCCTCCTACAACTAATCATAACACTTGCATACCACCTCCAACACATCCTTTTAATATCTATGGTAGCAACAATACCTCTTCTCATCCTCAAAAATCGTATCACTATCATAAAACTCCATACCATGATGTTGCAGATTATAGATTTAAAATATTATGAGAAAACGATTAAATATTGTGAGGCATCCCCATCCATTGATACTTATCCTCTACTTGAATCCATCCCTCTTCCTAAACCTATGTAAGTAGATCCACCATATTTACTGATAATGGACAAAGAGAATGCTGCATTGGCTTCCTATTTCCTTTTTACTCACAACCATAAAATAAAAGAACATATTGTCACTATCATTCTCAAGAATGGAATCCTTAAGAACCTAATTTCTAATAGTTTAACTATTTATATATTCCCACTACCCCTCACCCTTCACCCTATCATACAAGTTATGTATGATAAGATCACCCATTTCTTCTATAGTATCCCCATCTCTCAATCTGACAAGCAAGAGAAGACAATAACTAAATCAGGGCCACTAAATTTCACCCCATCACCATAATTATGAATTTATAACATCTAAGATGGATGTGCATATATTTAAATAAAAACACACAATGGAATAAACTCTATCAACTCACACATATCATGCAATTATAGGAATATAAATAAAATCATAGTGTGCCAAATACAAAAGAGGATATTTATCCTTAACAAAGAATATCCAAGAAATTGGTTGTGTAAGAGTGATTTTCCACCCAACTGTAGGCACTTTGTCCAGCATATACTCTTTCTAATGAGATTCCACCCCTAAGATGGGCTATGAGGCCACCGAGGTGAAGGAAACACCTACAATATTCTCTCACTTAGCCCACAACCCGTTCTACTCTCTATGCTTAGTCAAAACTCATACAAAGCTCTATAGAGATCTCATTCAGCCATCACAACCATGGCATTCCTTCCAATTGCTTCACACAACACACTGAAGACATTTTCCTTCAATGATCCATATTTCCCTTAGGAAATCCAACCCGTGCTTACTAGTTTATGTATTAAGAGTCAAATCGGATGTATGTTGTTGGAGAACCTCCTGTAGAATAAATTATGGCTTCTCAAGCATAAAAAAGTAGAATAAATCCATGGGTAAGGGTTCCTATATTTCCCAACATCTATTCCCACCTACAACAATCTATTTTTCCTTCAAAATTACATCCATGTCTCTAAATTCAAATTTCTGGTGTTAAAACACAGTTTAGTAATGGGTATGAACAACCATAGGAAAACTCTACGTAGTGTAGAAACATGGATGAGAGAATGATCAAAAGAGTGTTGATTGTAAGGGATATGAGATGATGGTGAAAATAAAATTGGCATAAATTCTTACCATAGAATAAAATGATAGGTGACAACTGACATAACTGTCACAACCCCCATGCTTTACTAATTGCATGGAATGACTTTTCCCACCAACCTCACACATGAATTCAATGATTGCGTTAATAGTAAAGATGAAGTAATTGGCTCATTTAAAGCACATAGCAGATGTTTGGATGAGTTTTAAGGTTTACATTTGGAAACATAGGATTTAATTTCCCCATAGGCCCCCTTTCCTCTTCCCTTCTGGTGGAATCATAGCCCCTCTAGTGCTCTTTACATAGCCATCTTGGACCACTTCATTCATTTCCAATATAATATTTACATAGATTTTGAATTGGCATGATAATCCAATATAATATCTACATAGATTTTGAATTGGCATGATAATCCAATAATACGGTCCAAATATATATATGGCTAGCCATTCACTAGTTATTCCTTGTCCTTGAGCTCTACACTAGGAATCCATACTAGCATATTTACATCATTGACATAATTCTAATTAAATACATTCCAAGTCAAAACTGGGGGTATTACTATCCCATCCCCCTTGGAATAACAATGTCCTCATTTTTTGTTCAAAATTAGAACAAAAATGGGTATGCTTCTTTCATGGCATATTTGAACTCTGACGTAGCCTCATCAGGACCTAAGTGCTTCCATTGCACATTTACCTATCCAATGACTCAGTTTCAGAGCAATGGTAACTTCCTTTCTAGGATGCATAGTGGCTCTATTTGGAACTCTCCCTCAAGTTCCATGTGAATCACATCCCAATAAACCACATGGTTGGGATCATGTACATATTTCTTAAGCAAAGAAACATGAAAAACATTATGATCTATATTGTTAGCAGGAAATGAGATTCTATATGCAATTGATTATATCCTTTTAATAACTTCAAATGACCCTAAATTGGCACAACTCCCAAGCTTAAAGTAAATTTTCCTTAGCCTCACTCTAAGGGAAACATGATCCCCAACATTAAATTTTCTATTCACTATTCTCTTATCTACATAAGTTTTTTATCTATCTTGGGCTACCTTCAAATTCGACCTAATTCTTACAACCTCTTGTTCCATTTACTTAAGCAATTATGGGACAAGTACAATTATGTTTATTAGATTATCCCAAGTCATTGGTGTCCTACACTTTCTTCCATATAAAGACTCAAATGGACTCATGCCCAATGAATCTTTCTTCCCATTTTTATATGCAAACTCAACCAAGTGAAGATAATATTCCCACTTGGTTGTTTTGTCCATCACATACATGCAAAGCATGTCTTCAAGAACTTGATTTACCCTTCCAGTTTGTACATCTATTTGTGGATGGTAAGTAATTATAAAGTTTAGTTGAGCACCTAAATGTGGAAAAATATTTTTCCATAAATTTGAAGTAAATTTGGTACCCCTGCGTAAAATTATTTCCTTTGGAAACCCATGCAATCTGAAAATTTCCTTCATACAAATACTTCCATTGGAATATGTTTTGTATGTGGATTTAACTGGTATAAAATGTGTTTCTTTGGAGAATTTATCCACCACAACCATTATGGAATCATGCTACCTCACAGTCATTGACAAACCTATAATAAAATCCATGGAAATATTTCCCATTTCCATTATAAAATTGGAAAAGGATGCCACAAACATGTTGGGTGTTAATGCTCAGCTTTCACTTTTTGTAATTTCATACATTTTAAGATATATTTAGCAACATCTTTTTTCATCTCTGGACAAAAATATTGCTTCTTGGGTGTAGCAATTGTTTGATGATGTCCTGGGTGATCAAAATATGGCATTTTATGGATTTCATCCATAACCATTCTCCTCAAGTTTGCCACATTTGGAATATAAATGTTATTTTTATAAATAATAAGTTCATCATCTTCCAATTGATAACCATCATACCTTTTTTCAAAAATCTATTGATGTACTTTACCTTATATTTTCACATATAGTTCATCTTCAACAAGCTAATTTATAGTATGTTGTCTTAAATCTGATTGACAAGTGGTGATGGTTTCTACATGCATTCCATGCATCTTTCTATTGAGTGCATCAACCACTTTATTTTATTTTCCTTTTATGTGTGTGATTTGAAAATAAACTCACATAAAAATTCTAGCCATTTAGATTTCATTGAATTTAAAGTTGGATACTCAAATAATATTTCATACCACAGTGGTCTATTCTCAGCTCAAATTTTCTGTCCATTAAATAGTGTCTCCACATTTTTAAAGCATTAACCATGAATGCAAGTTCTAGAACATAGGTAGCATAATTCTTTTCATGCTCTTTCAATTTTCTAAACTCATAACATATCACATGATTTTCTTGCATAAGAAATCCTCCAAGTCCTTGTTTACAAGAATTTGTACACACCTCAAAGTATTTTTTGGGCTTGCAATTTTCATAATCGGAGCACTTTTGAGAAGCTTCTTCAAGAATTGGAATCTTTATTCACATTTTTGTGTCCACTCAAATTTTACTACATTCTTTTGCAAAGAAGTAATTGGGTGTGCAACCTTGAAAATTCCTTCAATGAACCTCCTATAATAACCAACAAGACCCATACAATATCTCACATTTGTTACATTCTTTGGAGTTGGCCAATTCATAATGGATTCAATCTTATCTGGATCCACTGATATCCCTTCCTTTGAACTAATGTGACCTAGATAGTGAATTTTCTTTTTGTAAAATTCACATTTTCATACAACATATGCTCCCTTAGCAATTACAAATCCATTATCAAGTGTTCATCGTGTTCCTCTTCATTCTTATAACAAATAATAATTTCATCTAGAAAAACAAGAACAAACTTGTCCAAATACCTATTGAAAACATTATTCATGAGACACATGAAGGTAGTTGGTACATTAGTTATACCAAATGGAACCACTAAAAATCCATAGTGTACATACCTTGTTCTAAAGGTTGTATTGCAAATGTATTCTTCCTTAATTCTCTCGTGATGGTGACTAGACCTCAAGTCAATCTTTGAAAATACCTTTGCCTCTCTTATTTGATTAAAGAGATCATCAATTCTAGGAAATGGCTACTTGTTTTTCACTGTCACATTATTAAGTTGGATTTAATCAATGCATAACCTAAGTGTTCCATATTTCTTCTTCACAAATAGTACTATTTCTCCTCATGGAAACATGCTTGGCCTTATTTACTTCTTTTCCAATAGTTGTTGCAATTGCATTTTTATCTCTAATAATTATGGTGTACTCATCATGTAAGGTGTCTTAGACATTGGTGCATATTCTAACACAAGATCAGTTGTGAAATCGATGTCCCTGTTTAGAGGAATTCCTACCACTTCATCACGAAAAACATCCTTGAATTCTTGTAGCACGTGATAGTCCTCTGTTGTTCAGGATTAAACACCCTTGTAACCTAGGGTCTAGGGTTACCAACGTACTTCTAAACTTGCATACAATTAAATTTAGTAAAGTACATAAAGGAAATGGGAAGAAATATTGGACTCACCCGATTACCGACAGTTGATCCAAGCTTGATCTTCTTTCGCTCTACTTCTCTCCAAAGCTTTCAGGGATGCACCTCCTTCTCCTGCAAAGAGCAGATTCTCCAAGTACAATATTATACATGTATATATGACAGGTTAAATAAACAATATATATATATATATATATAGTGCTTAATCGAATATATTCATCAACCATAATACATGAAAGAGACTCAACACAATGTTGGAATAAGAATTCTCTTTATTAGCAATCAGTGAATGAGATAAGTGTACAACCCAATGCCTGAGACAAGGACTTCTAAGCAACCAAAGGAATTTGAGTTCTGCTGCTCTAAGACTTCTGAAGATATACCACCAGCATAACTTTTCTCTCCAAAATTGATTCATTAATGCCGTCCCCAAGGCCTCTATTTATACTTTGGGAAATAGAGTGGTTTCGAAGGTTGAGGAGGTTGAGATAGTTGGGGTAGTTAATGATTAAGGCCCAACTAATCTCCATTAATCATGATTTATATTTTTTAATGTCAAATGGAGATGTATGTGACTATTAATATAGGTAACCCACGTATGACACGCGAGTTGCTTAAAGGAAACCCACATATGCTGATGTACACAGGTAGTAATGGAGATAGTCGCATACAGTACGCGAGTTGTCAATGGGAATAGTCATGTACATACGCGAGTTTCAATGAATATAGTTGCATACGCCAATCAACACCTAGAAAAATAATATGGCAAGTTGGTTGAATGGTAAATACATCTCATGTCATGCCCATCTATAGTGTTTTGGAAAACTTCAATCCTAAAATGTCCTTTTGTGTACCAACATAAGGAATGTCGGCACTCGGACGGAGAAATGCCATTTGGGTTGATAACAAATGCCCCCTAATGTGTGAGGTCAGAGGGAAGCAATGGCCGAAATAAATTATAATATTAATCTTTGGAGAACTCAAAAGTCCAATGGAGTAGAGGTAGTACCTGAAACAAATACATAGTAATGTCATATACAAAGTCATATTGGAGGATACTATGTTCAATATACTGGAACACTAGCTCTTTTACAATATTTGAGTATATTAAAAAAGTGGATCAAAGCCACAATAGACAATAATGATGAGTCTTCAAAGATCTGGAAGTTGTGTAAGTGACCACAACATAATCTTGTGCAACTTAGTCCATAGATGTGAAACTAAGGTCTTCATAAAAAATCCCAAAGAACCAGTACAATCCAACACATGTGAATATATGTTATTGAAGTAAAACATGGATAGGATTCAACAGATTTCCAACCAATATGTGATAATCGACAACTGAAGCAAAGGAATTCACCAATAATGAAAGTGAATCCTGAGGTACGATCGTCAAAAACTCTAGGTCTTCGTCGTCAGGAAGTGCTGATGCGGAACCATAACGTGATAAGGAAGGAAATAGATCCTCCAACATATCACAAGAGTGACTAGGAACTAGGTAAAGGAAGGGAGACACAAGTAGTAACAGATACGACATTGATGGAATCAGGAGATAGATCAGACACAGGGTTAAGTCCTTGAACAGTGAGCATGACACAGAGATGACCCAAGGCAGCTTTTAACTTTACAGATAGTACAACTAGACTTATCTGTAATGTAGGAGACATGATCATATTCCCCAGGTAGAACTAACAAGAGGAGGAGTAAGCAACTTGAAGTAATAGCTGAACTGAAAATAAACACTGAGACATGAGTATCAGAAAAAACAGAGAGTGCTATGTTCAAGGAGGAAATGCTACCACTGACTGAGAACCAAAAGAAAACTTCTTCCTTACCTTCCCTATTAAATTTTAATGAGTCCAGGAAAGTCAACTCGAATCTCTCTTCATTTTTTGACAATCTTGAAGAAAAGAGTGAATAATGCTTGATAGTGTCATGAATTCGTGGATTTTATGAGCCCGAACTAGTACATGCTCACTTGGTGTTTTTACGTTTAGAGAGTCTGGAAATGCCAAAGAAGACTCTAGGGGGGTCCTTTTTCATCCAATTTAGTCTCCTGAGGCCAAAAAAGTATAAAACATACCACGAAAGAAATCTCTTAACTTCCATAGAAGAAAAGGTGAACCTTTTTTGTACTGAGTCAAGGAGGTCCAAAAAAGGTTAAATTACCACCTACCTAAAGCTCCTTCGAGAGCAGCATATAGCTTGAGTTTTACGAGTGTGAAGGAAAGAAAGATCACTCGGAAAGATCCATTTTAGTACGAGAAATGGGCCTTACAACAATAAACTCGATGCTTTGTTCTTGGTGTTTAACGGGCATGAAAAAGACATAAAGTACACTCGAAAACTTTTTCATATTTAGTTCCAGAGCACGAAAAAGAGAAAACTAAGCTCATACCTGAAGTTCCTTTTCCGTAAGTTTAGTCCCTCAAGTCCAAAAAAGTGATAAACCTGTACCTGAGAATACTCTTCTCAATTCCATAGAAAATAGAGTGATCCTTTCCTGTATTATTCCACATGGTCCGAGAAAGAGATAACCTACCACCAATGTGGATGCCCATTCTCATATTCTTAACGAGCTTGAATGAACAAGTTTACTCGGTAGTCAAGTCTGTTTTGAGGAGTTATACCTGGGCCTAAAGAAACTCCATAAGGGTGGGGAGTCCTATAAAGGGATAGCTTGTAAAAAGAGACCAAAATGAGGCTCAATTTGGCATGAAAAATAGCTACAAAGATTCCCATGAATCTATGACAGTTGCAGCATGAGTATCAAAAAACAATAAGTAGGTTCTAAATGAGGATACTCATGAGAGGAAAGTCCTATCCACGAAATAACAATGGTAAAGACAAGGAGCTAATGGTTAAAGATACCATAGTTCGTGGTCAAAGTGTTAATGCTAGGATCAAAATGGATTATGTATAAATGCAGAATTCATGTGAAATGACAAAAAATCATCATATATGAGTGAAAAACTTAAATATGACCATAAAACTGTCACATGGAAGAAAAGAGATAGTATTAATTTAAGAATTATGAACTATAGGGAAAAAAATCACTTTAAAAATAATTTTTCTATGAATAGTTCAAAATATGAATAAAAACTCACCATTTGATTTTTAACCATAAAAAGACAAGTTTTACTTCTACCTTTGATTGCTCGGTGTGGACAATTTTGTGGACCATTCCCAAAACCGCAAGTGTCAGGTAAAACTACACTCCATGCTCTTTCATTTGATCTAAGCAATTGTTAATTTTGAGCCCTAACTCATCTTTGTAAGCACCCTCAAAGCATGGATGTTGTGTATGCAGGTATGGTATGTTAATAGTCATGTACATGTGTTATGTACACGGGTTTCTCAAAATACAGTCATGTACAGTACGCAACTTGCCTAAAATATAGTCGCGTACGATGTGTGAGGTAGAAAAACAATGTTTAGGGTCAAAATTTTCAAATTTTATATGAATCTAAAGGTTGCAATTGCTTGTTTATTAGATTGAAATATGGTGCTTGAGTGGAGGGAGTGGGAACATGAAGACATGGACCAAGAAGCTCTTCAAGATGCCCCCACAGTGAACATTTTACGTCAAAGTGGGTTATTAAATTTTGTATGTGCCTCACCTACGCATGACCTATGCGGGCAAATGTCCGCCTCTTAGAGTTCTTGATAAACTATTGGGATCATGATTTGGGCATGTTTGAAATTCAAGGTGAGTCTCTAGAGATTACATCGGTGGATGTCTATTTCATTGTTGGTTTATCATGACGGGGAGCTCCGGTGAACTTGGAAGGCACTGGTAGAGGCGGTGACCCTCTAAGTGTACAGAACTATATCGATATGTACTAAAAGCCAGGCACTCAAAAGAGGGGTAGCTACATCCCTATTGTCTGCATTCGTAACTTTCCTTTACAGGTGTTGATTAGCACTATAGTGAGGGTTGCAGAGTCATCATCACTTCACCTTGCAACTCGGAACCAAATGAGACTAGAAGTAGACTATATGTAGGGAGCCCTATATGACTGGTGCTCGGGAGTGATCCCGATTAAGAGAAAACAACTCTCTGACTGCAAAAGAGGCAAGAGGAAGAATTTTGGTTATTCTAGCATATTAGTAGCCTTCTTCTTTGAGAGAGTGTCAGGTTTGAGTCCTGCAATACCATTGCTAGTTCATTCTCCTCGTCAACCTATGCTGAGTAGGTGGGGAGATATATTCCTCCGCCAGGGAGGTGGTGGATCAATCTAGAGTGTTTATGATGATGAATTCTACTTTTGGTGGGAGCGACAGTCTCCATCCTTTGAGCAGTTTCCATATGCTGGATTATAATTCCAAGGTTATACTGACCTCATCCTCCCTCTAGGAGGAGCATGGGGAGAGTTAGGTAATTTTTCTTTTCAAAATTTCAAAATTTGTATGAATTTTAATTATATAGATATATACATATGTATAAGAGTTCTAATCCTTTTAAAAATGTCAAAATGCAAATATTGCACCAGTCTTCCCTATCGGGAATCCGCGCATGTATGTGCATCCTGTTTTGGGAGAGGACCAGGGATTGATTAGGGTTCTTGAGAGGAAGATGGCCAGGCTTACCCAGAAAGTACCTACCTTACGGATTGAGTACATCCCATCCATCATGCAGGAGCTAGTGGTTGGTGTACCACCTATCTGGATGCACCTTCTGAGATGAGTTTCCAGAGTAGTACTTTTGTACATAAATGTTGTTGAGGCTGCTGGAGCCAAAGAGGCTAAAGAAGCCCGAGTACAGGGTGATCGGGGGGACCAGGGCAGTCCAGCTTAGACCTAGGAGCATTTGATGGACTTTGATCCATGTTTTGTATATTATACAGTTATGACTGGATCTGAGGATCAGAGACTCGACCTATCTATATGGACAGATATTCACATATATACATTTTTTTCCTGGTTTATTTACAAATTTTTTTAAATGTATCTGCTGTATATTTTTATGTAAAATTTGTTAAATGCCAATCCAAGATATAATTAGCATATGCATCAGTTAATGAATTTTGATTTCTTGGAATATGATTGAATTTAATGAACTCAAAATTTCTTTCCAATAACCTAATTTGCATAAACTGACGTAATAGAATAGGGTTACGCACCTGATAAGTTCGATTGAGCTGGGAAACCACCAGTTGAGAGTCTAATTGGACTTCTAGCTGAGTGATACCACATGACAATGCATCCCATAAAAGCTCAATGACGGCCCTATATTCAGCGACATTATTGGTAGCATGACCTAAGCAAGTGCCTCCTAAGGCAACTAACGGTCATGAGGGTGAATAAATGACCCATGCAGCTGAAGCCAAATTACAAGTGTGGTGACTGGCACCATCAGCGAAACCTACGAACCACTCAGAAGACATCTGTAAAAACTAACAAATGGTATGAAAACACAAACCGACGACCTATTGTACATAAAATTACATACAAGAAAAAGTGTTAAGCCTAAGCATAGTACTTTTTTAGGTAGAGCCCATTTCTAGGCTAAGGTAGCTTATTCCCATCGAAATCAATTAATTCATATGCGCCCTTCTTTAACACCTTTGATACGACATAAGGACCCAACCACATAGACCTGAATTTTCCTGCCCCAGGGGTTCTTTGTCTTGGTCCCAAAGCAAAACAAGCTCCCCTTCAGAGAAAATCTGAGGCTTGACCGATTTATCGTATTGGCTTTTGACCCTATTTTTATGATCTTGGTTTTTTGTCAGCGCATCTCTACGCTATTCATCTAGATGTTCTAAATGTAATAGACGTTCTTCCAGCTCATACGTATCAGGTAACACATGAATAGCAATTCTTAAGGACGAGATTTCACATTCAATCGGGGTAACGACTTCCACTCCATGAACAAGTTGGAAGGGAGAAAACCCCATAGAGGTTTTTACGTTGGTCTGATATGCCCAAAGTGCAGGATACAACATGATATGCCAGTTGGAACAGGTTGAATTAATAGTACGTTTGAGGATAGTTTTCAAATTTTTATTAACAACCTCGACTTGACCATTTTCTTGAGGATAGAACAAAGATGAATGCTCTTGTATAAATCCTAGCATAGTGTTCAATTCAGTCTTCATTCTATTTTGGAAATGACTTCCATGGTCAGTGACAATCACTTTAGGTATACTGAATCGTGAGATAATTTGATTGAACACGAAAAAAGATGCATTTTTCCCGTCAGCTTTAAAGGTGGGCATTTCCTCTGCCCATTTCATAAAATAGTCTACAGCGACAATGATATATTTGTGCCCCCAGCCGAGGCTGGGTTACACGTCACATAATCAATCCCCCAATTCATGAAGGATCCCACTGAGATGACGGGAAATAATGGAGAGGGATGCAACTGCATCTTTCTGGTGTAAAGCTGACAAGGATGACAGCGCTTCACTGCTTCCACACAATATTTAAGGACTATGGGCCAGAAATAACCATCACATAATATCTTCTGGGCCATTGCTAACCCAGATAAATGACCCCCACATGCTCCACTATGGGCATCATTTAGGACAATCTCCGCTTCCTCGTGGTTAATAAATCGACACAAAATGGAATCTACCCCCTTACGATATAAAGTATCTCCTATAATGAGGTAGTTTTTGGCATGTAGGCGTAGTTTACGTCGTTCTTCCCGTGAGAAAGCTGCAGGATACTTCAAAGTCTGGAGATAGATAATTATATCTTTGTACCAGGGGTTAGAGGTAGAAATCAAAAAGATATGCTCATATGGGAATGAGTCTTCTTCAATGTCTACATCTTCTTCTACTGGAAATTCTGCAATGAGCTCAACAAAAACTAAGGATTTTTTGGATTTGGCGGATTGAAAATCCAAGTCAAACTCTTGGAGAATGACTATCCATTTGTTGAATTTGCCTCCAATTATCCGTCGGGACAAAACATATTGAAAATTATTAACATCTGCCACTACTTTCATATTCCTCCATAAGATGTAGTGATGTAACCTCTGAACAGCATAAACAGCTTCTAAGGCCAACTTCTCGACATGGGAATACCTAAGTTCAAGTCTAGCTAAAGCATGGCTAAGATAGTAGACGACATGCTCTTGGAGCTTATTGTCTTCCTGGACTAGGAATACCCGTATGTTCGACTCATATGTGGCTAGATACAATATAAAATCCCCAAAGTAATATGGCGGACACAATAATGGTGCTGACAACAAAGCTTTTTTTAATGCCTCAAATACGAGTTGTGCAATTTCATCCCACACAAATGGGGTGTCATGTTTTAACAGGCACATGAAACCCTTAGTAATCTTGGAATAATTTACAATGAAACGTCGAAGGAAATTGGACTTTCCCATGCAAGCTCTGAAGTTGCTTGATAGAACGAGGAGGAGGTAGATTTACAATGGCCTCAACTTTCAAAGGATCCACCTGAATGCCTTTGTTAGAAACAATGAATCTGAGCAGTCTCCCTGACTCGACATAGAAAATGCACTTGTGGGTATTCAAGTGAATTTTGTAGTATCTGCATCATTAAAAAATCAAATACAAGTGATCTGGGTGATTGATCCTCTTATGAGAATCTTCAGGTAGATCATCAAGGTAGGGTTCAACAATGGCCTTAATATCGTGAAAGGAAAATTTCATTGCCCACTGAAAGGTTTCCCCAGCATTTTTCAATCCAAAGGGCATTTTCTTGTATGCAAAGGTACCCCAAGGAAAAATGATAGTTGTTTTATGTTGGTCTTCCAGTTTAATTTGAATTTGATTATATCTGAAGAAACCATCCATAAACGAAAATACTTCACTTCCCACGCAAGCATCAATAATTTGATCTATAAAAGGCATGGGATAATTGTCCTTAGGACAAGATTTATTTAAATCTCGAAAGTCAGTACACACGTGTATATTCCCTTGATTTTTATCAACAAGAACAGGGTTTGATACCCATTCTGTCAAAGCTATGGGATAAATAAAACTGGCTTTCAACAGTTTTTCCACTTCATCCTTCACTACCGCCACTTTACGCAGGTTAACAGGTCTCAACTTTTGTCGAACAGGTTTAGCATCAGGGTATGTTCAGATTTCATGCTCGACTATATATGGATCAATGTTTAGCATCTTCTCATATGACCAGGAAAAAACATCATGGAATTCCTTAAACAAGGCCATATAGATCGCAGTCTCCTCAGGAGAGCAGTTTTCACTGATATGCACATTTTCCACAATGTTAAGATTTATAGAGATGTTGACAGGGATAGTAGCAAAAATATTTTCCATGTTACCCTCAACAAACATTCCTTCCCTTGGTAAGGGATTAATGGCCATATCAACATCGTCTTCCAGTCTCATATGAAACTCCTGATTCTCTATCCTACTTAATTCTGGAACAAAATAGGATTGATGGTGAAGATCTTCGCAGATCTTACCTCGTCCGCAAATGGCTTCCAAAATGGCTTCATCCGAAGGTAAAACCATATCTAAGAAATCTCTATAATGCAAAGAGTTTTCTGCCCAAGTAGGAAGATAGGCTTCTTCTAGTTCCTCTGAGACCGTGACGGGGACTGGAATGGGATCAACGGTGGTATGGGTGATAGTTTGATAAGCCACTTCCACTACAATAAGGGCACTTCAAGTTCATGGTGGGAAGGGAGAACCCAAGGATCAGTCTATCAACAACCATAGCTATGGACTTTCCCACACTATTAGAACCTATATAATTAATCGGAGCTGGAAGATCAAATGTGCCCATCAATTATGCGCACATTCTAGCCCCTAAGCTCTCTGAAGTAGTTTTGACCTGATCAACCAATGGTATAGTGGACTCATTAGATTCCATGTGGCCTTTTCAAGTAAAACTAAGTTGGTCAACAGTAACCAACTTCCATTCATGTGGAAACACTACCACTTGAAAGACGGCCGATGCAATAGTAGACATGGCATAAGTCCTAGTTCTCCCCAAGAGCAAGTTGTAATCCAAAGGTGCATCAATCACCTCTACCTCAACAGAAACTGCTTTCCCTTCCAGCTTAATTTCAAAATCCCATATGATACCATGTGGATGGAATGACCTTCCGTCGAAAGCAGTAAGTAAGGTGTTTAACGGGACCAGCTCTGGGGATCCAAGAGCTTTCCAATAGGACAAGTACATAACACATGTAGAAGCACCCTCGTCGACAACTGCCCTTCCAATGGTCTTTCCACCATGGATGACATCTATCGATAAGGCTACATGATATGGTAGGTGAATTTTGACATCAAACAAATTAAATTTCGCCATGAGACTCAATGAGTCCATATTGCCTAAGGCAGCTAAGAGTGCATCCCACTGGGTGGGACAACTCTGTAACACCTCTAAAGCCAACATTGCACAAGGTGTCTAGTCTAAGTCTTCAACTACAGAGTATTTTGCTGCAGCCCTAGCATTAGGAATATGCAAGGTCTTCTTAAAGACACCTTTCAGTATGTTGGGCATAATTTCGGTAGGTTTCTCAATCGTGAGAGGGTTAGAAGTTTCACCTATTGACTTACCCTTCTCCAAGGTCTCTTTTTCATAGTTCTTATTCCTGGTATGTAGTAAAGTTTGGGATCGAACCATGTTGATATCATTGGGGTCAGGGGAATTTAGGGTGCCCCCTGCTGTATTTGAAGTTGAAGCAGAATTCTTCCCTTGGGGAAAAGGATCCTTCAGGACAACCGGTTGTTGATATTTTAACATATTTTGAGCTTGTTCCATAAGGGGACATAGATGAGTAAGGTGATCTTCAAGGCACAACTTACATGGTAATTTCACCTTCTTCTTTTCTTTCTTTCCCCCATCACATTGTTTGCGGGTTTTTTCTTGTTTTGGTTTCCCTTCCCTTTCTTTCCTCTCTTCTTTTTCCCACCGGGGTGTCGATTTCCCTTCTGAGAGGTTTGTGCAAAAACATTGGCATTTTGGGGTGAGGGGGCATCCTTTGTTGCCTCCATCATAGAATTTTTGATGGATAGCTGATGGAGTTGTTTGGCCAAACATTCTACAGTGGGAGGAATTACAGAATCAACCACACCATCGGCATGGGGTCCAGGCTTAGGTTTCTATGTATCGTGCGTTGGCCTTGGTGCCTCAAGGATAATCTCATATAAGATCCCAGACTGAGAATATATCAAATCTAGTTGTTGGGCCCTGAGGATATCTTCTTCCTCATTCATCACTCCTAAAGTAGATACATCCTTAGCTATATAAGGCAATAAGGATTTAAGGAACCATTCTAATAAGAACTCAGGAGGAATAGTGGTTTTAATAAGGTTCTTCCATATTCTCCATTATTGGATGTGATTTGAGATATAGGTGGCCTTATTCTGCCAGAAGGTAGACAACAATTCCATTCCAAAATAATATCAGACAGGAAACTGGAAGTGACTAATAAATGCATTAGCCAAGTCCCAAAAGTTGCTAAACACAACAGAAGGCAACTCAATGTACCATTTGCTGCAATACTTGTCAAATTTCTTTGGAACAACCTCAACTGAACTGAATCTTTGTTTAGTGAGTTGGAAGAGCACCATAAATGGAAAGTGGTGGATGAGCTCCAGGATCGTCACCAACTTTTCCTTCTAATTTTGAGATATCTGAGGGCAGCTTGGTATGAATGGGTGGCCAAGAGGGATCATGTTTGACCGGGTCATTCATCATTTTATACAAATATGGAAAGTTTAATGTTGCTAGGAAAAGAAGATTAGGTCTAACCGGAGCACTAATCCTACCAATTTGGGGATTAGAGGGAATTGCCCCCATATTCCCATATGTGAAGGTGGGGTTGCCCCCTGCTATCGGTTGTGAAGTGGATGGGTTGCTTTGGAAAGGATTCCATCCATAAGCCACAGGATTATTTGTGTGAGGTGTAGTATAAGAGGTTTTGGTCACCCCAGTTGAAACTGGGGTTTGAAATATAGGAGCAGGTATCCCTCCACTAAAAATCGAAAAAGGAGAGCTTATGAACGGAGCTGAAATGGAGTTTGAAAACCTTGACCATAAGGGTTAGTGTTTCCAAACTGCACCCCTACATATGAGGGTGTTGGGCCTACTTATGGAGTGGATGGGGGAATTTGCCCCCCATTCCAAGGAAATCCTTGGACAAAAGCCGAGGATCCTATAGGACCACTCTGGGCAGTGTGTGCGAAGGAAGTAGTAACTGTAGGTACACTAGGAATCCCAGTGACCATACCACCAGAAGCACCTGCTAGACTTGTGGGAGCTAGTGGTTGAACTACTCGGATCACTGGAGTTAAGGGCGTAGTAGGTATACTTGATCTAGGGGCACCTACTGGGGGAGGTAGCACCCCTTTAGCTGGAGCGGCTGAGGTGGAAGTAAAAGAACTTTCTCCTGCAGTAGACATTATTCTACCCACAGGGACACCAATCACTGGTGGATCAAAAGGACAAACCTGAAAAATCACAGGATCGTTTAATTCAGTTAGAGGTGTATTAAAATTCCTTGCAAACTCGTCATCCTACAAGTCTTCTATCTCAACTGTCTTTATATTAAAATGGTTTTCCCTATGTTTTGGTTCACTCGGAACTTAACTAACTCCTATCGGTTCAAAAGAACCATCTGTGTCCAATATCCTCCTTTGAGGGGGAGGTGGAGGTTCCAAAGTAATAAGCAAAGGAAGGTTTTGTAACCTTCATGACCTTCTGATAGCTTGGTCCTCCATGATTGTAAATTTGACTCTTCAAACCCTAAGATCAGCTAAACATAGACAAACCATAGAGAAATCACTACAAAAGTTCCTAAAGTCTCAACAATCACAAGGGGTACAAGATATGCTTTTCCGAAGAAAGTTGAGAGACAGTTTCTTGGCATCCTTGAAGAGGTTCTTAGGCACAAGTGGAGGAATCACCCACCGCCCTCCTACACTTTCAACAAGGGTTACCTTCCAAGCCCATCCAAGGTGAACTAGAAATAGCCTTCTGGTTTACCTGTTTATAAACCCTAGATGTCAAGAGACTAGAGGCTACCTTAACTATACGAATAGTCTGGGGGGACAGTCCCAAGCCTGATTCATATGCATGGGTATGGTAGCTGAGCCCGAAACTCTGTCTAGGAAAAAATCCCCAGATCCGTAAAATACTTGGTCTACATTTTGATAAGGAATCGGAGGGTTATCTCCTCAGTCCAATTCCTCCACGCGGCCTCGTGCTTAACTCCCGTTTGAGAGGAGCTTCCCAGATACTATCGATAAAGAGAAGGATTTACCGATCGATTGGCCCACTATGTCTGAATTTAAGTACTTATGGGGAGTTTACACTTCCTATCCCACAAGTATAGCCTAAGCTAGTAGGTGTATGGCCCTATAAAACAAAAATTACTAATAAATTTTAAATTATCGCGTTCATTTTAAGGGATATTTTTACTCAGAAGGAAAGTGGAGTGAAATACTATGATATTATTGACTCGATAAGAAATGTAAAAACAGGTGTATAATATCAATTTCAAAGCAAATTATCACTACTCAAAACAAGCTTCTCTTTTTCTTTTTTTTTGTAAATATAAACTAATGAAAATGCAGCTAAGAAAGAGAAAACTAAGACTTATTTTTGTAATTTTTGAGATTTTATTTAAAAACTGAAAGTAAAACTACCATATGCAATTCGAATGAAAATGTTTCCAATGCTTTTCTTTTCACTTTTCAAATTCCTCAAAGATTACTATGCACCTAAATGAAAAATTCTTGAGTATGCTTGAATAATCTAACTATATAAAGTAAGAAAAATGAAGTAAAGCAGATTTTAAAAAACCAAAGATCAACCACCTAACGAAGACTTGGAAAACACCCAGCTAGGAAGACACAATGAATAGAAAACACTGAAATCAATCAAAGGCAAGTGACAAACCAACACTATTCAGAAATAAAATGGGATATACGGTATCTAGAACCCTAATCACTGATTCAGACAACCAGCACTTGGACCTATCACCCAATAGGAAATCCACTTCAAATTGGTAAAAGAAAGACAATCCAACACATAAAAACCCAAGGGCTTACCGAAAATCACAAAGTATGGTTAACAGGGCCATCAAACCTATAGTGCAAAGCCAGTACTAAAGACCCCTATGCAAAACAAAATCCACAAAAGGACAGAGACAAGCAACCCAACCCCAAAAATTTTCTTGCTCAGACTTGTACGCGACTATTCACAAGAGAAACCCACGTACTGTACGCGACTTTCTAATATAGCAACCCGCATACACAGACCTCTGTATGCGACTGTGTAGCAGAACAACCCACGTATAGGATTAAAAATTTTCAACAAAAAGAAAAATTATAAAGGTCTTCAAACACCACTATAAGTCTAAACCAAGACATAACACCACACACTGAATCAAAGCAAAGACTGGGCAAGGATCTACAGAATCAACCCACAGCAGGCTGGGCTCCCCAGTGGAGTCGCCAGTTCTGTTGTTTAGGATTAAACACCCTTGTAACCTAGGGTCCGGGGTTACCAAATTACTTCTAAACTTGCAGAAAATTAGCTTTAGTAAAGTACAGAAAGGAAATAGGAAGAAATATTGGACTCACTCGATTACCGATGGTTGATCCAAACTTGATCTTCTTCCGCTGTGCTTCTTTCCAAAGCTTTCATGGATGCACCTCCTTCTCCTGCAAAGAGCAAATTCTCCAAGTACAATCTTATACATGTATATATGACAGGTTAGATAAACAATATATATAGTGCTTAATCAAATATATTCATCAACCATAATACATGAAAGAGACTCAACACAATGTTGAAAGAAGAATTCTCTTTATTAACAACCAGTGAATGAGATAAGTGTACAAGCCAACGCCTGAGACAAGGACTCCTCTGCAACCAAAGGACTCTGAGTTCTGCTGCTCCAAGAATTCTGAAGATATACCACCAGCATAACTTTGCTCTCCAAAATTGATTCATTAATGCCCTCCCCAAGGCCTCTATTTATACTTTGGGAAATAGAGTGTTTTCGAAGGTTGAGGAGGTTGAGATAGTTGGGGTAGTTAATGATTAACGCCCAACTAATCTCCATTAATCATGATTTATATTTTTAAATGTTGAATGGAGATGTACGTGACTATTAATATAGGAAACCTGTGTATGACACACAAGTTGCTTAAAGGAAACCCACGTATGCTGATGTATGCGGGTTGCATTGGAGATAGTCATGTATAGTACATGAGTTTTCAATGGGAATAGTCACGTACGTACGCGAGTTTCAATGAAGATAGTTGCATACACCAATCAACACTTAGAAAAATAATATGGCAAGCTGGTTGAAGGGTAAATGCATCTCATGTCATGCCCATCTATAGTGCTTTGGCAAACTTCAATCCTAAAATGTCCTTTTGTGTACCAACATAAGAAATTTCAGCACTCAGATGAAGAAGTGCCATTTGGGTTGATAACATCCTCCAATATGGGAATTTGAATTTATCTTTTATCTAATATATGGGCTACATACAATTGACAACCTTTCCTATAGAACTTCTTCAGTTTCCTATCCAAAACATTCCTGACAAAAATTACCTTTGGATTTCCTTTTACAACCCTTGGGTTTCCTTATTCGTCAATGCACTCATAAGTTTTGGTGTAGCTGTTATATTTTTATCATTCAAGATAGCATTATGATCTTAGGATCTTTAACTAGGAGAATAACATGCACAGCAATAAAAAAACAAGAGATAAGAGACATAAAGAATTTTCCTGAGGGAAACCATAAAGGAGAAAACCCCACAGCTTCCTCAGATATAGAATCAACACCATAGGTAAAACCCAAAAAAATAAAGATGATCTCTCGACAGCAGTAGTCTCTCTCTTATCCCATCAACTTCTCCTCTCACTCATGTGCTCCAATGAATGAGTGTGTGTGTGATAAATAAAGAGGCTCACTCTCTATTTATATTCTTTCATTCACTTGAAACCCACTCCAACATGTCGCCCTCACTTAATAATTACTTGCTAGAGCTGACATCTCTAGGAGTGTCTAATAACCCTAGTTTCCCACAACTTGTGGGGAATTTGCCTCCTCCAACCAACAAGGAGGGTTATCCTTAACACAATGGTGGGAACTATTTCCCCAACTTACAATGACTCACCTAGGGTCAACTTCTCTAGGATAGTCTAATAACCCTAGGGCCCCACAACTACAGGGACTTTAACCCTTAACAAATAGAAGGGTTACCCACAATGACTTGACATGACTTGTTTACATTATAGAACCTCCCGATAGGAACATCGGGGCATGACATGACTCAAATACATTACAGACACATCCCGGAATAAACATCAGGGTACAATACATAAGATATATAGATGAATGCATTCCAAAGTTACAAATACATCAACACTCCCTCTTAACTAGGAAGGTATTCTCTTGATACAATTTGTCAGCACCGGTCTTCTTCTCTGTATCAATTGGATCATATCATCATATTTATCTTCAAGTCATCTTCATCTTCAAGTTATCTTCATCTTAAAGTCATCTTCATCACTGGATCTAGATCATCACTCGATCTGGATCATCTCAGGGACATCATCCCTGGATCTGGATCATCACTCGATCTGGATCATCTCAGGGACATCATCACTGGATCTAGATCATCACTCGATATGGATCATCTCGGGGACATCATCACTAGATCTGGATCATCTCGAAGACATCATCACTGGATCTGGATCATCACTGTTGGATCATCATCACTGGATCTAGATCATCATCACTCGATCTGGATCATCTCTCGGTCATCATCACGGGTGCTATCTCTTTATTCTTCTCGTCACAAGAAGTTCTACAGAACCAGCCCTTTTTCATGTTGGATGTACATCTACAGAGCTAGTGCTTTTTTCATACTAGATGTATCATCACACAAAGCTAGTCCTTTTTCATACTAGATGTGGCATCCACCTAGAGCTAGTCCTTTTTCATACTAGATGAGTCTTCACAGAGCTATTCCTTTTTCATACTATATGTGGGATCTACACAGAGCTAGTCCGTTTTCATACTAGATGAGTCTTTACAGAGCTAGTCTTTTTTCATACTAGATGTGGGATCTACATAGAGCTATTCCTTTTTCATACTAGATGAATCTTCACAAAGCTAGTCCTTTTTCATACTAGATGTGGGATCTACATAGAGCTAGTCCTTTTTCATACTACATGAGTCTTCACAGAGCTAGTCCTTTTTCATACTAGATGTGGGATCTACATAGAGCTAGTCTGTTTTCATACTAGATGAGTCTTCACAGAGCTAGTCCTTTTTCATACTAGATGTGGTATCTACACAGAGCTAGTCCTTTTTCATACTAGATGAGTCTTCACAGAGCTAGTCCTTTTTCATACTATATGTGTCTTCACAGTTCCAACCCTTATATCTGATCAAGTGGGAACCAATCCCTCAATCACATCAAAATGTCCATTCACTCACATCTGATCATGTAAGACTACATCTTACAGTCATATTAGAAAGGCCCTCGGTCCTAAATCAAGTATTCCTAGTAACTAACCAGGCACCTCCATTCCAAGAATGGAAACAGCCCTTATATTTGATCATGTAGGAACCAATCCTACACTCACATCAGAATGGATCAGCACTAATATCTGACATGGAAGGAACCAATTCTCTCACCATGACAGAATGGCTCAGCCCTTACATTTGAACTACTCGTCAGAATGGCTCTCAGTATCAGACTGAGTATTCCTGGTAACTGACCAGGTGCCTCCATTCCAAGAATGGAATTCAGCACTTATATCTGATCATGTAGGAACCAATCCTACTGTCACATCAGAATGGCTTAGCACTCATATCTAACATGGAAGGAACCAATCCTCTCACCATGATAGAATGGCTCAGCCCTTACATCTGACCATGGAAGGAACCTAATCCTTGCACCATGTAAAAATGGCGCTAGGTCTCATCACTTCCCTTTGGAGGGAACCTCGATCTAGAGAACACCAAGCTTCTCCCTGAAGTACTCAAACTTCACTTTGTACAATGTCTTCATCAACACATCAGCTATATGTTCATCCATTGCAACATATTGGAGCTTCACTGCTCCTCTCCGCACCATATCCCTGATATAGTGATCTTTGATATCATACTGAAGTAGCACCTCGAAGTGCTCTTCCTATTAATGGCACTACCTGTCCAATATGAATCCACATAACCTTCCAGGTTAATCTTCTGATTCGTATCATACTTGCAACCATCAAGTGAACATGTCTCAATGTGTTCACAACAAGGCAAGTATCTAGTCAAGTATCCATCAGATACATCAATGAACAAATCATCTGATGATATATCATGACATCAACCAATTCTGATGAAGCAACACTCAATAGCTTCAAGTTCGATGCCATAGGTGTGTTCATGCATTCCATCATCCTGGACCTATTCAAGATCTCTACCACATACTTCCCTTGTCCACACCTCCATGCCTAGAAAATAGTGCATCGACACATAACAGGAGCATCACTGGTCTCCTGCCTTCAACCTTGAAGAAAAGGTTGGGATCTGCTTTACTCTCAGTAAAGCCTAGATTCATTAGTAATCTATCCATCCTGTTGTACCATGTCAAACCTTTGGATCTTCTGCAGTCACTCCCTCTAAAGCGGAGCATCATACTCCCTCTGTCTTCCATACTCGATGCACTGAAACATTCTGTACCGGAGTGATAAGTAGCTTCCTCTGCTAATAATATTCTATGTATCCATCTAGGGTCACTGGATACCAATATCCTCTATCTTGAACTTTTTCAAAAGTTCTTCTTGCACCCATCTGTGAGCTTGTCATCCTCTATCAACCTTGTAGCACAGGTTCAGATCTTCATCAAGCTCCTCATGTATGTGTTATCCCATGGGTGTCTTCTAAGCTTGTACAAGGCCTTCTTTTATTTGCACACATGATTCTGCCAATCATGTGACTCTACTTAAAGTGGCTGCAAATGTCTCTTCATAGTTTATGCCTTCTTTTCATGCTATGAATCTTGCCTTGTATCCCACGATGTTTCCATCTACTGCATGATGGAACTACGAACTTCCCTTCACGTATCGATACTGCATTCTAGACATCATTCTTCTTGAACTTGTATTCCCTTTCTTCTTGGAAGGATCTGCATCAATGATGTCACTACATTCGTCATTTATTCTTCATCTTGAATTGTCATCACTTGTTCTTCGGAACAAGTCTCATTATTCTTTTCTTGTAGGCGATTATGTATGCGATCTTTCCTACAAGTCAAATGCATTTGTATGGTTAGAAACATTTCATAAGGAATATTCATAATGGAAAAATTCTTATGCATAAATATATGATCATGCAACTATTTTAGCCAATACAACATTCATCCATATCTCATGGAAACTTTCTAGATGCCTTCTATATCTACCAGGACAACATTGAGATTGTGCACTAATCCAATATGTCAGCAAAGAGGTTTCATTCTAGATAAGCAACAATGGAGAGTTGTATAGCACCATGAGCTACTTACCCATCACATGCATATTAGTAGTATATTGTCATTAATGCAAACATTCTATCATGCATAATACATTAACTGAATATAAACAAATGCATAACAAAACAATATCATGAAATGACAATTGAATACTTATCTTTATTTGTTTCGTGGGTAGACTCCTTCTTGAGCCTTCAGCTTCATCGTCTTCTTCATTCATAATAGCATCGTTTCTTATCCAAATGATAAGATGAATAAGAGGTTCTTCAAGAGTTGAGTTCTTCATATTCTTCATCACTTGAGTTATCTTATTTAGATGGTGAGAGCTTGATCTTTAGTTTCTCTCATATTCTCTTCTCTTATTATGAGTTGAGCTTCTTCTTCTTGTGTGTGCTCTTCCCAGAGTCTGCTGAAAGTAATCACTTCCTTTTGGGACACATTTCTTGAATGAATGAATACCATGATCCTGGGAGGTCATTCAAGGTGGTTATCATCACTTCTGCATTCTTCACTTCTTCTTTTACCACTTCAATTTGTTCTTTGATTTGAGAGACCCTTGTAAAGTATGACTGTATGGACTCTGCATTCTAGATCTTCACATTCTTCAACTGTATTCTCAAAGTCATATTCTGATTTATGTTCTTCCCTTCAAATAGCTTGGTCAAGGAATCAAACATCTTCGGTGTCTTTAGGGAAGACACTTGTGGTACAAGTTGATCCATGATTGAATCAACAATGATCTTCTTGGCCTTGACCAAGTTCTTCTTGTGTAAGGCTTTTAGCCTTATCTCCCTCTGGAACTGGAACCTCTCTACTCATGTAGGTGTCCAATCCATTTTCTTTAGAGAGATCAAATACTTCCATGCTTGGAATTTGTCAACTTCACCAAGATTATCATCAAGCTGATGTGATAGATCACTTTGAAATGAGAATCTTAAATGCAAAATAGCAAAAGATTATATCTTACCAATTTGAGGTGTCCATCCTGGTTCCGAAGCTGGCTTATCTAGGGTTTGTCTGAGAAACCCTAATTTTCAAAACTTGGAATCTTTCAGATCTGATTGGATAGAAAGATATATCTCTTCAAGGTGAGGTGTCCAATGTACTAATTTTCTAAAAACAGTGGAGGGAAGCTCCCAGAACAAGAAGCCCTAGTTTTCCAATTTCTTCTACAGAAATTCCTGTTACTGTTTCGGCGGTATCTTCAAAATTACTGCTCCTCTATGTCTGAAACTTTGCACTTAGGTATCCTCGCATGTCCCTATTCCAACACCATAGGTTTCATCAGAATTTGTTTCACCAATTGGGACTTATGATCATTTTCCCAAGGTGACATGTCATAGGACTGTTCAGAACAGCGAAGTTGTACAAACTGCCATGTGTCATTGGTTCATCTTCTGAGTCTAAAACTCAGAACATAGAAATTAAATTCCATGCCATTTTTGGAACATATTCATAAATTTCATATGGACCTTTGTATCCCAACATGTAGCAATTCTCCCTAGGTGTTCTGTTTAGGGATGAATTTCGGAAGAGGCTGGAACCCTAACTTGAAGGGATCATATATCCCAGAATATAGCGAATAGGAGGCTGAATTTGTGATACAGTGTAAATAAATATTGTATCTTTGGTCTCTGTAATTTTCAGCTTCTGATCCTTCTCCAATATTAGGATATAGAAAATGTACCAAAACTTAGCAGTTTTAGTATTTTAGGGTTTTTCCAACTTGGGCTCAAACTAGGGTTTGACTTTCCCAGAGTTTCACCCAACCAAAAATCTTGAACCAGATCTATAAAATTTGATTTTAATGAGGAGATCAATCCTATTTTGGGCTCACTCAAAAATTCCTCTTCTGTGGAAAGCCCTAATTTCCCGCACCAAAAACTAAAGATGCTCGGAATTGAATTCCGCTTCGAGAGAAAGATGCGCCCTTCAATGGAGAGTCCGCCTAGCATACTTTTGTTGATGGATTGTGAAGATAGATCCAAAAGTAGGAATCCCTAGATTCTACAGATGCATAATGTCTTCTTCTCAGGTTAGCTCTGATACCATGTTAGATTTTTATTATTCAAGCTAGCATTATGATCTTAGGATCTTTAACTGAGAGAATAACATGCACAGCAATAAAAAAACAAGAGACAAGAGACACAAAGAATTTTCCTTGGGGAAACTATAAAGGAGAAAACCCCGCAACTTCCTCAAATATATAATCAGCACCAAAGGTAAAACCTGAAAACATAAAGATGATCTCTCAACAGCAGTAGTCTCTCTCTTGTCCCAACAACTTCTCCTCTCACTCATGCGCTCCAATGAGTGAGTGTGTGTGTGATAAATAGAGAGGCTCACTCTCTATTTATATTCTTTCATTCACTTGAAACCCACTCCAACATGTCAGCCTCACTTAATAATTACTTACTAGAGTCGACATCTCTAGGAGTGTCTAATAACCCTAGTTCCCCACAACTTGTGGGGACTTTTCCTCTTCCGACCAACAAGGAGGGTTATCCTTAACACAATGGTGGGTACTATTGCCCCAATTTACAATGACTCACCTAGGGTCAAATTCTCTAGGATATTCTAATAACCCTAGGGCCCCACAAGTATGGGGACTTTAACCCTTGACAAATAGGAGGGTTACCCACAATGACTTGACATGACTTGTTTACAATATAAAACCTCCCGATAGGAACATCGGGGCATGACATGACTCAAATACATTACAGACCTATCCCGGAATAAACATCGAGGTACAATACATAATATATATGGATGAATACATTCCAAAGTTACAAATACATCAACAGTAGCAGTCAAGTTTCACTCTATGTGCTTCCAACTAATCCATTCCAATGAGAATATCATATGAACCAAGTGGAAAAATATTTAGATTTTCACAATTGAAAAGCCCCCTTATTTCTAATGGGAACTTCTCCACTAGTTCACTAAATTTTCTCTTGGTTCCTGTCGCTAATTGTATGAACTATGATTTATTATGCTTGGTTTTCTTAAAAGCAAAAATCTCAACACTTTTAGGACTGATATAAATGTGATTATATCTAAGGTCAATTAAAATATAAATATATTGCTTACCACTCTTACCTTCAACCTCAACCACATTTAATTGATGGTATGCTTGGCGGTCCTCTACTACATCTTAAATTCTAAGGATTGCCCTTTCCATTTGACCCATAGTTTCAGCATTGAATGCTATGAAATTGTTTTTAACTACCATTAAGATGTGGATAGTTCTTAAGAAAATGGTCCCCTCCACATCCCCAACATTGAAGTGGCTCTCTTGGATTGTCTCCCATCATCCTAGCTGGATTTGTCACACCTTGTGGTGGCTGACTTGGTTGATTTCTAAGATGAGGAGGATTGAAACCCTTCTTTATTTGGTTAAAATTCTCATTTTTCTTATCCTTCCATGACTCATGGAAATATGGATTGCTTTTGGATTAATCATGGCAATGCTTGGCCTTTCTTATGGTATCATCTAAAGTTTGAGGCTCATCAAACTCAATTCTATCTTTGTAGGACTGAGGAAACCCACTTAGAAAACATTTAATTTTCACCTTATCATATACGATATACTTGACATATCTCAACAACTCTAAGAATTTATTTGCATATTCTTCCATTGTCATCTGGCCCAATTTCAGCTCATGGAACTCTTTAATTTTTCTATCATATTACCTATCAGAGAGCTACTTTTGCTTGAAGTATTTCTTGAATTAATTCCACACTATATTACTTTCCTTGATATTTTTCACTTTCCTAAGTTGATCCCACCATATAGGTTCTCTTCTATTCATATTGAATATGGACACTCTTTCTTTCATATTTCCTAAGTAGTCTTGGACTTGGAAATACTTCCTCATCCGAATAAGTGAGGCCTCAACTTCTTGACTAGAATTTACCTTACCATCAAATGTAGGAGGTTTTACCGTCCTAAATTCTTCATGTAATTTTTCCTTGGAATACCTCTTCCTCTTCTTCCTATGAGATGGGGAATTTTATCCCTCAATGGAATCCTTAGAGTCAGATGACTCACTAGAAGATATTTCTGGAGTATATCACCTGCCTCTAGAAATCCTTCTTGAATCATGGGACCTCTTGTGAGAGTGCCTACTTGAGATACTCCCACTCCTTTTTTAATTTTCTACGTAATATACAGAGCTAATATTCCTCTGAATGTATGTTATACTTTGAAGCATAGATGCATTCAATTGATTTTGATCTTCTTGAGCTCTAAGAAGCCTCTCATTATTTTCTATACAAATCTGTAGCTCCAACCTTAGACTCCTCATGGTTTCTGCAATTCATGGGGGAGTCACTTAGTTTCTTATACCATTGGATTCTATCTCTACATTTTCAACTTGTATGTTCTCTCCTGTTACAGCTGATTTTACAACACATGGTGAATCACACTTTTATGGCCTTCCCTGTCCCTCTGCAAACTCCTTAGACCCCATGGACCATTTTTTTACCTTAGATGTTTCCAAGATCATCCCTAAAAACATGCAATAATTGCCATACGCGAATTTTAATCCCTTTCTCGTGTATATACATGGATATGACCCTTAAAACAGCGTACATCGGGATGTGTGCAAAAGGCCAAATGATTTTGGAGTTTTCCTTGATGTGGATCCGAGTCACTTATCTCTTGGCCTTCCATATGCCTTGAGATCACTCGGATTTGACCTTCCATTACCCCATTGAAGAGCTATATAAGTAACTCTTTGGATACATTGAAAGGGGAGGAATTAAAGAGCAAGAAAACTATAGTCCATTGTTTCCAGAGCTTACACTTGAGTCTACATCCCTTTGTCCCTTGGAGCACTTTGTTTTCTTCCCAAGATTTCCTTTTGCTTCTGAGCTTGCTATCAAGATATGGAGGATTGAAGTGGTGGAGGCCCAAGTGGGGGACTCATTTTCTCCGATTCGCGGACGTGCTGACAGAGGTTGTCACTATTGTAATCTTTGTTTTATATCAATAGAAATATCTTTTCCTGTCCAATAATGTGTATTTAAATGAGTATTTGATCCATGGATGATTTTAAATGCTTATATGTTATTGATTATATATGCTAGAGTACGTCTAACACAATTATATATAGCATGCTTGTCTTGTTTGTTGAGTGTTGAGATAGCAATTTATCAATACAAGCTAGAGTGAAAAGGCTCAACGGGGATCTACATCAACCGTCCGGAATAAGGTACGAATAGAGATACTTTATTGCTAGACATTTGGTGCTCTTGCATATAGGAAAGGATTGATTTCTGGAGTCAAGCTGTCTATTGTGGTACCCCAAGCCATAGGAATTTCCCTCTGTAACAGAATTGGCGACTCTGCTCGAGATTTCCTAGTCATTTTTTCTTTGGGGATTTTTATCGGCATTCAATGTTCTTGAATTGCTCTGATTTCTCTGTTCTGAGTTGGGTATGGGTACATGTTTTCCTGGTAGTGTCTGATAGGAGTGAATTTTGTCTTAGATTATCTGTTTGCCTTCATTTTTATCTCTTTTTATTCATGTACGCAAGTTTTTGCCTCACAGTTGCATGTACACACGCTTTTGACTAAGATATCCACGTATATACGCGGGTTTTCTGCACACAGTCACATATGCCCTGATTTTTTTCTTCTAGAGGAAGATTGAGTGTTGCTGGGTGAGTTTTGATGATTGCTAAGTCTCTTTAGATGCTTCTAGAGTCTATATACACCTCTGTTTCTGACCAGAGATGCTTTTTAGGGTTTTTTTTTTTTTAAGAATGTTCTTGTCATTGCATGTTCGATTTTTTGTTTTAGGATTAGTGCATTAGGTATATTTTACCTTAGTGCTTTGTGTGGCTGCTGTTTGATAGTGCTTGTAGAGTCTACGGCTAGTAGAGTCATTCTTTTGCTTTATTATCTCATTTTTTTTCAAAAAATCCAAAAATATTTGCTTCTTTTACATCATTATGCATCATTTCACTTTGCATTTTGCATGGTACTTGCACTAGGTTTGCTTAGAGAAGTATTAGTCAGGCTTTCATATAGGAATGATTGCATTTGTCATTTGAATAAAATTTTGCATTTCACGTAGTAGCATGCCCTATTTTTCATTCGACACAATGCATTTGCATTGATTGTTAGGTGTGCATTTTACTTCATGTTGTGTCATAACACCATTGGTTGCACGACCATCTAACTTTTTGAGTAATAAGCCAAATAAAATCAACGCTTAATTAAAATGGATTACACTATTTTCTTTGACATGGTACACCAACAAGATTAGGTTTTAGGGTCTTGGAATAGTTCATTGTGAGTAAATTCTCCAAGACCACTAAACAACAACATGTATGTGTCTCTCCAGGTGAGAGTGTGAAATTCCTTGGTATAATTAGTGTTTCTCAGGATCCTCCTCTTACAAGGGAGTTAAGCACGAGGCAGTGTGAGCATCTATTGATTGGAATGACCCCTAGTCATAACTGAGTAGCATTGGAGATATTTCCAGGATTGTATTTGTATATGGAGGCTCTTTCAAGAGTTTCAGGCTTTGCTACCATGCCCATACGGTTAATCCCGCCTGCGACTGTCTAACTGAGCATTGATTATATTGAGGTGACCTTAGTTGCCTTACCTAGGTTATCAAGGGGGTACTTTGTAGGGGTTATTCTGCAGGTGTCCTGGCCAAGTTGGGGTCAAACAGCATAGTCACTATATGCATTGAAGTTGAGGGCCATAATAATTGGTTACAAACCTCTACTTGTTGTGTATCGGAGTATCAAGCCTCTCCTAGGTGAGACATACCTGCTTCATTCAGGAACTCACATATCCTACCCTTGTTTGCTTGTGATTGGATTTAGATTATATAGGTGTATGCTCTATGCACACTAGCTTACTTAGGGTTTGCATAATTAGAAGAGTCTTTTTCATTTTTTGAGTCATTGTGTATTCAGGTGCGGCACATTGTTCTCATCGTTTAGCAGGACTTTCGCCTTCTACATCTCCTCCTCCTTTGGGAGAGAGAAACAGATAGTCCAGGCAAACTACTTCTCACATTGATTCACACACGATGGGAGATCATGAAGATGAAATTCCTGAGTTGTCTTCTCCACCTCATGAGGTTGGGGAAGAAGATCCTATGCCTGTATATGATCCTTCACCTGATATACCTACACACTCTAGGTACAATCCTTCACATGATATACCTACACAATCTAGGTATGATCCCTCATTCATAGGTCCCCGATATTGGATGTCGGGCGATGAGACTCATCATGAACCTATGAGCACTAGTTATGTTAGTTATGGCATGTCTGGTATCCCAGCACATGATCCAGCACACCATGCTAAGTCAGAGTTTGAACTTAAGACTACGCCTGGGGGCACTTCCATTCCTTTCCATGTGGAGAGATTTGGGAGCACGAGTCACATTGCACCCTCCATCTCAGCGGTGGAGGCTACATCACATGTTCATCCTAGACCTGGTGTTATTAGTCCTATTAGGATACCAGAACCAAGACGAGTGACTATAGGGAATACCACTTACATCACTTCACATATCCCTTCATCCTCTATTCCCAATTCTTTGAATGTTATTCCTCTCCCTCATTCAGGTGGTCCTTCAGGCCGAAATGTTGCTACTAGTCATGTTCATACTACTGCTACTCGTGTAGTTGTGTCTTAGAGTCAAGTACCTCCTATTGTCTCGGGAGGTCATACTCCTACTTCTGAAATGTCCTATGGTCTATCGTAAGGAGTTCCCCATATTCCTACTTATGGAGTTTCTCATGGGACATCCCATGGGACATCTTATGGAGCTTCCCATGGACAATATTATGGACCGCAGTAGGCACAGAGCTATTCACCTTATGGGTACGAGTATCAACAACCTGCTTACTCCCTGAATTATGGCTTTGTAGCCCAAATAGTCAAGGTACACCACATTATGGTGCTTCCATGCCACCTTACACGGGTCAAACGGGAGGAGAATACTATGGCCATGGCCATGGTGGTTTCGGTAATCAGTCTTATGTGAACCAAAACTATCAGGGAGCGTGGCATCGACCTACTCAACCTAGGCTCCCTTTCCTCATAATGTTAAATTTACCTGACTTGTCGAGACTAACGAACGATATGGTATCTCATGACCCGGCTTGCCTGGCTGTCCCTACCAAGATTCCCTCGGACATTCCCAAATTCAAGGGCAAACTAGGAGAAGATGCTGGCGAACATGTTACTACATTTCACCTTTGGTGCTCTTATAATTCCTTACACGATGATTCGATCTGTTTAAGGCTATTTCAACGCACCCTCACCGGGCCTGCAGCGAAATGGTACATAGATTTACCTAGGGGGGCATTCATTTTGTTCGATGACCTACCTATGAATTTTCTTAATCACTTCCAACTACCAGTGCATTACGACGTTGGTACAGAAATCTTGTCGACATTTCGGCAAGACAAAGCCACGCATATCTTGGACCATATCCAAGAGTGGCGTAGACGGAAGAGATTGATTAAAGCTTTCATACTGCCAGAGTTTCTCCTCGAGTGGTTCCTTAAATCATTACTGCCTTATATAGTGAAGGATGTTTCTACGTCCGAAGTTCAGAACGAGGAACAAGCCATTTTTAGGGCACAGGAATTGGATTTGATTTATGCTCAATCCAGATTGTTATATGAGACATTCCTAATGCTTCGCATTCTAGTTTCGACCCTAAGGTCAAACCTGGACCACATGCCGATGGCATTGTTGGTTGTACAAGTACCAAACCTATGGATTCAGTTGTGAACCAGGTGAGTCAATTTTCTATCAACCAAACTGCCTCGAGACAAGCCATGGCTTCATCTCAACCCACCCAAACGGCGAATGTGCTTTCGGTACAATCGTCGGATCAGAAGGGTAACCAACAACCCAAAAGGAATAAGAAAAAGGGTAAGAACAATCATAAGGGTGGGAATAGGAATGAAAATGCCAATTCTAATGAAAAGAATGCCCACAATGCTGGAGGGGACAAGAAGTCTAAATGTAAGGTTAATTTTCCTTGCAATTTGTGTAAGGATGACCACCTCACTCACTTGTTCCTTCGTATGGAAGACACCTCAAGATTCATAGCATAGGGCACAGTTGTGCTGACCAACCCTTTACCACATAATCAAAACATGAACTCGAGGACCCATGATTAGTCTGGTGGAGATCAAGATCTGTCGAAAGCCAGTAATGGTCATGGTTGCATCAATATGGTTCATGCTACTAAGGTTGTGTGATCCAAATAGGTGATTTCATCTTCAAGTTACACCGATCCAATATAAAGAAAAAAAAATGGTACAATGGTTATTACATGGTTATACATAGAGAATGCTATGTGCATGAGCCACATGTTACGCATACTAACCTATGTTTTCAACATATAATATGCTATGATCGGTGCATGAGATGTTTTGTCACATAGTGCGAGACTAGCCTAATATATGTTTCAAATACCATATATTATATTATAGCCAAAGTCCACGGTGCACGATTCAGCTCTATCACTTAACATTTGTGTAAAGGGTCGTGTGGTTAACGATAACAGCTGACGGTTAATGGTAACAGTTATATGCTGTGACATTTGTGGAGTTTAGTTATATGCTGCGACATTTGTGGAGTTTAGTTATATGCTGCGACATTTGTGGAGGTTAGTTATATGCTGCGACATTTGTGGAGGTTAGTTATATGCTGCAACATTTGTGGAGTTTAGTGGCAACATTTAGAGGATGGATATAACGTCTGTTCCATTATTAGCATATGGTTCAGTCTTGGCAGATATAACATTTGGAATAGCTCTAAATGTGACGGATATCCATTGTTTGGCGGGATAGCAATACCATAAATGGTATCAGATGGAACCGTTGGGAACCACTGCCACATTTAGCGGAACAAAAATGAATGTAACGTGATATGTACAGCCAGTTGAAACGTTTTGACAAAAATTAAAAGATAGCATATGGTTATATGATAACCATAATATAGATGGAATATGAAAAGACGGGTAGCAGACGAGTCGAACCCGTTACTTATCCTCCCACTGAACGCTTAAATAGACGATTCTGGCCACATTGGAGAAGAAGGTTCAAATTGTTTAGAGCACAAAGCATCGTTTTTCTGTTATGAGAAGCTTGCAGAGATAAAACAGAAGCACTAAGCTCGGATTTGAAGGTGCAACCTGTTGTTTTATAATCAGAGGTATTCAGCCAGTGAAGGGAGGAGAGTTTTTCTATGAAGTGTCCAGATGCTGTTGCTGTGGAAGTCGACATTCTCTGTTATACTTTAGCTTTCTTTTCCTTTTGCAGGATAATTGTAATTTCCATAAGAGAGGTCTTAAAGACTTTGTACAGCATTCGGTTACAGTTGCTGAAGTTGATTCTAGAACCATTTTTTGTACCATTTTGAAGCTAATAATTAGATCGGTACCCATTGGAGATGGACCCGGAGACGTAGCCCAGTGAAGGGGGTGAACTCCATTAACAACTTTTGTGTGTGACTCTCAATTTCTGATTTACTTTTCTGTTTCCTGTTCCTATGTTATAGTTTGCTTTTATTTCAGATTACAGCATTCAATTGTTTATATTGATGTCAATTCATGAATAAGCAAACTAATACAGCATTTATTTTCAAACTTTTAATGCACATAAGTTGAGATCCGACAAATCATGTTATGGTATCAAAGCAGGTTAACTGCTTGTGCAAGTTTGTGAATGCTTACCAAGTCCAGGTTAAAGCTTGGTGAAGGAGAATTAATTGAAGGAGATCCTGAGATTGGCTCAAGGAGAACATTCTCAAGAACCATGGCTTCTCCACGAAGGGAAGAAGAAGGACATACAGAATGGGAAAACCCTGTTATTTCTGAAACTGAGTTTTTGGAGGCTTTTATCAGCATGAAATCCATGATGGAAATTCTTCTCGATGAGTGTGCAGAAAGGAAGAAGAAGGAAGAAGGATCTTCATCCAGAGATGCAGAAGTGAAGAAGGAAGAAAAGGGTAAAGGAGTAGGAGGAGATGCTGATCCTCTTGATACTAATCAATCTTTCTCTTCTTCTCATTCTTCTCATTCACATAATGCTAATGCAAATCCTAATATTCCTTATTTCAAATTGGATGTTAAATTCGAATTGCCAATTTATAATGGAGATTTAGATGCTGAAAAGTTAGACAATTGGATCAAGAAGCTTGAAGTATATTGCAGGGTGTAGGGCATTACTGATGACCCTTCCAGAATTCAATTGGCCACTTTGAGAATGAGTGGAATGGCTCTTACTTGCTGGGAGAGCAAGATTCAGTAAGATATTTGAAAGAATGGTAAAATTATATCAGTTTGGAATGAATTCATTGAAGTATTAAGAAAGTAATTTTATCCTTTAGGTCACATGCAGCAATTAATAATGAGCTGGAAATCTTTTAGACAAGCTAAAGGACAAAGCATTCAAGAATATCCTTATGAATTTAGAAAGAGGGCTATTGCATTGAATGTTGCATTGGATACGCAAGAAACTCTTCTTAAATATATTGGTGGCATGCATTCTTATTTGCGACATACTTTGTTGATGTTTAACCCCGGTACTTTGGATGATGTATGTGTTCAAGGTACACATTTATAAGCTAGGGGTAAGAATTCTAATGATACTTTTGTGAAGAAATCATTTAAATTTGACAGCAAATCGAAAGGTAAAGATAAGGGGAAAAAGAAGATGGCTACTGTTAAGAAAGAGGGTGAAAAGCCTACATGTTCACATTGTCAGAAGGGACATGATGTCTCTAAGTGTTGGAAACTTCATCCAGAGTTAAGGCCAAATAAGTATGGAGGAAACAAAGATAAAGGCACAGCAAAAGCTACTGCAACAGTTATTCAAGACTTGGGATCCGACTCAGGTGATGAAACAAAGGTTACAGCTGTCGGAATCCAGGGTAAGAATAAAAGTATCATGACTTCCCATTGATGCAAAATCAAGTTCTAGTGCAAGTACAAATCTGCCATCTACTTCTAAGCAAAATGATAAAAATAGAAGTGCACTGTTTCATGTTCGTGTCATTGCAAATCACACAAAGATTGATACATTGTTTGATAGTGGTTCACAAGTAAATCTGATATCAGAAGAAGTGGTTAAGAAATTGCATTTAGTTACTATGCCTCATGAAAAACCCTATCCTCTTGGTTGGGTTACTAATGATACATAGTTGCAAGTTACAAAGAAATGTGTATTAAAGTTTGCAATTACTGGAAAATTCATGGATGAGGTAGAATTGGATGTAGTACCACTTGACATTTGTGGAATTGTACTTGGGAGTCCATATTTGTATGACCAGAAAGCAGTCTTTTATAGAGAGCAGAATAAGTATCATCTTTTTAAAGATGTTGTGGAATACATTGTACGAGCACATAAGACAAAAACAAATCTACCAATAGTCTCCGCAGGACAAATGAAGAGGCTGGTAAATGCTAGTAAGAATTTTGTGTTAATGATGGTTAAGGTGAAAAATGATGAGATCTCTAAATATTTTGAAGGATGTGATCCTAAACATAAATCTGAACTGATTGAAATCATCTCTGAGTATGATGATCTATTTCAAGATCTGAAAGGGTTACCACCAAAGAGAGAAATTCAGCATGAGATACATTTGCAGCAGGATGTGCCACTCCTGAACATAGCCATGTACCGAATGTCTATAATGTAGAATGAGGAAATCAAGAAGCAGGTTCAGGAGCTGATTGAGAAGGGGGTCATCCGGCCAAGCACTTCTCCTTGTGGCTCTCCGATAGTCTTGGTTCCAAAGAAGGATGGGTCTTGGAGGATGTGCATTGACTATAGGGCCCTTAACAAAATCACCATTAAAAACAGGTTTCCTCTTCCTCGCATTGATGATTTACTTGATCAGTTAAAGCATGCAATTTATTTTACAAAATTGGATCTGCGTAGTGGGTATCATCAAATCCATGTTGCTGAAAATGATGCCTGGAAAACAGCATTTAAAACAAAACAGGGTTTGTATGAATGGCTTGTGATGCCTTTCGGGCTCTGTAACGCACCTGCTACTTTCATGTGGGTCATGAATGATGTCTTTCGTCCATTCATTGATGATTTTGTAATTGTATATCTAGATGATATCCTGGTGTTTAGCAAAACCTAGGAGGAACACATTGTACATGTGAAGAAAGTTTTAGATGTACACAGGAAGGAGAAGCTTTATGTAAAAATGTCTAAATGTGAGTTTGCTAAAACTTCTTTAGTATATCTGGGCCATATTATTGGTGGAGGCCACCTACGAGTGGACCCATCCAAGGTTCCTGTCATTGTAAAATGGCCACGGCCTAACACTGTTACTAAAATCAGGAGTTTTCTGGGTGCGGTTCAGTATTGGAGGAAATTCATTTCTGGGTTTTCTTCCATTGCTGCTCCATTACATGCGTTGACAAGCGTTAAAGAAATTTTCCAGTGGGGAGGCAAGAATCAAAGATCCTTCGACACTTTGAAGGAAAGGATTAGCACAGCACCAGTTCTGACGTTGCCAGATTTGCAGCAACCATTTGAGATCGAAACAGATGCCAGCGGGTTTGCCATGGGAGCCGTTTTGATGCAAGGGAGGAAGCTAGTCTGTTACCATTCAGAAACGTTCTCTACTATGGTAAGTAACTATCCGACATATGACAAAGAGTTGTATGCTTTAGTACAGAGTGTGAAGAAGTGGAAACATTATATCATGGGAAAAGAAATAGTCATACATACTGATCACCAGCCACTTCAATATCTGCAATCTCAAACTAAAGTACAGCAAAGTAGGCATTTAAGATGGATGGGATTCTTGCAACAGTTTCATCTCGTAATTAAATACAAAAAGGGAATTCATAATAAGATAGCAGACATGTTATCGAGGCCACCTATGAATTCTTCAATCATTCTTCAGGAACAGTTCATTAACACATGAGAGTTATGTTGAACAATATGCAGAAGATAAAGATTTTAAGAACCCATATGCATCATTAACACATGGTAAATAGGAAGATGACTATTATGTGCATAATCAACTCCTGTATCATCTCAGTAAACTCTGTATTCCAGAGAAAGAGAGAGTGCATGTGATCCGAGAAGCACATAGTTCATTGATTGCAGGACATTTTGGTGTAAGTAAAACGTTGACAGTATTGCAGAATCACTTTTATTGGCCTCAGATGCAAGAAACTATAGCTAAATACATACAAGGATGTGTTATGTGTGCCACGAGTAGGCCTAGAAATAGGAAATTGGGTTTGTACACACCTCT
Source organism: Pseudotsuga menziesii (assembly GCA_001517045.1). NCBI lineage: Eukaryota > Viridiplantae > Streptophyta > Pinopsida > Pinales > Pinaceae > Pseudotsuga > Pseudotsuga menziesii. The sequence continues at coordinate 482,056 of LPNX010723621.1, forward strand.
TCCAATTTCTTCTCGTCCCTGGGAAAGCATTTCTATGGACTTTGTAGGAGGACTACCTATGTCTAGAAAAGGGCATGATTACCTATATGTTGTTGTGGACAGATTCAGCAAAATGTGTATCTTAATGCCATGTAACAAATAGATCACTGCTGAACAAACAGCTCATCTATTCTTCCAGAATGTTTGGGTACATTTTGGGCTACCCATGTCTATTGTATCTGATCGGGATTCCCGGTTCTTGGGAGAATTCTGGTCAACTTTATGGGAGCTTATGGATACTAAACTGAAGAAAAGTACAGCTTTTCATCCACAGACCGATGGGAAAACAGAGGTAGTGAACAAAACAGTGGTTCAACTGCTCAGAGGAGATTGTAGTAAACATCCTAAACTTTGGGATGAGTAGTTGCAATATATACAGCATGCTTACAATCATGCAGTTCATTCTTCCATGAAAAGATCTCCTTTTGAAACTTGTTTTGGTTATCTACCAAAAACACCAATGGACTTCTCTTTTGGAAAAGATGCAGTGGATGGACATCATGATGTAGATAAAGCTCTAAGATTCATTCAAAGAATCCAAGCGGTGCAGCAGACAGTTCAGGAACAGTTGGAGAAGAGCCAGGCAAAGTACAAATCTAGGCACGACAAGCATCGAGTTGACCATCAATTTCAGGTTGGTGACAGATTTTGGTTACATATCACCAAAGAAAGAATGAAGGGTGAAGGTGAAAAGCTTAAGCCTATTAGGTATGGTCCTTTTGAGATTCTGGAAAAGATTGGTACTAATGCTTTTCGCTTGAATTTACCTCCATACATGCAAATATATTCAGTTGTCAATGTTGAGAATCTTAAACTGTATGAGCCTCCTATGATCATGGATGAGGAAACTAACATACAGATTCCTTCAGTTGATGATATGGCACCTGAATACATGAAAGAGTTGTAGGATGATGTTATTCTTGACAGAAATGTAAGGACTTCATGAAAGGGGAATGTTGAGTACCTTCGAGTGGGGCTTAAAGGCATGCATCCTAGCAAAGCAAGATGGATGGAGATTGGAAAAGTGAGGGAGCTGTACCCTCACTTACTTGCAGAGTGATTCAGGATTTTGGAGGTCCAAAAGCTCTCCAATGGGGAGGAATGATCCAAATAGGTCATTTCATCTTCAAGTTACACGGATCCAATATAAAGAAGAAAAAAAATGGTACAATGGTTATTACATGGTTATACATAGAGAATGCTATGTGCATGAGCCACATGTTACGCATACTAACCTATGTTTTCAACATATAATATGCTATGATCGGTGGATGAGATGTTTTGTCACATAGTTTGAGACTATCCTAATATATGTTTCAAATACCATATATTATATTATAGCCAAATTCCACGGTGCACGATTCAGCTCTATCACTTAACATTTGTGTAAAGGGTTGTGCGGTTAAGGATAACAGCTGACGGTTAATGGTAACAGTTATATGCTGTGACATTTGTGGAGTTTAGTTATATGCTGCGACATTTGTGGAGTTTAGTTATATGCTGCAACATTTGTGGAGGTTAGTTATATGCTACGACATTTGTGGAGTTTAGTTATATGCTGCGACATTTGTGGAGGTTGGTTATATGCTGCGACATTTGTGGAGTTTAGTGGTAACATTTAGAGGATGGATATAACGTATGTTCCATTATTAGCATATGGTTCAGTCTTGGCGGATATAACATTTGGAACAGCTCTAAATGTGACGGATATCCATTTTTTGGCGGGATAGCAATACCATATATGGTATTAGATGGAACCGTTGTGAACCACTGCCACATGTAGCGGAACAGAAATGAATGTAACGTGATATGTACATCCAGTTGAAATGTTTCGAAGGAAATTAAAAGATAGCATATGGTTATATGATAACCATAATATAGATGGAATATGAAAAGACAAGTAGCAGACAAGTCTAACCCGTTACTTATCTTCCCACTGAACGCTTAAATAGACGATTCTGGCCACACTGGAGAAGAAGGTTCAGATTGTTTAGAGAACAGAGCATCGTTTTTCTATTATGAGAAGCTTGCAGAGATAAAACATAAGCACTAAGCTCAGATTTGAAGGTGCGACCTGCTGTTTTATAATCAGAGGTATTCAGCCAGTGAAGGGAGGAGATTTTTGCTGTGAACTGTCCAGATGCTGTTGCTATGGAAGTCAACATTCTTTGTTATACTTTAGCTTTCTTTTCCTTTTGAAGGCTAATTGTAATTTCTAGAAGAGAGGTCTTAAAGACTTTGTACAGCATTTTGTTACAGTTGCTGAAGTTGATTCCAGAACCATTTTTTGTACCATTTTGAAGCTAATAATTGGATTGGTACCCATTGGAGAGGGACCGGAAGACGTAGCCCAGTGAAGGGGGTGAACTCCATTAACAACTTCTATGTGTGACTCTCAATTTCTGATTTCCTTTTCTATTTCCTGTTCCTATGTTACAGTTTGCTTTTATTTCAGATTACAACATTCAATTGTTTATATTGATGTTAATTCATGAATAAGCAAACTAATACAGCATTTCTTTTCAAACTTTTAATGCACATAAGTTGAGATCTGATAGATCATTGTGACCCGTGCGAAGGACTATGGTTCGTCACAACCAGACCTTGGAAAGGAACCTGCTCCACCCGGGATTCCTTTGCGTATTGAAAACCCTGTGGATAAACCTGAAGTCATACCTCACATTCCTAATGGATTCCTAAAGTGTTCAAGACACAATCCTAATGCCCGAGCCGCCCAGAACTATTCAGTTGTTGAGGATTTGGGCCACACTCCTTGTATGATGTCTACACTTAAAGTACTTCAGAGTTGTCCTTCTCAAAGGAAGGCTTTACTTTTTTCTCTTGGTGTTAATGATGATAACTCTACCTCCATCATCAAATTTGAAACCGCGGGACTATAGCCTCGCTTTCCTTACTGTGTGTCTCTATTGATTCATGTAGAATTTCTTAACAAGACCGTTAAGCGCACTGTGATTGACGAAGGCGATGCTGCTTTTCCGTGATTTATTTATCGTGTTGGAAGGGTTTGGATTCCCCCGAGCTGTGTAAATCTGCTACCATGTTGACTGCTTTTGAGGGTAGATCATTTTGGCCGCACGAAATTCTTCCTTCTCTTAAGGTCCGTTTGGGAGGGAAGACCGTCGCAATCGAGGTCGAGGTGGTTGATGCACCTCTTGACTACAATTTGTTGCTGGGTAGGAATTGGATGTATAGTATGCAAGCCATAGCTTCTTCTCTATTTCGAGTTGTATGTTTTCCATTTAATGGGAATATTTTTACAATTGATCAGACATCATTCAAAAATCTTAGTGTTACTGCATCATCGGGAGCTTCTATCCCGATTATCGATCATTCTCAGCTGGCAACTTGGAGTGTGGGTGTTGGCATGTATCTATCCCTTATGGGAAGCTTTAGTTGTCCTGCACCCATTCTTGTGATCGGGTCAAGTTCCAGTGGGGCTTCGTCTTCATTGATATCGATGTCTTTTTGCACTACCCATATGGAAGATTCTTGGATCATTTCCTACACCGAGTCCTTCGATTAAGCCTATCAAAATGGACATGCTGTTTCCTGCAGCAATGATAGCATATCCAGGGAATCTTGAATGCATTGCAGAGCCTAGTCCTTCCTCTTCATGAACGGAGGAGGAGGACCCATATGTGCTTCCTACATGGGAAATTGAGTCTTCTCATGCACATGATTGCCTCAATAGTGTTTTTCCATCAAATGAAGCTATTATTGAGGCCATGTCTGGGGTTGAGCCACCTTGGGAAGAGTTACATCATAGATCTTATTTTCTTCCTGAGCTTGACCGTTTGGAGTGTCAAGACTTTTGGGAGATTTTTAGTGAGAGAATTGGTAGTCCCGTGGTTCCATTGAGCTCTCCTGGTTCGATGGCTGATGAAAACATGGCGAATATATCTCCTACCATGCCTATCAATATCTCTCGCGATCCTGGCAAGATTGAGAATGTCTATATTGGGGCAGAATGTTCCCATGCTGAGATTCAAGAGTATACCGAGTTGTTCAAAGAGTTTCGTGATGTCTTTGCTTGGTCATACGAGGAAATTCTAGGTATCGACCCTCGCATTATTGAACATGAAATTAAAACTTATCCCAATGCTAAGCCTGTTCAACAACACTTGTGTGCGGTGAATCCTAAAAAAGCACCCACGATTAAGGCTAAGATAGAAAAGCTGTTAAATGTTAGTTTTATCTATCCTGTTCCTTGACGGAGTGGGTTTCAAACCCCGTTTTGGTTGATAATAAGCAGGGAGCAATTCGTATATGCACTAATTTCCGTGACTTGAATCATGCCTGTCCTAAGGATAATTTTCCCACACTGTTTATTGATCAAATTTTGGATGAGTGTGCAGGAAGCGAGGTATTTTCCTTTATGGACGGCTTTTTCAGATACAATCAGATACAGATCAAATCCGTGGACCAACATAAAACTCCATTTATTTGTCCTTGGGGTACCTTTGCATACCGAAAGATGCTTTTCAACCTTAAAAACACCGGAGCCACATTTCAGCGGGCTATGACCTTGATTTTCCATGATCTCAAATCAATTATTGAAGTCTTTTTTGCTAACCTTGCTACTCATTCTCGTCAGAGGATGCGTCATTCCTACCATTTGAGATTATTGTTCGAAAGATGCTGCCATTATTTGGTTAGGTTAAATCCTCATAAATGCATCTTTTGCGTGAATTCTGGTCGCTTATTAGGGTTCATTATCTCCAGGGAGGGTATAATAGTTGATCCCTTAAAGGTTGAGGCAATACTTAAATTGTATCACCCGAGAAACATTCGACATCTTCAATGTTTGCAAGGCATGGCAAATTTCTTGCAGAGATTCGTGGTTAACTAGAGGCTTTATGCGTCTTTTGAAGAAGGACACTACCTTTTGACTAGAGGCTTTATGCATCTTTTGAAGAAGGACACTACCTTTTGTTGGGATGAGCGAGCCCAGGAGTCCTTTGATGCACTCAAACAAGCCTTAGCATCGGCCCCCGTGATTAGTCCACCCGACTATAGCCGTGACTTTTTGCTTTATGTGGCCATGTCTATGGAGACGATTGGTATGGTTTTGGTTCAAGAGGATGAGTAGCTCCATGAGCATGTCATATATTATTTGAGCCAAAACCTTATAGATGCGGAGATCCATTATTCCTATGTGGAGAAACTTTCCTTAGCTACCGTTCATGCGGTTCAAATATTGAGACATTATATTCTCCTTCGCCAGACCTTGGTGGTATCCCATGTCAATCCATTTCATTTCATCCTCACTCGAAGGATGATCAGGGGAAAGTATAATAAGTAGATTATCATCTTGCAAGAATTTGATCTCGAGTTTGTTTCGGCAAAATAAAAAAAATCGTTGATTTTTGTGGAGCTTATATCTGATTTCCCAAGCGAGGAGGAGGAGGACGTTTGTGAAGATACGTTTGTCGATGAGAACATTTTCCTGATCTCAACTTTGGATCCATGGAATGGGGATATCATCATATATTTACAAACATTGAAGGTCCCTACTCACCTTTCACAAGATGAATGACGACAATTACGTCACATATCCAAGAACTACCTTATAGTGGATAACACATTGTACCGATGTGGGGCAGATTCCATTTTATGCCATTGTTTAACTCATGAGGAGTCTGAGCTTGTGCTGAATGATTGCCACGGAGGATTGTGTGGTGGTCATTTATCTGGGCTTTCTACAGCCCAAAAAATCTTAAGAGTAGGTTATTTCTGGCCATCGATCTTTAAAGATTGTGTCAATGCGGTCAAGAAGTTCCACCCTTGCCAGGTGTTTGCACATAATATGCACTCACATCCTGCCCCATTACATCTGATTATCACTGTCGGTCCCTTCACTAAGTGGGGGCTTGATTTCATGGATTGCAACCCAGCTTCAGCTGGGTGGCATCATCATATTATAGTGGCTGTTGACTATTTCATGAAATGGGCTAAGGCTATACCCATGGTTAAATCTAACAGTGAGATAGCCGCGCATTTCGTATTCAACCAGATCATTTCTAGGTTTGTTATTCCGAAGGAGCTTGTCACTGACCATGGTAGGCACTTTCAGAATTGGATGATGGAAGAGTTGGCCTTGAAGTTAGGGTATAAACAGGAGCATTCCTCTTCTTATTACCCTCAGGTGAATGGACAGGTTGAAGTAGTGAACAAATCACTTAAGTCCATTCTCCAACAAACCATCGCACAAAGCAAGACCAGCTAGCATATCCTGCTTTGTGGGCTTATAGAACCGCGGTTAAGACTGCCACTCGTTTTTCTCCATATCAGCTTGTGCATGGAGTGGAGTCTGTCTTGCCATTTGAATGCGAAATCCCTTCATTGAAGCTAGCCGTAGAGCTCTTACCAGACACTTCCCCATTGGAGGAACGTTTGGTCCACGTAGAGCAGCTTGATGGGCAGCGCCGAGATGCCTTAGTGGCTCTAGAAGTAAATAAGCATCGCGTTAAGGTCTAGTATGATAAATCTGTCCGCTCGAGGAAGTTTAGTGAAGGAGATTTGGTCCTTTTGTGGGATCAAGCTAAAGAACCCTTGGGGTAGGAAAGTTTAACCCCATGTGGCATGGTCCTTACGTTGTCTAATGTGTGTTAGAGAAGGGCACCTATGAGCTAGTAGATTATGAGGGGGCAGCCTTGGCAGAGCCTAGAAATGGGCTCTATCTTAAAAAGTACTATGCATGATTCTCAGCCAGGGCTAATTATTGTATATTATTGTACAGTATTCTGCATAGTTAGGTTTTTCTTATGGTGATCGGGTTGTTGATTAGCTTTCATTTCTTATGGCAGATGTCAATGGAGTCTTCCATCTATATAGGATTCGCTGATGGTGCTAGCCGTCACACTCAACACTCAGCTTCTACTGCTTGGGTGATTTATACTCCTATTGGTCAGGTATTGTCTTCAAGAGGTGTATGTTTATGGCCCTCTTTAAACAATGTTGCTGAATATAGTGTCGTTATCGAGCTTCTACGAGATGCCATTTCGCATGGTGTTCTCTCTCTTGAGGTACGTCTTGATTCGCAGTTAATAGTGTCACAGCTAAATGGCTTATATCATGTTAGGGATCCAACATTATTATGAAGATTCTTACGTGTGAGATTGTTAGAACGGCAATTTGACAACATAACATACATACATGGTCCAAGAATTTATAATCAAGTTGCTGACTCATATGCTAACTATGTGTTAGATTGCCATTTTTTTCACAGACCATAAGCTCATCACAAACATACATTTTTACACATGTAAATAAATAAAATCGATCATCATAAAAAAATTTCATTAAACATCCAAAATGTGATAATACATAAGTGTCATAGTACAAAAATGGGGCTTCTGAGCCACCAAAATATAATACAGGGTAGTACAAAAATGTGTCACTCCCATGTATCTAAGATTGGGGAGGAGGAGGGGGGTTCTAATCATGGAAAGTCACCACGGATCTAGCTAGCCGTCGAAACAACCGCACCCATGCTCATGGTACACCCACCACCTGACGCTGCATGGCCTCAGGCAAGTCCTCAACTTGCGCCATTGGTACCCTATGTGTCAGCCGCACAAAGTTTGTGTGGATGCTTTGGAGCATCCGCATCCGCTTCACATCCACACCCATGATGTCATCTCCTTGTCCCCTCCATCTATGACGATGGAAATCGTCAGGCCAATGTGGTCCTACATCTACATACGTATGATAATATGTCACTATGTGTTGTCATGCAAAAACATGTCTTTTGGTTCTATATAACAAAAAACACAAAAAAAAAACTTAAAAAGAGGGTTGGGATTCATTACAATGTCGCCGTATGCTGATCCTGGTGGTAAAGGCATGTCGGGATCTCCCCAAAAATCTATCCCCGCATAGGGGTAATCATCGATGGAAACTATCTGTCTCCACCACCTTGGAAATAAATTAGCTGGATAGGGGTTGGACACCCTACCTCCACCCAGTCTGCGCATCACATCTACCCAACTTCATTCAGCCGGATCTCGAACCCCATGAAGAGGAACGTCAACTCTAAGGCTGACTCCCAGAACACGCTCGAAGAAGAACGTGCTCAGTATACTACTGAAACCAAAGTTTTGTACCCTACCCATCTTGCAGTCACTGAGTTATTGCTTCATGTTACTCAACAGTGCAGTCCTCCAATCGTAAACGGTGGGTCTCATGCACTCCACTGCATAGAACATCAAGGGCCGCAAGGCCCGGTGGAGTGAGGATAGCCCTGCTATCCTGCCAAGTGTCAATAGTATGGCCTTCAGGTCCAGTACCTATATGGAGTTTGTTGGGATCTGACTCCCAACCTTTTCCATGTCTAGAGAACAGTATACAGCAATATACTCATCAATGGTGAGGCCACCTCCGGGCCCACAAGAACGTAGGTTCACCACTTCTCCCCATCGAGACAATCCTATAATGAAGTATATGTCCTCCACCTCTATAGTGAGGGACATCCCGTCGATGTGGAAAGACTCTGAGTCCGGATCCTAGTAGTCTACTAGCATCTGCAGCAGTCTTGGTTTGGCCCTTAAGTGTTGATGTATATGTAACTTCGGAATGTATTCTTCTATGTATCTTATGTATTGTAACCCGATGTTTATTCTGGGATGTTTCTATTATGTATTTGAGTCATGTGGTCATGCCCCGATGTTCCGATCTGGAGGATTAATAATGTAATCAAGTCATATCAAGTCATTAGGTAAGTCCCCATAGTTTCGGGGCACTTGAGTTATTATACACTAATTAAGGTGTAGGCTCGAGTAGTAATCATTAGGTTGAGCCTACGTGTGAAAAGGAAATTCAAGTGAACGGATGAATATAAATAGAGAGTGAGAGTCTCTCTATTTATCACATTGTGGAAATACTTCACTTGCTCTCCCAAGTGTGGCGCACTACTGAAGAAGGAAATTTTGGGACTAGACAGAAGACAGAAGACTACTGTTGTTTTGGGAGATCTCTTACTATTTTGGTGTTGATTCTATCTTAAAGGAAGTTGTGGGGTTTTCTCCTTTATGGTTTCCCCAAGGAAAAATCTTTGTGTCTCTTGTCTCTTGTGATGTGCTTATCTTTTATTGCTATACTTGTTATTCTCTCAATGAAAAGATCCTAAGATCTTAATGCTAGCTTAATGTGATGAAAAACTAACATGGTATCAGAGCTAACCTGAGAATAAGACATTGTACAGCTACAAAAACTAGGGCTTCCTAGTTTGTGGATCTTCCTCCACAGATTTTCAGCAAAAGTATGCTAGGATGACTCTCCATTGAAGGGTGCATCTTTCTGTCGATGTGGAATTCAATTTCAAGCATTTTCAGTTTCGATGTGGAAATTAGGGCTTTCTACAGAAGAGGAATTTTTTGAGTGAGACCTACATAGGATTGTTCTCGTCACCAAAACTGAAGTTTAGAGACCTGGATCAAGAAATTTGGTTGGGTGAAACTCCAGGAAAGTCAAACCCTAGTTTGACCCTGAGCTAGGAGAAACCCTAAATACTAAAAAAGATAAGTTTTGGTACAGTCACTATATTCCAATATTGGCAAAGTATCAGAAGCTAAAAATTTCAAGGGATGAAGCTACAATCCTGATGAATCCTGTGTCCAAAAATCAGACTCAGATTCGCTGTACTCCAGGAGATATGATCTCTCCAAGTTAGGGTTCCAGCCTCTTCCAGAATTCATCCCTAAACAGGACATCTGGGGAGATCTACAATATCTTGAGCTACGGAGGTCCAAATGGAATTCCTGAAGATGTTCTAGAAAAGGCACGGACTTTAATTTTGGTGATCTAAATATCAGACTCCGAATGTGAACCAGTGACACGTGGAATGCCATACAACTTCACTGTTCTGAACAGTTCTGTAACAGGTCACCTTGGGAAAAGGATCATAAATCCCAAATGGTGAAACAAATTCTAATAAAACTATGGTTTTGGATCAGGGACATGCGAGGTTACCTCAGTGCAAAATTTTAGACACATAGGATCCGTAATTTCAGAGATATCACAGAAACAGTAACAGGCATTTCTGCAGAACAAATCAGAAAATTAGGGCTTCCTGTTTTGGGAGCTTCCCTCCACTGTTTTCAGAAAAGGAGTACATTGGAAAGCTCCATTTGAATAGATCTATCTATTTGTCCAATCAGATCTGAAAGTTTCCAAATTTTGAAAATTAGGGTTTCTACGACAAACCCTAGATCAGCGAACTCCGGGACAAGGATGGACACCTCAAATCGGTAAGATCTAATCTTTTGTATTTCCATTTGAGGTTCTTATTTGAGAATGTCTCATCATACCAAGCTTGATGAAAATATTTAGGGAGCTGATAAATTCCGAGCTTGGAAGTATAGGATCTCCCTAGTCCTGGAAGAGAATGAATTAGACTCCTACATTCATGAGGAGGTTCCAGTTCCAGAGGGAGATGAGGCAAAAGCCTTGCATAAGAAGAAGATGGTTATGGCAAAGAGGATCATTGCTGATTCTATCAAGGATCATATTATCCCACAGGTGTCCTCTCTCAAGACACCTAAAGCTATGTTTGATTCCCTAACCAAATTGTTTGAAGGAAAGAACATAAATCAGAAGATCACCCTGAGGAACCAGCTGAAGAATGTGAAGATTCAGAATGCAGAAACCATCCAGTCTTACTTCACAAGAGTCTCTCAAATCAAAGAGCAACTAGAAGCTATTGATGAAGAAGTGGAAAAAGCCGAGATTGTGATGACTACCTTGAATGGCCTCCCTAGGTCATGGGATGCTTTTATCCAAGGAATTTGTGCAAGAAAGAAGCTGATAAAATTCAGCAGACTATGGGAAGAATGTTCTCAAGAAGAAGCACGGATAACAGCTCGAGAAGAGAAGATGGGAAGTGAATACCAAGCTCTTACAGTTCATTCCAAGAAGGGAAGAAGAAAACCTCATTACTCCAAAGGTAAGGATCCTCATCATAAAGACAACTTTAGAAGAGATTTATCTAAAATAAGATGTTATACATGTGATGAAAGAGGACACTTTGCAAAAGACTTCCCTAAGAACAAGGGCCACTCTCATAAGAAGAAAGGAAACAAAAGAAGACATCATGCTCATGTTGCAGAGGATGATGAACCAACCAAGAAGAAATCCAGATATGAAAGTGAAGATTCTTCAAGCGAGGATGAATATGTTCTGATATCAGCCCTCACAGGTAACATTACTCATGGTAGTGATGATTGGCTTATAGACAGTGGGGCCTCCAAACATATGACGGGATTCAAGGAATCTTTTGTAGGACTGTCAAAACATGAATCACCTCACAAGGTGAAACTAGGAGATGACTACCAATATCCAATAAAAGGTAGTGGGGAATCTTCATACAAGCTAGACTCTGGTAAGTCTCTAACAATGAAAGAAGTATTGTTTGTTCCAGGACTTAAGAAGAACCTTCTATCCATTTCAGCCTTGGATGCAAAAGGAATGCAGGTTGCATTCATCGATGGTCAATTCATCATGTGGCCAAAAGGAAAGAAAATTGATGATGTGGTAGTGATTGGAGAACAAGAAGGAGGCTTGTACAAATTGAAGGGTCATCCAGAACAAGCCTT